>CM076569.1:241693126-242264890 GCA_034641835.2 Pinus albicaulis | reverse complement strand
GGCCCCTTTTGCAAGTTGTCGCTTGACAATGTAAGGACCATGCCACATGGGTTCAAATTTCCCAGCCCCTAGTTTATCGTTGGCCTGATCATAAATCAAAACTATGTCTCCTTCTGAAAAATTATGAGGGGTAGCACTTCTATTATTTTGAGATTTCATTCTTTTCGCATGAGCCTTGGTAGCTAATGCAGCGGTGCACCGATTCTCATCTAATTGAGCCAAGTATAAAAAATGTTTCTCCTCTTCAGAATTGTCTGGTAGTAACTCTATGGCTAGTTGGAGTGACGGTATCTCGCATTCAATGGGTAATACCGCTTCTAAATCGTAAACCAGTTGAAAAGGGGTAAAACATGTCGATGTTTTTGTTAAGGTTCGATATGCCCAAAGTGCTGAAAAGAGCATGGTATGCCAATTCGACTTATGAATTCCAATTATTCGTTTGATCATGGTGACTAAAAATTTATTAATCGCTTCAACTAAACCATTGGCCTATGGATAATATGGTGTAGAACTGTCATGGCGCAGGCCAAGCTGGTCCGTTAACTCGGTCATCATGATATTTCGAAAATGGCTGTCGTGATCAGTAATTATCGCTTGGGGTACACTGAAATGAGAAATCACATGATTGAATAAGAAAGTAGCTACAGTTTTTCCATCTGCCGCAAATGTAGGCATTGCCTCGGCCCATTTGGTAAAATAGTCTACTGCTAGAATAATATACCCATGACCCCCGGTCGAGTGAGGGTTACATGTAATGAAATCAATGCCCCTTTTTTCAAAAGGACCGACAGCAATTATGGGGTGAAGAGGAGAAGGTCGTGCACGCATTTTTCGATCGAATATTTGACAATTATGACATTTTCAGACCGCGTAAATACAATATTTAAACAAGGATGGCCAGAAATACCCTGCGCGCAATATCTTTTGGGTTGTGGTGTACCCAGACATATGACCGCCACATGCTCCAGAGTGACAGTCATTTAAAACCTTTTTGGCTTTGTCATGAGTTAGACAACGTCGAAAAACAGAGTCCGCACCACGACGGTATAGTGTGTCACCAACAATATGATATTGTTGAGACTGGAAACGAATTTTTTGTTGTTGCGACCGTGAAAGCTCAGGCTGAAAAGATTGGGTTTGAAGATATACAATAATATCTCCATACCATGGATCAATGGTACTAATAAGAAGCAAGGATTCATCCGAGATTGGTTGTTCTACCATAGTTTCTGTATCAGTACGTGTGAAATCACACATAAGTTCAGCAAATATTAATGATTTCTTGGATTTGGACTTTTCAAACTCCTGCAGGATAACAATCCATTTGGAGTATTTTCCCCCTAGAAATTGTTTAGTCAAGATGTACATCATAGGGTTACAATCAGAGATCATTGTCGTTTTTCATAAAAGTATGTAGTGACGAAAACGTTGGACAGCTTGAATAGCTGCCAAGGCCAATTTCTCCACATGTGAGTATTTGATCTCAGTCGGATGCAAATTTTGACTAAGATAGCAAATCACATGTTCACAATGGAATTCATCTTCCTGAACTAAAACCATACCTATCGTGGAATCGGAAGCGATGAGGTACAAAAAGTAATCCTGGTTGTAGTTGGGAGGATGCAGTAATGGTGCATGGGTCAATGCATTTTTTAAAGCATCAAAATATCTATCAGCGACCTCGTCCCAAAAGAAAGGAATGTTCTGTTTCAACAACCTAATGAAACCTTTCATTAACTCGGCGTAGTTAGGAATTGTTGAAGAGGTTAATCCCCTCTGCAGATAGAGGCGATCCCTACTAGCCCAGATCGGTTCTAGCAACAATCGTTCACGCTACAGTGCAGGTTCATAATTGCAAATAGACCAAATAGCGATGAAGGCTTACCTGGAATCCAACGTTGTAGTTTGTAGAAGAGGTGGTGCTCCCGTTCCTCTACTCCGGCAGATCACAATCCTCATGATCTCCGTGATCAGACACCTGCACATTCGAGAAACAAAACAAACGCAAGCGTAAAATCCAGTATATTCAACTATATGTCAGTCAGAAAAGACATAACTCATCATCATAATCAAGAAAAAGAGTGGAACCATAACCAATAGTCACTTATTATTAATCAATCAAAGAAGAATACAACCATAGTTCCGACGCTGAATTCTCCTTCGGCGGGTCGTCAGCAGAACATGTCTCGATAAAGCCTGTCAGGGATGGGACAAGCCTCTCTCTCCAGATGTCTCAACAATGATCTCCTTGCTTGGATTTGGCCTTAAGGGAATGAATCAAGGCTCTTGCAGCATAAGGCTCTGATGGCTCCTGGGAACTTGGAGACCAGCTTGCAAAGGAGATGAGCAAGCTTTTATAGATGGAGGAAGGGGAGTTGGGATCCCTATAATCATGGGATTGGCCCTATCATCAAGGAACTTCCATGAGAGGTGGAAAACCACTTCCTCTCTATGGAAATCCATAGCCAAACCTCCCAACTCAAGATAGATATCAATTCCTGGATCAGTTAGGACGAAACTTCCACCATTTATTTTTTTAAAACACTCCTTAAATTGGCTGGCGCAAGTGTGACTCTGGGACAGAGCGCCAATTGGCGCGACCTCTTTGAAGGATTTTCCCCATTGGCGCGGGTACTGAACTGGATGACCGCGCCAATGCAAAAAGGGGTGTTTTTAGGGTTTTTCACAAGGATTTGTCTTCAGGGCAATGAAAGCTCATGTTCAGGGGAATGTCATGAAAGTGGTTTCAAGTCATGTCACTGCTCACAGGTCACGGAATGAGCCCTCCAATGTGCGGGACAGAGATTGCAGGGACGGTGACAAATTACTGTGTAACAGATGCCCCCTAAAGCATGAGGCCCGAGAGAGAGAGAGGGGTGAAATGCTTTACGAGAACGTGTCCAATTGAAAACTCCGGCGTCGGAAAACCTGCGTGGAGAAATACAACTGATATCTCAGATACATGATATATATGCGATATGGGCGCAGCCATCCATAACAGAGTATACAATAATCTAGATCCAAGGCATGGACACAGCCATCCAGTGAGGATCGATAAATAGACTCAGGTATGGTCGCAGCCATCCAAGAAATGAGTCATGTAACTAATCATAATAATCCACAAAATCGCAGCCTGGATTATAACAAGCAGAATCCAGGGTCTTGCGCTCCATCTCGACCCGAACAAAGTACAAGTCCACGCATGCAAATATGTGAGCTGAAGTCGAACATGCAAGAACATCGTCTGATTACCAGCCAATGATGAAAGCTATTAGCAGACGCGAGAGGTACCACCATTAATGCCAATGGTCCTCAAGGTACTACAGGTACAATCTATGGCATGTGAACAATGAGCTGACGTCAAACACCTGTAGAATCACTCGATCGGAGGCCAATGATGAAAACCTCACGTCGAATGCGAAGAACCTGCCATTAAAGCATGCAGGCTCCAAGGTACCAGAAGGGAGTCTCTAGATCATCTTCCTGAATAATAAGTTGAAGTCGACAGGAAGTGACCTCGATCGAAGGTGGGCCATAGTATTTCCCACATCATCGACACGAGACAGAGGAACATAATGTCTTTGTGAATCACGATCAGATGAGAATCAGAGGAAGGTTGGAATCTGCAGAGGTCAACTGCTCTTGAACATATTGTTGAGTCTCAATTCTGCATCTTTTCCATACACTTTTCTATACCTTTTTCACTCACCTGAACCTCCCAAGTTGTCAATATCATTGTATGTTAATTGCAAAAGAGCATCTAACATGGTTTTTAACTATATTTTTGTGTCTGCTGTTTGATTTAGATTTTGTTCATTTAGCCGCGGAATCTTGCCACTTTCCGCAGCTGCTGCAACTTTCCGCAGCTATTTTGTGAAACTCTATGTTACAGGTGTCTACAGGAGAAACGAGCCACATGGGCAAGTTAGAAATGATGTGGACATGGTTCGTGTCCTATTGGCTCGAGCAAACTCATCTAAAGAAGCTGCGGTCAAAGGCGTCCACATGGAAGTCAACCATAGAGTCTCACGGTGACAGGACTCTGTTTCGTGTCACGTGAAGGTTCATATGGCCGTTTCTGAGCTTGCGGAGGACAAGTCGACATCTGTACATGGCTCCATAGCCGAATTCAAGCATCCACTCCTCATAGATTTACTTTCCAACACGGCCATGATCCTAGATCCGTGGACGTAATGGTCTACGTGTTTTGTATTAACATAAACTTTAGGAAATCAGTTACATTACCTTCAGTTATAAATAACACGTTTGCATACGCATATGATTTAGTCGATGTTAGTCTCTGTTATCTTTTATTAGTCTGCTCTGTAATGTAACTACGATGCCTTAGTGTCGTAATACCACCTTACTGTTATGACTGCATTTTAATATAAGAAGACTCTGTTTTCAGACTTAATTCGTACTTGAAGACTGTTGCCAAGGCTGGTGTAGAGGGCCCCTGCTCAGCTAAGGTTTTGTGCATTAGTGTATAGTTCTTGTTTTATTTCTTTAAAGCTCATTGTGCCATAATCCATTCACATGTTTATACATTGCATCTTTCATGGTATATATGCTTCATTTTTGTTTATAATCTTGCATGCTTTCCATTTCACTTATGTCTTTCATGTTTTATGTTATTAATCACTGATCAGTGTTCTTGTTTCAGGTTATAGATAGGCAGCCCGGGCATTTTCATAGCTTTTTGACTAATGACATGGAATTAACATTGTTCTACTGCTAATTTGTTTTTCTTAGTTTCTGTTTAATTTCAGTACTGCTTTGTTTAATTCAGTTTTGCTCATTTGCTTCAGTAGTTAAATTTAGATATATTAAACTGCTCATAACATCTTCAGTTGCCTCCGAAAGCCACAGCTGGACTGATGGTAAGGGATTGTATTATGAAATGTGTATTTTGGTATTAGTTTCCTTTCTGCAAATTTAGATATATTAAATTGTGCAAGACATCTTCAGTTGCCTCCGAAAGCCACAACTAGACTGATGGTGAGGGATTGAATTATGAATGTATGGTTTGATATTAGTTTACTTTCTGCAAATTAGATATCAGTTACTCAAGTTGTTTATGGTTACTTCCGAAAATCATAGCTGGACTAATGATGAGGGATCAGAATAAAAGTTGATGTAAATTGATTTAAATTTACTTTATTACAACTTTTGGATTTCTTTCAGCATAATTTATTTTGTGTTTAGACAGCAGCAAGAATAGTTTGGTTTCATGCTCACTAGTTCACTATTTTGATTCATTAGATTAGCAGCATCTTTTCATTTCAGCAGCGCATTTTCATTTCCTTTCAAGTTTTGTCATTATAATTTTCAAATTCCTTTTTAAGTTTCAAGTTGGTAAATCATTATAGAGGATATCATTTCCTTGAACAAACATAACCATACTTGTTTTCATTTTAGAATTTCCATTTCATCTTAGAAAACCAAAAACGACAAAAAGTTAAGAAATAGGTTATCTTGCACATATAGTGCACCGCACTTCATCAACTTACGAATCCCGGATTGACAAATTAAATGCAGCAATTTAGGACACACTAAATTGACCAAACATTTTGGCGTCGTTGCCGGGGAAGTGTAACTAGGTAGCCAATTTCTTAAAAAAAAAAACACACAAAATCATAAAAGAAGGGAAAACTTGATAACTTCTTAAAGTATGCTCTCCTCTTGCACCTAGTGTGCTCTGGAGGATCAGAAAAGAGAGTTATTGGTTCAGTAATTTCTCAAGTATGCTCTCTTCTTGCACCTAGTGTGACCTGGAAGATCAGAAAGAGAATTATTAGCCCAACTTTTTTAAAAAATAAAAAATAAAAAATGACATGCATAGAGCAAGAGATTCTAGGGGAAGGTTTATAGCTAAAGCCAAGAGTTCGATCTTCACAACTCCATCTTCTTCAAGGCATAGACCAGATTCACCACCATCTACCCCTAGCCTTAAGATTTTTGGAACTCAAGGAGCAGCTGAATTAGAGGATTCTCCTATACCATCTACTCAATCCCATTTAGAAAACAAAGAGAATCTCTCTCATCCTCCCTTGGTAGAAGAACTAGAGGAATTTAAGGACTCTAAAGAAACTATCATGGCAGAGGAAGTAATAGATGGAGGTAGAGGTAGAGGTAGAAGAGGAGGAAACAATGGAGACAACAATGGTGAAGGAAATAATGGTAGAAATAGGGAAGGAAACAACTTGTTTGGATTCCCTATAGTTGATGAGGAAACTCATGCAAAAATGAAAAATATCTCACCATCTGTTCTCCCTAACTTTTATGGATTGCGAAGTGAGGATCCTGAAACATTTCTGTTTGAGTTTGAAGTTGTGTGCCGAACCTATGACTATATGGAAGACTCTCAAAAACTCAAACTGTTTCCTTCAACTTTGAAGGGATATGCTTTGAAATGGTTCATGGGATTAGCCACTCAATCTATTAGGACTTGGAATGATATGAAACAAACATTTTTGGATAGATACTTGGACTATTGTATGCCCACCAATCACAAGGATGAGGTATTCAAAATGATGCAAAAAGAAGACGAAAACTTGGAAGATTTACTTGAAATATTTCAATACAACTTGAAAAGAGCAAAGATGAGCAACTTAGATGATGAAACCTTGAAAGCCCTCATATTAAAAGCCATTAGAGATGAATGGATAGATATTTTAAACATTATGGGGAAAGGAGACATTTCTCAACTCCCACTTCGTGATATAACAGAACTATGTGTCCATCTCTCAAGAGGAAAATCTAAAACAGGAAAAGGGCCTAGGGATCCTTCTCTTATTAGGGCTAACAAATCTGCAACTAGATTAGTAAGTAGGGCAGAGATTGGTAATATGCTTGATGAGTTCAAAACTGATATCTTAGGGAGCCTTAGTGAACAACTAGACACCCTTAAAATCCAAAACAAGTAGAAAGCAGAAACAGACGCTTTAGCCATCTTTTGTCCAAAATGTAGGAAGAAACATGCTTTGAGGGAATTTCCCTTGGATGCAAAAGTGTAGAAACATGTATGATTTTCTCAGAGAATCATGAGATCAAGGATTGTCCTTCAATTCCTGGACTCAAAGCTGTTTTTCAAGAAGACCCAAATTCAGTTGAATCTCTCTGTTTTGTTGCAAGAAGACCTTGGTAGGGACAACAAACTCAAGGGTTTAGTAACCCTATGAATTTTCAAACCCCACCAAATTGGAATCCTTGGCAACAACCTTGGCCTCAACATCAAAATTCATATCAGCCATGGGTACAAGGGATGCAAAATCCTTATGGGAGATTTACTCAATTTTATCAATATCCTCCATCTTTTCAAAATCAACAAGCTCCACAACTTCCAAACCCAAATTCACAACTTTCATTGCCATTTCCACAACAACAACCTTCTCAACAAAATCCAAATCCTCAACTCATGCTCCCATACCAACAAAAGATAAATCAACTTCCAGCTCAGCCATTGCCAAATCCTAACAATAAAAATCCTCAGAATACTTACATGGTAGAAGGACAACAATTTCCTACCTATATGATTGTTCCTCTCAATGATGTACAACTTAGATCTGGTAGAGTTTTAGAAAAACCTTCTATAGATATTCAAGAACAAGATACCTCTGAGGAGGACTCTCTTAAAGTCAATGAGGGTTCTGAGGAAGCATCTCTTCAAAATTCAAGCATTCAAAAAGAAAAAGAAAATTTAACACCCACAACTCCTATAGTTGAGCAACCTGCATCTTCATCTACACCTCCTTTTCCTGAAAGACTACAAATTGACAAAGGGGTGGAAAAACAAATCTTGTTGCCTAACTATGATTTTCTAGATGAATTGAAGAATGTTTGTATCAATATTCCCTTGCTACAAGCCATTCAAGAGATTCCTATTCTAGCAAAAACAATAAAGGAGTTGAGTTTCAAAAGACCAGGAAGGAAACTAAAAGACACAAGAAGAATCCACCTGGTAGG
Organism: Pinus albicaulis; assembly: GCA_034641835.2. Lineage (NCBI taxonomy): Eukaryota > Viridiplantae > Streptophyta > Pinopsida > Pinales > Pinaceae > Pinus > Pinus albicaulis. The sequence goes on along the minus strand of CM076569.1, from coordinate 242,256,925 downwards.
AAAAATTGCAGATATTATGATGGGAAAAATTACCATGCAGAAGTATGTAGATCCGGGAAGTCCAATTGTCAAGACACATATAAATGGGATAGAAATTCCAAACACATTGATTGACTTAGGGGCTGCTATCAACATTATGAGTAGACAGACTATGGACCAGCTAAAACTTCCTAACCTTCTTTTTACACCTACTTTACTGCAACTTGCAGATCGATCAATTATTAAACCGGATGGTGTATTAGAAGATATTTCAGTCTCCTTAGATTCTTGGGAATATCCAGTAGATTTTATGATTTTGACTCCCAAGAGTAATCTAGGAGGGCATCCACTTATCTTAGGAAGACCTTGGCTAGCCACAGCTGATGCTTTTATTAGTTGTAGATCTGGGGACATGTACATTTCTAATGGTAATTTGACAAAGAAATTCAATTTGTATCCTCCAGCAAGAGCAATCACAGAAGTAGGAGACAATGAATGGGTCGATGATGAGGACATTATACAACCTGTCTTTACCATTTCTGAAATCAGTGAGGATAGTCAAATTCTGAACACATTAGAAAATTTTGAGATATCTTCAGAATATGACCCCACACAATTTCATTTGGAATCTGACATAGAATATTTATCATCAAGACAAATGTCTCTTTACTCTATGGAAGAGTTTGATAGTTCTACTATTGAGATTTTTCCAGGAAAAAAACTGAATATCAACAAACTTTTGGAAGAATCACAACAAGAAGAACTAACCAAAATCTTGCAAAAACATTCTACTGCATTTGCATGGGAGTATACTGACATGAAAGGTATTGATCCTAAGACTTGCATCCATCACATCTATATTGAGGAAAACAGTAGACCAATCAGACAACCTCAAAGAAGGATGAATCCAAATCTTAGGGAGATAGTGAAAGAAGAGCTCCAAAAACTTCTCGATGTAAACTTCATTTATCCAATTTCAGATAGCCGATGGGTTTCTCCTTTGGTTATAGTACCTAAAAAGAATGGTAAATGGAGGGTATGCATTGATTACAGGGAATTGAACAAAGAAACTTTGAAGGATCACTTTCCTTTGCCTTTTATTGATCAGGTATTAGACACATTAGCAGGTAAAAAATACTTTTCATTTTTGGATGGTTTTAGTGGCTATAATCAAATTCAGGTAGCACCTAAAGATCAAGATAAGACCACATTTACTTGTCCATGGGGAAATTTTGCCTATCGAGTGCTTCCTTTTGGGTTATGTAATGCACCTGCAACATTCCAAAGAGCAGTACTAGGAATTTTTTCTGATCTAATCCATGATTGTGTAGAGGTTTATATGGATGATTTTACAGTTTATGGTAATTCATTTGAAGAGGCATTAGAAAATATGGAAAAAGTTCTTATAAGATGTAAAGAAACAAACCTTTCATTAAGCCATGAAAAATGCTTTATGATGTTTACTGAAGGGATTGTTTTAGGACATCATATTTCGGGAGATGGGATTAAGGTTGATAGATCAAAAGTTGAAGTCATCTCCAAGTTACCTATTCCAAATTGTCAAAGAGATGTTAGAAGTTTTCTAGGATTTACTGGTTACTATAGAAGATTTACAGAAAACTTCACTAAAATAGCATCTCCACTCTTCAAATTGCTTACAAAAGACTGTGAATTTAAATGGGATCCTGATTGTCAATCAGCTTTTGAAACTTTGAAAATAAGAATATCTGAAGCACCTATCTTGAGAGGACCAAATTGGAAACTCCCTTTTCATATTTCTACGGATGCTTCAGATACAGCTCTAGGAGCTGTGTTGGGTCAAAAATATTTAGTTCCTTATGCCATTTATTACACCAATAAAAATTTGACTCCCACAGAGTTGAATTATACTGTGACTGAAAAATATTTTTTAGCTGTTGTTCATGCAATTAATAAGTTTAGACATTACATAACAGGCTATGAAACTTTTATTCATACTGACCATTCTGCAATTAGATATTTGATGAAAAAACCTGTTACTAATGGCAGAGTGACAAGATGGCTCTTAATTTTGCAAGAATTCAATATTACTGTGTTGGATAGACCAGGGAAACAAAATACAGTAGCTGATTTCTTGTCTAGGATTCAGAATACTAAAGAAGATTCTCCTGTAGAGGATAAGTTTCCTGATGAATACTTGTTTGCGGTAACTATTAAGACTCCTTGGTATGCAGATATTGCTAACTATTTGGTTACAGGGAAACTACCTTCACATTTATTTCCAAGTGAAAAACGAAAAATTATTCGGGAGAGTTCAAAATATTCATGGATTTCTAACGAATTGTTTAAAACAGGGCCAGATCTTGTGATCAGAAGATGTGTCAGGGAAGATGAAATGCCTGATATTCTTAAGGCATGTCATGATGAACCATGCGGCGGACACTTTGCGGACAAAGGACGGCCTATAAAATCCTTTCCTTGGGATATTATTGGCCTTCTCTCTTCAAAGATGCAAAACAATATGTCAAAAGGTGTGATAGCTGCCAAAGAGTAGGGAAACCTACCCTTTCAAATGAAATTCCATTGCAAACACGGGTACTCATTGAACCCTTTGAAAAATGGGCTTTAGATTTCATTGGACCTATTAATCCACCATCTAAGCAAAATAAGTATATATTGGTTTGTACTGATTATGTTACTAAATGGGTAGAAGCCAAAGCATTAGTATCTGCTACTGAAAATTTAGTTGTTCATTTTCTTTATGAGGATATTTTTACTCGCTTTGGTGTTCCAAGAGAAATTGTGACAGATCAGGGGAGCCAATTCACATCCAACTTGGTGGAAAAGTTGATGGAAGAATACAAAATCAAGCACAGAAGATCTACTCGTTACCATCCGCAAGAAAATGGTCAAGTGGAGTCCACAAATAAAGTTCTTGAAAGTATCATCACCAAAATTGTTCATCTACATAGAAGAGATTGGGCAGAAAGGCTTCCTGAAGCCTTGTGGGCCTACAGAACTACATGGAGAAATACAACAGGACATTCTCCCTATGAACTTGTTTATGGGAAAGAAGTCTTGCTCCCATTGAGTTCCAAGTCAAAGACCTTCAAGATAGCAGTTCAGTTGGGGATGGACTTATCAGAAGCCCAAAAGCATAGAATGGAGCAGTTGAATGAGCTAGATGAGATCAGACAAGAAGCAATTTTAAGAACCGATCTAGTTCAATATCAAAGAGCTAAATGGCATGACAAGTACATCAAAGAGAAGAAGTTTCAAGAAGGAGATTGGGCATTGTTATTTGATTCCAAGTTTAAATATTTCCAAGGAAAATTTTAGACTCATTGGCTTGGGCCATATGAGATTGACAAGATCTTTAACAATGGAGCGGTAAGAATCAAGACCATTGATGAGTTTCAAACTCCTCTTATTGTGAATGGCCATAGATTGAAAATTTATCATAAGCCACTCTCAAAAGAGGATTTTGTCAAAATGTTTCAAGAAATTTCTGCAATCAGGCTGGTACAGAAGAATTTTTCTTCTCCACCAGCCTAGCTTTTGTTCTTTTCAGTTAAAAAAATAAAATAAATAAATAAATAAATAAAAAATAAAAATAAAAATAACTGTATAAGCTTGAAAACCAATCACTGATTGGCAGTCTTATACAGAAAATATAGGGTGAAAATCAAGAACACCTGACACTCTATATTTTCCAAAAAAAAAAATCTCTCTTTCATTTCACAAGTTTTGTGACCATTCACTCCATTCCATTCCACTTCATTCCATTTCATTTCACTCCATTCCACTTCATTTTATCCATTTCATTCCATTTCATCTATAAAAATCTTTTTCATGACCATTTCCATCTGGTCATTTGTCATATGTTCATCTCCATCCATCCAAATAATAGCTGTGTCAGTTTCCGCAGCTGACATCTGTTTCCGCAGCTGACTCCAGTTTCCGCAGCCAGAAGCAAATTCCGCAGCTACAACTCTGTTTTCAAAAGAATGTACAGCCAAATGTTATTTCCATAATCATGAAATAAAATGCAGGCGAGAGGATCAAAAATGAAGACATGGAGCATTCAAGACACAAATGAAGAGAAATTAGTTGAAGACCAAGGGAAAAGGCAAAGATTCCAAAAATATGAATAAAATTTATTTCAAATAGCATTGAAAAACACATTTTTATATAGTTCTGAACCATGAGCTCTATCCATTATGTGCAATGATTATATTGACAATTCCGTAACCTTTCACGATCTCCATATTATACTCTCGCATTCATTCTCAAACGGTTCCATCATTAAACCCCCGATCTTCACTCATGTTCCAATGAGACGTATTTGATTTGACCACAGACTCTTACAGCCGCATAAATCCATAACCGTTGTTTAAACGTGCTCATATTTATTGTGTAGCCACCAAAATTCAAAACGCTGCCAGATGTGTTATACTCTGTTAATCTCTCTGTCATGCTCTCTGTTGTGCTCACGAAAACCCCTCTCTGTTCTGTTCACTCCATTCCGCTCTCTATTACGTTATAATCTGTATACCCACTCTCTGACATTTACCCACATTCATTGTGCTCATCTCTGTGCATTCAACCGTTCTGTTTCCATTAAACCCTCACGCAGGCAAATTTGTGAAGAGCAGAAAGAAAATGGGTAAATTGCTAAGAGCAGAACCGGAAGGACCTAAGTTTATGGAGGGATATCCGCAAGTAAGGGATATATTGAAGAAAGCAAATTGGCTGCGATTTATCCAAAAATTAAGAGGTTATCATAAAGAAGTGACGAAGGCATTCGCAAGGTCGTTTAATGGCTTGGAAGAAGAGATTGGAGACCTTAAGTTTGCGGTCAATGAAGCATCTATAGCAACAGCCACGGAACTTCTTCAGGAGGGTGAGTGTTGGTTTAAGAATAAAAGCATCAATGATGAAGCATGGAGAACAATCTTACGAAACCAAGGTATGGACATAACTGTTTTTAAAAGAGGAATTCCTGTGCATGCATTGAAAGAGGAATGGGCTACTTTACTGTTAGTTGTTCAGAAATTCATTACATGTGAAGGCCATTTTGGGTCCATGTATATGTACCATACCAGGTTATTGATGAATTTTCTAGATAATCAAACTCTCAATCTCCCATATTTTCTATTCAATAGTTTGAAGAAAATGTCCATGACTGTTCAGAAGCATTTAGGAGATGTAGAACCCCATCTATATCACCACGGCCTTGTAAAAATTTTGATTGAAAAGGAGTTAAAGGAAAAGAAAGACACATGGGAACAATTTCTGGTTAGAAATTTCTTTGAGGAACCTCAGGAAATTCCTGAAGGTAGCACAGCAAGAAGAAGTAGGAGAAAAAGAACAATTAATGAAATCCAAAATACTCCTACTACTGCAATTGAAAGAACTGATAGGGAAGAAAGACTGTCAAAGAGGAAGAAGAAAGAAATCAAGGGTAAGAAGCCAATAACACCAAAAGAAAGAAAAACTATTGAGGCTATACATAAAACCCCTTCTTCTGAAGAAGAAGATCATCAAGTGTTATCTGAAAGATTAGTTTATCTTCAAAAACAGTCATCCATAGCCAAGAAGACAGAAAAAGGGAAACAAAAACAAAAAGATAGTGTACCACAGCGTGTGAGAAGAAGCAGCAGACTTAAGGGGAAATTGAGGAAAACACGAATGAAGGGTCCTCATTTCATTGATTTGGGAGAGGAGACATCTGAACAGTTCCCATCTGACCATAGTCCATCTCAGTCAGTTAGTGAACCTGGTTCATTTCATTCTCAGTCAGACATTGAACATACTCCATCCCATTCTCAGCAAGATGTTGATGTGAGCCCTTCTCAGCCAGATTTTGAAGATAACTCTCCTTCACGGCATTTTGGGGACAGCCCAATAAAAATGACACCTGATATAGACCCCAAGCAACAGGAATTATATGACTATATAGAATCTTTGGAAAAGGCAGCTACAGGTCCCAGTACTTCGTCCATTCAGCCTCATACAGTACAGGATGATTTAGTCCAATCACTAAAACAGGAAATCTTTGAGCTAGAGCTTTTAAATAGGCACATCAAAAATGAAAATGAGACATTGAAGGAACAAGGTAAATTGGACAAAATCATCCATGATAATACCATGCTACATCTGGGAATATGGCAGAAAAAGAACAAGAAATTGAAAAGGAAATGCCAGAAGTTGAGAAGAGCACTGGTTAATATCAAATTTAGGTGCTTAATGAAGAAACCCAGAATTTTGGTAGCACCAAGGAAGAGGAGGAGAGGATTAGACGTGCTGGCTGAAGTGTCAAGGCATATGAACTGAGGAAGGATTATCAAAATTTTGGTTGCATGAGGACATGCAACACCTTCATAGTGGGGGTATGTTGAGTCTCAATTCTGCATCTTTTCCATACACTTTTCTATACCTTTTTCACTCACCTGAACCTCCCAAGTTGTCAATATCATTGTATGTTAATTGAAAAAGAGCATCTAACATGTTTTTTAACTATATTTTTGTGTCTACTGTTTAATTTAGATTTGTTCATTTAGCTGTGGAATCTTGCCACTTTCCGCAGCTGCTGCAACTTTCCGCAGCTATTTTGTGAAACTCTATGTTACAGGTGTCTACAGGAAAAACGAGCCACATGGGAAAGTCAGAAATGATGTGGACATGGTTCGTGTCCTATTGGTTCGAGCAAACTCATCTAAAGAAGCCGCAGTCAAAGGCGTCCACATGGAAGTCAACCATAGAGTCTCATGTTGGCAGGACTCTGTTTCGTGTCACATGAAGATTCATACGGCCGTTTCTAAGTTGCGGAGGATAAATCGACATCTATACATGGCTCCTTAGTCGAATTCAAGCATCCACTCCTCGTAGATTTACTTTCCAACACAGCCATGATCCTAGATCCATGGACGTAATGGTCTACGTGTTCTCCACCAGCATGAACTTTAGGAGACAGTTATATTTCTTTTGTTATATATAATGCGTTTGCATACGCATATAGAGTTAGTCGATGTTAGTCTCTGTTATCTTTTATTAGTCTGCTCTGTAATGTAATTACGCTGCCTTAGTGTCGTAATACCACCTTACTGTTATGACTGCATTTTAATATAAGAAGACTCTGTTTTCAGACTTAATTCGTACTTGAAGATTGTTGCCAAGGCTAGTGTAGAGGGCCCCTGCTCAGCTAAGGTTTTGTGCATTAGTGTATAGTTCTTGTTTTATTTCTTCAAAGCTCATTGTGCCATAATCCATTCACATGTTTATACATTGCATCTTTCATGGTATATATGCTTCATTTCTGTTTATAATCTTGCATGCTTTCCATTTCACTTCTGTCTTTCATGTTTTATGTTATTAATCACTGATCAGTGTTCTTGTTTCAGGTTATAGATAGGCAGCCCGAGCATTTTCATAGCTTTTTGACTAATGACATGGAATTAACATTGTTCTGCTGCTAATTTTTTTTTCTTAGTTTCTGTTTAATTTCAGTACTGCTTTGTTTAATTCAGTTTTGCTCATTTGCTTCAGTAGTTAAATTTAGATATATTAAAATGCTCATAACATCTTCAGTTGCCTCCGAAAGCCACAGCTGGACTGATGGTGAGGGATTGTATTATGAAATGTGTAGTTTGGTATTAGTTTCCTTTCTGCAAATGTAGATATATTAAATTGTGCATGACATCTTCAGTTACCTCCGAAAGCCACAGCTGGACTGATGGTGAGGGATTGAATTATGAATGTATGGTTTGATATTAGTTTACTTTCTGCAAATTAGATATCAGTTACTCAAGTTGTTTATGGTTACTTCCGAAAATCATAGCTGGACTAATGATGAGGGATCAGAAGACAAGTTGATGTAAATTGATTTAAATTTACTTTATTGCAAATTTTGGATTTCTTTCAGCATAATTTATTTTGTATTTAGACAACAGCAAGAATAGTTTGGTTTCATGCTCACTAGTTCACTATTTTGATTCATTAGATTAGCAGCATCTTTTCATTTCAGCAGCGCATTTTCATTTCCTTCCAAGTTTTGTCATTGTAATTTTCAAATTCCTTTTTAAGTTTCAAGTTGGTAAATCATTATAGAGGATATCATTTCCTTGAACAAACATAACCATACTTGTTTTCATTTTAGAATTTTCATTTCATCTTAGAAAACCAAAAACGACAAAAAGTTAAGAAATAGGTTATCTTGCACATATAGTGCGCCGCACTTCATCAGCTTACGAATCCCGGATTGACAAATTAAATGCAGCAATTTAGGACACACTAAATTGACCAAACACATATGGCGGCACGACATGGAGTTTGGCAGTATTTGACATCAACGGATCAGAGGTCATGGTGATGAGGCAAAGAGCAGATGAGAGGTCAAAAAGGAGTTACCCAAACCCACGAAGGCAAGTGAAAAACGAGATGAGATGTCCCCAACCCGACACGAATGCAGACAAGTGCCATGTTCAAGAGCGACATACTGCCGACACGACAATGATGCTGGTTCCATTTTCCCCACAATTTCTGGCGAGTACCTCTTTATTTTTACACAAGCTTCAAGAGGATACCATATCCTTGCTGTATAAGCCCATCCTAGTACATTTAACGAGCCCTAGGAAGGAGTGACTCAAATAACGTCATTACGACTGAATCCAATGTCATCAGGGTTTAACGAGTCTGACAAAGGAATAACTCTGTGTCTTTTAATGTTTAGAGAGTTTGAAAAGACAGCGGAAAAGTAAACTCCAACGGTCCCTTTTCGTAAATAGTTCCTCAGATCCGAAAAGGTAGAAAACAATGTCTGAGAAAACCTCCTAGTCGCGATAGGCTAGGGTATTCCTTTTTCGTAACAATCATCCCATGCAGGGTAATAAACGTACATCGGGTAGATTCCGTTTCTGTCATTCACTAGTTCAGTAGATTGAAATGACAAGGGGACTTATGAAGATGTATGTTTAGAGAGTCTCCAAGAGTCAAGATGACTCCTCTAGGAGGAACGAGTGGTATAAAGGGTATAACCTATCCGTAATGATTGAACCGCTCCGATCAACAAGAAGAGGTCAGCTAACCAAGAGGTCAGCTAACAAGACCACTCATCGCAGCGGTTCCTCAAGAATGGGTAAAACAACCAAGTGAAGGCATATGATCGGCCAAGCAGATAGTGACGATGGAGTGAGAAAACCAAGGCTCATCCGGAAAAAAATAGGCTGATAAAATGGCAATCACAAGAGGTAAAATGGAAAGGCTTCATTTTTACACAAGCTTGAAATCAAGAAACTCTGCTTGAAGTTGGTTTCATTTTTACACAAGCTTGAAACAAAGATAAACTATGCTTGAAACCAGTCTCATTTTTACACAAGCTTGAAACAGAAACAAACTATGCTTGAAAAAGGTAAGCATGCCCCCAGCATGGTGACTCAATCCGAGGTACATGCCCCCCAAGCTTCAATCCATATGTAAGGCAGATGGAGTGAAGGTTCAAGTTACGAGATCAAGAGAAAGACTCGACTGGGATTTTACGAGAACTTATCAAAGACTCGAATTGAACAAGAACGTGCTTCATTATTTTAACGAGGTTGACACATTAAAAGAACTATCCTCGAGACACCTTGTTTCATGGTTTAAGGAGCTTGGCACAAGACAAGGAACTCTGCTCCGACAACCTTGTTTCATTTTTTAAGGAGCTTGACACAAGATAAGGAACTCTGCTCCAACAACCTTGTTTCATTTTTTAAGGAGCTTGACACAAGACAAGGAACTCTGCTCCAACGACCTCATCATAATGAACAATAAGTCATGGCTTCCAAGAGTTCCATTCCTGATGGAAGGAAAACATCTCGGAAATCAGGGCCCAATGCCCCCAGCACACTATGCATGACGGCATGGTCACTGAGTACAGGCACGGGGTAGCTAGCCACACAGTTGACCTGCGGTGGGGCAGATACAACGGGTGGATAAAAACCCGAAAGGGATGACGGTGGGCCAACTGCCATATCAGGACCAAAGAACGAAAGCTGATCAATGGTCATGATCCGTCCTTCATGTGGAAAACATACCACACAAAAAAGGGAGGAGACAAGTGCTCCCATGGCATAGGTGTAATCGCGCCCCAAGAGCAGATTGAAATACAAGGGACCTGGAAAAACCATCACATCCATATGGACAGTTTTACCTCCAAAAGTAATAGGTAACCTTGGAAGGATCCCTAACGGTTGACTCGTTCTTTTGTTAAATGCCAACAGATTCTGCGTAACAGGCGCAAGTGGCGGCGAACCGAAAGCTTGCCAAGTAGTTGAGGATATAACACTAACAGATGCGCCTTCGTCTATAATGGTACTGGGTACAAACCAAAGGCCTGTACTGTTATCTCGAAAGGCACATAAGACGGAAGGCGGTATCCTGAGAATCGATTCCAATCAAAGGAAGCGACCAAACTACTTGGAGGGGCTACCATCAAACCAAGAAGGTCTTCCCCTGGTGTTACGGGAGAAGGAGCATCCTCCATGACCTCCATCTCGAAGGTTTGAGGGCTATCCTCCGGGACCTCCATCACGGGAGGCGGAGGAGCATCTTCTTGAGGTGGAGGGACGGGAGAATATTTCTCAAAGTCCGAGGAATCTGAAGAAACAAGAAGAACCTGAGGGGTGTGAGGTCCAATCTCAACGGAAAAGACCTGGTGCACCACAGACGGGGCCAGCTCAACCGATCCCACAACCAATGGTTGTTCAGGGATGGATTCCTGAATTTGAATTTCCGGGGGAGCGGGATTGACCAAGGATGACTCTTGACCAATCGTAGGATCAGGTGGTAGAGGACTCAAAGACAGCTGCTTATAACCAACTGGGAGGCATGGTGTAGAAACAACTGAGCTATCCAAAACTCGCTTGGCTTCATCCATATATGGACAAAAGTGAATGGCATGATGCCCTTCACACAACTTACAAGGATTGGTGATCTTACCCTGCTTCTTAGGAGCCTTATCGACACTAGTTGAAGACGTGCCCCCAACCTGACTCCCGGAAGCCAAGGGCAACGGCGGATGACCACTGGACCATACTTCGTGCACCTTGGGAATTCCAGGGGAATCTCGAAGAAGATGGTCTCCCGTGCACAACATGCAAGGGAACTTGACTTTCCGCGGAGGGTTGGGAGGTTTATCAAGAGGAGACTTCTTAGGCGCAATAGCCGCAGAGCTAGCCTCTCCTTTATCGGACTTCTTCTTATTTGTCTTCTTCTTCTTCTTCTTAGCCACCTAGTTACTCGAATCCATACTTTCACCAGTCGAAGTAGAAGAGGAGGACGCAGAAATAGGCGAAGAAGGGGAGAGGTCCACCTTGGATCCAACATGATGTTGTTCAGGTGGAGGAATTGGTTGAACAGTAGCTGGGACATTCGGGACCACAGAGGTTGAGAACAACCAAATAGGCAACCCAACAGTTAACCCAGGAAGGGACAAAGTTGCCATATAAGGAGCACCAACATTTCCAAAAGGAGGAAAATGACCAGGATTCCCATCAGAGGCAATTCCTTGGTTGGTGAACTCCGAAAAATGTTTCCATTAACAACTCAAAACTGCACACGGGCTAAAAACCAAGGCACACAATCAAACAGCCAACAAGCAAACTCTAAAAGGGCATGTGATCGTGGGTGATTTATTTTACCACATTGAAACTTAGAAACTTCACCGTTTCATGTTTTAAGAGTCGAGAAACGGATCAAAGTTGACTCTATCTCTTTCAGTTTTGAAACAAGTGTGAAAGGACAAGTGCTTGGTGATCCTTTCAAATTTAAAGAGTCAGAAAAGATCAAATGACTACTCAGGAATACTAGGCAAAGGGTGTACCAAACAACCGTGAACTGCAATATACACCTTGGTTTCAAAATGAAAAAGAAATCAACCAAGGAATTAACGTACGTGCAGGCAATCTCCCCGAATGCTGTGTCTGGTGTATCACGGGTATAGGGCGATAGACTCAGCTTCCTATGGATAAAGGATAGAAATCTAGTGGGGTCTCCCTTTATATACTCGACAGTACGGGGAGCACAAGTTCGTACTAGTGCTGTCTAAAGCCAAGAGGCGAACAACAACTACTAGGTTTAAAGACGCTAGAACACGTCTCTAGCCTAGACCACTAAATGTTGCGTTAATGTTTCAATGTTGCCTTAGTGTAAATTGAATAAATTTTAAGGTTTATCTTCAATTACATTTCGATTTCAAGGCCCTACCGCATGTCATCTGACAATCTCCTATATGCAGCTATATGAGAAAAGAAATCTTTCAATTTGATGAATGCTATCTAGTTAAGGGAAGAGCTTCAAACGATGCAATCAAAACTGCAAACGAAAACTTTCCAAACTAGATGACTTTAATTATCCGAAAGTAATTTCAAACATTCAACGATGCGAATAGTGCAATGTAATCTATGCAAAATCCTCTTTTTCGAAAACTATGCAATTGTAATCTATGTACAATTTCCTTTTCCTTTTCAAATTATAAGAATGCACTCAATGCATTTTTCGTTGAAATGAGAATCTACTTAATGCATGCTTTTAATAAAAGAGAATGCAATCAAAGCGATTTCTAGTTTTCAATCATTAAACAATGTAATCTAAGTTCAATGATGGATCTCAAAAAATACATTTCAATGCAATGTGATCTAATTCATTTTAACGAAAAGCAAACTATGAGACGAAAACTAAAAGAACGCAAATCTCCTTAATGAAGGGTGAATGCAAAAGAGATGTAAACAAACACCAAGAATGCAATCGTTGTTTCAAACACTTTGTCACGAAATCCCTCAAAAGGCGACAAGACATATGAGGTCAAACACAAAGAGGACTTCCAAAGCAAGAGATCAAAACAAGGCATTCATTCCCTTTTACATCAAACAATCATGGAAATAAGACATTTCAAACAATGAGCAATGTAATCTATGCTCATATAGTGAAAATACCGGAAGGGAAAGACACACTGGTGAAGGATTTAGGGAAAAAATCTCAATTTTCACACACCCTGAAATAGGCCCGACTTGTACATTGACAACTAACGCCAACTGGCGCGACTTGCTCACTGACAACTAGCGCCAATCGCCAATCGGCGCGGGTTCCTAACTGACAACAAGCGCCAACGCTTGAAAATGAAAAAACAAATAATTTCTCCCAACCAAGACCAGACTCACCACTTCAAGCAGAATCCAAAACAAACCCAGAAGCAAAGTACTGACCAAAAGAAGCTTCCGAAAAAGGGTAAACCCTAGCACCTACAGGAGATGGCATGACTGTCTGGCTGTAATCCTCGCCAGACAAGGAATGGCGCGAGTGATGAACTGGAAACCTGCGCCAACTGGCATGACTGTTAGGGCTAAACTCACGCCAATCAAACCAACTATTAAAAGGTGAAAATTTGGAAAATCAGAGGTCAAATCTGATCCTCTGGGGCTGAACCAAAAGCCAAACACAAAAAGAGCTAGCCAAAAGAGCCGACCAAGCAAGCAAGGCGAAGAATTGACCGAAAAGATAAGATAACACTCCAGGTTGTTCAGTTCACAAACTAAACCGGAGATTGACTGAAGCAGCGTTGATCTACTTCGCTAATGCAGAGAAAAAGTGTTTCAAAGGCTATCTGTCTGTACTTCAGGCTCCGTCTATATTTTACAAAGCAAACAACAAGCTGATCTCCCCAGCGGAGTCGCAAAATTGTTGAAGAGGTTAATCCCCTCTGCGGACAGAGTCGATCCCTACTAGCCCAGATCGGGTCTAGCAACAATCGTTCACGCTACAGTGCAGGTTCCTAATTACAAATAGACCAACTAGCGATGAAGGCTTACCTGGAATCCAATGTTGTCCTTTGTAGAAGAGGTGGTGCTCCCATTCCTCTGCTCCGGCAAATCACAATCCTCACGATCTCCATGATCAGACACCTGCACATGCGAGAAACAAAACAAACGCAAGCGTAAAATCAGTATATGAAACTATATGTCAGTCGGAAAAGACATAACTCATCATCATAATCAAGAACAAGAGTGGAACCATAACCAATAGTCGCTTATTATTAATCAATCAAAGAAGAATACAACCATAGTTCCGACACTGAATTCTCCTTCAGCGGGTCGTCAGCAGAACATGTCTCGATAAAGCCTGTCAGGGATGGGACAAGCCTCTCTCTCTGGATGTCTCAACAATGATCTCCTTGCTTGGATTTGGCCTTAAGGGAATGAATCAAGGCTCTTGCATCATAAGGCTCTGATGGCTCTTGGGAACTTGGAGACCAGCTTGCAAAGGAGATGAGCAAGATTTTATAGATGGAGGAAGGGGAGTTGGGATCCCTATAATCATGGGATTGGCCCTATCATCAAGGAAGCTTCCATGAGAGGTGGCAAACCACTTCCTCTCTATGGAAATCCAGCCAAACCCTCCACCAAGATAGATACTCGCTCCCCGGACCGGCCAGGGTCGAAACTTCCGCCATTTATTTTTAAAAAACACTCCTTAAATTGGCTGGCGCGAGTGCGACTCTGGGACAGAGTGCCAATTGGCGCGACCTCTTTGAAGGATTTTCCTCATTGGCACGGGTACTAAACTGGATGACCGCGCCAATGCAAAAAGGGGTGTTTTTAGGGTTTTTCACAAGGATTTGTCTTCAGGGCAATGAAAGCTCATGTTCAGAGGGATGTCATGAAAGTGGTTTCAAGTCATGTCACTGCTCACAGGTCATGGAATGAGCCCTCCAATGTGTGGGACAGGGATTGCAGGGACGGTGACAAATTACTGTGTAACAGGAATGAATCAACGTAAAAAGTTTTCTTTCCCTTGCAAACTTTAGAGTTGGCGAAGAGTAGAAGGAGGAGGTAAATTGATGATTGCCTCAACCTTCGATGGATCGACACAAATGCCTACCTTTGAGACAATAAATCCCAGTAATCATCTGGATTCTACGCAGAAAACAAATTTTTGAGGATTCAAACGAATCTTATAGTGCCTACATCGTATAAAAATGGCTTATAAATGAGTAATATGATCTGCTCTGTGTGAAGAATGAGCAGGAAAATCATCGAGGTAGGGCTGCACGATATTCTTAATGTCGTGAAATGCATAAGACATGGCCCTTTGAAAAGTGGCGCCAGCGTTCTTAAGGCCAAAAGGTAATTTGCGATAAAAAAAAGTTCCCCATGGACAAATGAAAGTATTTTAGGTTGATCTGCAAGGAGTATGTTTATTTTATTGTAGCCGGAAAATCCATCCATGAACGAGAACATTTCACTTCTAGCACAATCGTCGATAATTTGATTGATGTAAGGGTTTGGATAATTGTCTTTAGGACAAGCTCGATTTATATCCCTATAGTCGATACATACTCTTATTGTTCCTTGTTTTTTATTGACCGGAACAATATTAGAAACCCAGTCCGTTAACGAGATTGGATAAATAAAACTTGCACGAAGTAATTTTTCAACTTCTGCTTTGATAGCAATTGCTTTTCTCGGATGAATCTGACGTAATTTCTATCTGACGGGTTTGGCATCCGGGTATGTCTTAATTTCATGAACAACAATTGACAGATCGACTCCTGGCATTTATTCATATGACCAGGAAAAGATGTTATGGAATTCCTGAAACAGGGCTTTAAATGCTTGAATTTCTTTAGGCGTACAAGAAGCACCTATGTGAATGTTTTCAACAATGCCAGGTTTTACTGAAATGTCAAGAGGAACCATCGTAGAAATATTTTCTAAATTCAATTCAGAATCGGAATGTGAGAGAGGATTCTGAGGTTCTTTGACGTAACCAGTGGTAAAAATGGAGGAAATATCATCCTCAAAATGATCGAGATCAGGTAAAAATGAAGATCTATGGTGTAGATCTTCCCATGGTAACTCATCTACCAACAAGAATTCATGAATATGTTCATCAGTATGGAAAAGTTGTTGAGCAAGATCCGGAATTGGTGTCGAAGCTAAACTCAATATTGAAAATGAATCCTGATTGATCACATTCACTAGATCATATTCGGTTCAAGGAGTATCAGAAAATGACTGTACTTGCTGATATGCTAGCTCAAAAGGACTCAAAGGCATTGGGCCCTCGAAAGAATCCAATTCTGATTCTGAAGGTACTATCTAAGGATCATCAAAGGAAATAGTACTTGATGTAATCATATTGATATTAGCAATAGGAGTTTGTACGTTGGGAGGAGGCAGGGAAAAAGTTCCCAGTAAAGATGAATCTTTAATCAAACCTACTCCGACATCCTTATAAGGAATATTCGATTTTCCGATATGTTGGATGCTATTAGTAGAGGCTGGGTCGGATGAATAATATGAGAGTTGATCTATCTTAACGATCTTTCCTTTATGAGGAAACATGATGAGATGAAATATCGATGATACAACAGTAGTCATAGCGTAAGACCAACTGCGACCCAGGAGAAGGTTGTAAACCAAAGGGGCATCAACCACCTCCACATCTAGATTAGCCACTTTGCCTTCGACCTCTATTGGTAGATCTTGTAAAATACCATATGCCTAAAAACCTCTTCCATCAAAAGCTTTGAGAATAGTTGGTGATTGGTTAATTGTCAGAGAACCAAGTGATTTCCAACATTTTAACGACATTATACACATAGAAGCCCCTTCATCAACAACAGTATGAAAGATACGCTTGTTTTTTACTATTAGTGGAATCTGAAAAGCCATTTGATGAGGTAGGCGGGGTGTAAAATTTTCTAAATCGAAGATCATGAGGTTCGAATCCTGGAGATTTACGGCTCCTAAGGCTAACAAAAGTAATTTTCTTTGGGCTGGGCATGATTGCAATACTTCCAAAGCTGACATTGTTGAAGGGGAAATTGCTAAATCTTCAACAATATTATAATTCTGAGCAGCTCTCGCATGTGGATTAAAAGTTGATTTACGAAGTACACCTTTTGCAGGCGGTTTAATCACTAAGTCAGGATTTTGTTTCTCGATCTGTAATGGATCAGAAACTGAGGGAGATGTATTCGATGCAGAATTGGATGTTTCTGCTTCTTTACCAGTATTTTTACTACCGTAATCTTGCGATCGCGTCACAACCATGAAAATATCCTCAACTGGATTGGAGAAAGATCCAACCATGTTACTATCTTGAGTGGGAAAGGGATCTTTCAAGATAGCAGGTATAGGCGAACCCTTAAAACATTTTGATACCTCGACTCTATGTGGGCACTCTTTTGTAAAATGATCCTGGTCACAGATGAGACAAGGATATTGAGGTTTGCATTTTTCGTCAGTTGGTTCAGTTGTATCAGTTTTCTCTTTTGAAGATTTTTTCTTTTTATTCTTACCTTTCTTCTTACCACCAGTTTTAGATTTGGTCGTAGATGTCTCTACAACATGGATATTGGCGGAAGTTTCTAGGGAAGAATCTCCTTTGGGTGAATCGGGTAAATTGATAATAGGAGTAGTCTTGGAAGACTTCTTCTTACTCTTACCAGTACTAACAGAACCAATTACACCATCAGCAGCATGAGAGCCAGAATGATTTGCAGTTAACTGACTAAGTCTTGGTAAATCGAGGATTTTATCATACAGAGTACCTGGTTGAGTATAGACAAGGTCAAGGTACTGAGCCTAAGCAATAACTTTCTCTTCCGTAACAACGCCTCCTTTGGCCACATCTTTAGTAATTTTGGGAAATAATGATTTAATAAACCATTCAGCTAAAATTTGATCAAGAATAAAGACTTTCACTAAATGCCTTCTACATCTTCATTCATCAATGTGATCAGATATGTACGTAGACGTAGACTGCTTTAATGAAGTCAACAATTATGTTCCATTGTCGTATCTAACAGGCAACTGAAAATGGGTTAAGAAAGTAGTAGCTAGCGCATTAAAATTATTAAAAGAGTCGCGTGGTAACTCAATGTACCATTTGGCAGCTGGACCAATGAGAGTTCTCTGAAAAAGACATAATTGAATAGAATCATCTCCCAGTGAATTGGATGCACACCAGAGGTGATAAGTCATAACGTGATTAGATGGGTCCTCTCCTGACTTACCTTCAAATTTCGGAATATCACTAGGCAACTTGTTAGGCATCGGCGACCAATATGGAAGATAAAAAATGGGATCGTTCGTAAGGCGCGACAGATCTGGTAAATCTAAAGTTGCTATGAATGGTAACCGATGGCTAGGGTCTTGATAACCTTGAGTGATCAAACCAGTGCCAGGAGGAGGATAGCCAGGATATCCTGGAATCGGATGTGCATTTGGAATCGTGAAACCTCCTGGGTAACTAGGATTAATCGGACCATACTGGGGTTGTTGAGGTATTTGATAAGTATACCCAGGGTACGGCTGATACTGATATGCTGGATTTTGTGTAGCTTGACCAATTTGACACTATCCCTGGTACGGTTGATATGTAAATTGTGGTTGACTAGAGACAATCATACTAGTACCATCTTGTCTCATAGGCATCTGGACCATAGTCTGAATTGTAGGTCCTGACTGTGGTATAGAGGCTTGAGGAATATGCATTGATGCAGGGATAGAAGAAACCAGAGATACAGATACTCCAGAAACAGGTGTTGTAGGTTGAACAAAGGTTGCAGTAGTTGTAGCAGTTTGAGGCGGAGTCTGAGGTGTACTGGGCCCAGGTTGTTGAACAGAACCAGGTGCAGGGATTTGAACAGTAGGTTGAACAAGTTGTTGGGTTGGACCAGAAACTAAAGGTTGTCCAGGTTGATTAGGTAACTGCACATTAGGTTGCATAGTCTGTTGAATTTGCGGTGGATTCCACACCATGTTCATTCCGGGGTATTGACCCATAGAAGGTTGTACATATGAAGGACCATAGCTTGATTGAACGTAGGGTTGATAATTAAGTGGTAAATTTCCAGCTCCTTGTAAAAATGATTGACCGGAAGGTGGTTGGAAACCTTGAGTTGGGTACTGGCCTTGAGGTTGATAACCTTGAGGTACGTACTGAATCTAGGGTTGATAAGGACCCTGAGGAATATACTGAGTCTGGGGTTGACCTTGGGGTATGTACTCTCCTTGAGGTTGATAACCTTGAGGTATGTATTGTCCTTGAGGTTTTTCTCCAGGTAAATAATATTGTCCTATAGTTTTTCCTGGTAGAAAATTACCTTGAGGCTGCCCCCCAGGCGGTAACTCACTACCTTGAGGTTTCCCCCTAGGAGGTAACTGACTACCTTGAGGTTGCCCCCCAGGCGGTAACTGATTACCTTGAGGTTGCCCCCCAGGCGGTAACTGACTACCTTGAGGTTGAGGATTTGGAATATTACCAGACATCATAAAAATTTGAGTTGTGTTCGACGTTTCAGTTTTAGTTCCATTTGTACGAGTTGATAACACTTGTTTAGTTGGTCGAGGAGTTGCTCCTGAGAAAGTACCAGAGAGTAACTAGTACCCCGAAGGAACAGAAGGACCACCGTATAAAAATGTTTCTGGTGATTGGGAAAACATAGATGACTCACTTGACATAATTGATGAAGGATAATAACCCCTTGGTGTAGGATGAAAAGGAATTTGGGGTGGTGAAAAACTAATACCCCGGTTCTCTAAAAAATCTATCAATGACAAATACTAAGCATCACTTCTAAAAGGACTGTAGAATATATATTTACGTTCCCTAAGATTCAAATTCTGTTGGGTTTCGGGAAGAGTTACTTCTTTGTCTAGACCGACAAGTTCTTCAATGGAAATGAGGTCAGAAGGAAGATTTTCAGTAATGATATGTCTTACCCTAGGTGAACCAGGATCACTAGAAGTTCGAGTAAAAAATCCTGAAGATGGTTCCAAAACAGCAGGTTTAGTCTCAGGTTCAGAAATTTCAGGTTCTTCAGCGAATTCACTAGAAGGATAAATACTACCAGTAAGCTCGGAAACTGAAATCAGCTCTTGAATATGCTCTGTTGTTTGTAGTTGATAATTAGGATGAACAACTATAGATTACTCTCCTGCTTCTGTTGATATAATTCTACTGTCAGTAGGCGATACTAGAGCTCGCAGTCCTTCAAGTTGGCTTGGTGTATATTCAAGGGGCTTCCCCTGAAGTCTACGCAATTGTCTTGGTAATTCAGCCACGATTAAAAATAATTTAATCACACGCAATCAAATGAAAAATTCAATGAAAAACTCCTAGAGTCACTAAATAAACAAAAAAATGATCACACGCCTAAAAATATGGGATATCAAACCACACACAAACAGTAACTTCCCACACTAAAAACACTAGTTGGTGATGAAATCCAACGTCGTAGTATTTAATGCAGAAAGGACGGTTGGAACAGTTACCCCGACAACTTGCTTAATGAAACAGACTGGTGCAAGTTTCTCCACTTAAACCATCTCGAGTGAAGATAACCCTCCGGAGAGTCCAAGTGAGTCTAGTCGACGTTTGCTCCAGTTACAGTATGATCTTTCCTCCACCGTCAGCTTAGGAAAAAACCATAAGATTATGGTTACTATGGTTACCAACAGGAACTAATATACCTCGGGGAACAGTCTACGGTCCGACATACGCGCAAGGGCAGAGTAACAAACCTCAATCCCCTTGAAGGCTCCTTGACATAATCCAAGGTATACCGAAAAGTGACCCCAGGCTCCTCGACAATGGTCTATCCGAGGTTTACCATTGTTAATACGCGCATATCTTCTATCGTTCCCAATGAGATAGAATTGATTATCTCACTAGTTCAGATATGACCTCGTGCTTGACTCCTTTAAGAGGAGGTTCCCAGAGCATGCAAGTGACTATTGGATTTTTTCCTACCACAAGATCAACTACTTGTTTGTTTTAACTGTCTTGGAGAGTTAATTACTCCCTACTCCAAAACACTAGCCTAAGCTATAATGGTGAAAAGAGCCCTAGAAATATAAAAGTTACTAGATTAATTTTAATTTAAGCGTTGATTTTAAAAATTTGTTTCTTAGGACAATAGGTGCAAAAGTGAAACTGATGATATGAAGTGACCTGACTCAAATCATACTAAAAATGCATCTATTATGAGAAACAATCCGTTTTCTTTTAATGAATTCTAGCTAAAGGAAGAGTTGAGAAATACAATCTTTTAAAAAAAATCTTTCCTTCAAACAAGAATAAATGAAAATACATCTAATTTCAATGAGAACTCAAAATGATCTATGCTCAATTAAAAATCCCTTTTTGTTCAAGATCGAAACTGCAAACTAAGTTTTTCTTCAAAAGACACTACAATTTCTAGAAAAGCACTCAAAGCTAAAAAAACATTAATATTGAGATCTAAAAATTCTAAGACTAAATCTAAATTAAAACTTAAAATATTTTAAGGATGTCTTACTTAGCTTGTAATCTAACTAAGAAATTCTTTTCTTGAATCAGAAAGAACTTGAAAAAGCATCCAATTTCATTTTTTAAGTGAAATTCCAACTTATTAACGAAAGTTTTTAACGATTTGCAAATGAGAAAAATGGAACCTAAATCTCATAAAACAATTTCTGCTATGATGTCAGACCCAGCAAGAAAACAAGAGAATACCAGTGATCTAAAGGCATACCAAGGTTTCTAATCTCTGAGCGGGATGTAAGATAAAGCAAAAATCATTATAACATACAGATCTTTTAGAAAATCATTCAAAAATAAAAATGTTGAAATAAACTCTTAACCAAGGCTTTCTGACAGAAGATACGGGTCTGGGTAATCACTGAGAACCTAAAAAACTAATCCAGAAAAGAGGATTTTAAGATTTTTCAAAAATTTTGACAGGGTCCATAGGATTCAGTGCAAACCAGTGTGGTCCCGCACTGTGGGTACAGGAAAAGTGTGGAACTACCCGCACTGTTTCTAAAGGAGAAGAGCGGACACAGGAAAACAAGAGAAAAAACAAAAAATTCTCAAAGATTTCTCAGGGATTCTACAGGGATTAACTAGCCAAGCCAGTGTAAATCAATCAAATTCAGGAAACATAAATTCATAAATCAAAAGTAAAAGAAATCAAAGTTCAAATCGTTCCCCAGTTGAGTCGCCATTTTGTTGGACGGATAAGTCGTTCTTGGGACAAGACAGACCTCCCAAGTGTCCTATGGACAACTAGCAACAAATGGACAAACAAAATTATCTTTCTCTAGATATATTGCGATTCATAATTAAATGCTATAAAGGTTTAACGATCTTACCTTTGATCCAACGCTTGTTTGTAGTAGTAGTCCTTCAGTGGCCCGAAAGAGTTATCTTCGAAGATCTACAATCACAAACAAACAAACATCAAATAGCACCTGCATAGCATATATTCATAAATCATATCCATTATGGTGATCAAGGAATCCATAAAATAAACCAATCAATTGACAGCTTATTGAGAAAAACAGATTTATTTGTATTAACCTAAATAAGGAAGAGCCTTACAACCGTGTCCACCTTGATGTCATACAGGCCTTCCTGGGGTCCGGAACAGGCGTTTCCTTTACTCTGATCATCCTTGCACTCTTCCAACCGAGATACATACAGGTATGTAATCCTTCCCACATGAAATCTCAACTAAAAAGGTCTAAGTTTCAATAGCACTTCCCTTCCAACAATACTAAAACTTCAACTCATCAATTGTCAACCTTTTTAGGCTACCCTATGCCTCTTTTTATAGTGGAAGAGAGGAGGTTACAGCTCCATACAAGAAGGGATAGAATCCTCCTTCAAAGGGATTAGTTCCTTACATCAAGGGGTTAGCTCCTTATTGGATGGGATGCATGAACGTGAAAGGAGTGGACTTTCCACCGCAGGAATGTTTCTAGAAGCTTCCAAAAATGACTTAAACTGAGCTTCTAGATTTTACTTGTGCCTTTTCTAACCTTTTACAGGGGTCCACACTTTTAATAAACAGAAAGGGCGCTTGGCTACGCATGATTTATAGCCAAAAGGTGCGGGACCGCAGGCAAAACTAGGAGAAAGTGCGGTACCAGAGTTTTAAGGCTTTTATGAGCTTTTCTCTTAGTTTCAAGGCTTGGCTTTAGGAACTTTGATATTGTAGACTTCCAAGGGAGTACTAAAATGTCATGGTGACAAATTTCAGTGTAACACTATGACATGACCTTGATATGTTTTTTTTGAGTCTGTGATCAGATGATCCACTACGTAATTTGCAGTTTCTTTTGTACTTGTATACATATTGGATCCGCTCCATACTTGATATGTGGACATGTTTTACTTTCACTGAGCATGGGTATGCCTGCCTCAGACATTAGCTTACTTTATGATCTCTTCCTTTGGTTTTTGGCAGGCTGAAATCTGGTGAAATCCTCCCAATTCCTCGCATGAGTCTTCTTATACACTTAATACATTTTGGCCATCATGTACCCCTTATGGCCTCATATATTTGGGGGCATCTGTTATAGCATCATTTTCCACCTATATATACTTCATGCTTTGTCTTATGGCGTTGGGTAACCCTTTCCCTTCAGACTTGTTCCTTTACCTAAAAAACATTATTTTGAATTCCATATGCAACTCCGCCCTCTCAAAAGTGCATACACACATGGGTCCATTTATACCCAACCCGCGTATATAATTTGACATATGAAAAAATATTAAATTCAATATTTTTTGGGCGGGGTTTACGGGTTACACCGGAAGCCTGCCTACAGGATCTCGTGGCCTAACTATGTCCCAAATGAAACAATTGTTTTAGGGTGGTATAAATACACCTCATGGGAAGGCCTAAAGATGAGAGAGAGATAGGTATTGATATTATAGCCATTTAGTCCTTGATCAAGTCTAATTTATCCCTGTGCCTCCTGCACTTCCCAGATTGTGGAAACCCTTGTTTCCCTCATGGAGATGTTCATTCCTCTTATATGACATCCATGTGTATGCTTATGGAAGGAGATTTTTGAGACTTGGGTTGGACGGATCTAGAGGACAATTTCGCTTGGAGTTGTGGCTGAATCAGGTGGTATTCCTCCACACATCTTTACACACATCAATAAAGAAGCTTTGTCTTATTCCTGATGATTGTGATCTTAATGCTTTATACATGTTATGATCCTGTTATGAATTATTTCATGTTAATGTGTTTATAATATTATATGATCTAACATTAACATCTTGAACATGCTTTTAATTATTACTAGTATATGTGATTTTCTTGAGTGAGTTGCAGATTTTGGAGCACTAGGAAAAGTAGAGGGTTTGAACCCTACGGGATCTCCTTCAAATGTAGGACCTATGGGTACGACCTCTTCTTCCCATTTTATTAGTTTAAGCATTAGGACTGTAAATTTGCCTGCTTATTGTTGTTGTATGCTTCTTGCTCTGTTGGGGTTCTCAACCCAAACCCTAGGGTAATTCATCCTGTAACACTAGCCTTCTTCCTAGCATGTCCAAACCAAAACACAAGAAAAATATCCAAACATGTCTTCTTCTGCAACTCAGATTGTCTCTGCTAGGACTGTGGCTACCTAGAATTTATATCCACTTTTATGATATGAACTTGGATTTTTTGTTTAATGAACTCACTTGTTTTCTATTTATATAGGTCTTGTTGGGTTACCCTTAGCCACCAAGGGTCACCACATAACTCCAAGTTGACCTAAACAATTCTTTTAAACTCCATAAAACACAAGACATAAAATAATTTGCATCAAACCAACACTACATCATCAATGTCTTAGGTTCCCCTTAGCTCCTTAAGGGTTCCCCACATACCCTAAATGAACAAACCATCAAAATCTCCACTTGGTTTCACGCCCACAACTTTGGGTGAAAAACCCACTACTTTGGTACACTT
Organism: Pinus albicaulis; assembly: GCA_034641835.2. Classification (NCBI taxonomy): domain Eukaryota; kingdom Viridiplantae; phylum Streptophyta; class Pinopsida; order Pinales; family Pinaceae; genus Pinus; species Pinus albicaulis. The sequence goes on along the minus strand of CM076569.1, from coordinate 242,232,186 downwards.
GCCCAAAAATCCCATGTGGGTCAAACTTCTCCTAAACCCTTTACCGTAGGGTGTAGGAGTACCTCCCGAGCTACACAAATCAACAAATTATGACACATATAGTCTTGGGATTACGTTGTTTATGATAGAAAGACTCTATATAAGAAAGGGGGACATAAGAAGATGACATATTTTGGGGGATAAGAGGTAATAGTAAAATATATGGTAATAATATATTTAGGCTTGGGGGTGACCGTATGTTGATCTTAGTCTATGGTTGGGAGGATTCATTCCCATAATGTCATTGTGGAATTTTTTAACCAACAAGAAGGATCCAAAATCCAAGTCTTTAGATACAAGGTACACAATATTAGTATTCATTTTTTGTGGGGGTATTACATGTGGTCTATTATGTGGTAACATTTGATATTCCTATATTTGTGACAAATGTCCTTCTGATGTGCATGCCACGGTGGGTATTCTATAGCTTGTTATAAAATTAAGTCATCATAAATAGCAAACACCAAGAAAAACCCCTGGATAAATTTTTTTATGATGCCTTAGAGTCGTGATGAAAATTTTAGAAGGAAGGAGGAAATTATGAATTATAGGTCAACCACAAATGCATGCCTCGGTATCAAGTGATATCCCTATGTTGTTGATAAATTCCTACAAATTATGTTTATGTCTTGGTGACATATGTTTGCATTGGTGATATGCCTACCTTGGTGGAAGATGATGTGTCTATCTTGGTGAACATTACATGTCTTGGTGGCAGTTGATATTCTTGTGTTGGTGACAAATTTTTTCCTTGGTGGAAGTTGATATCCATGTCTTGTTAACATATGCTTGTAAATGATTTTCCTATCTTTGTGATAGATGCCTTCTTTGGGGTTAGATGATATTCGATCTTGGTGACATATGCCTACCTTGGTGGTGGATGATATGCCTATATTGGTGGAAGATGATATTCTTGTCTTGGTGATATATGGTTGCCATGGTGGAAAATGATGTACCTATCTTGGTGACTACATGATATTCCTATCTTGGTGACAAATGTATGCCTTGGTGGAAGATGATATTCTTTTCTTGGTGACAGATTCGTGCCTTAGTGGCAGATGATGTACATGTATTTGTGATCAATACATACATTGGTGGCATTTGATATTCCTATCTTGGTGACAAAGGCTTTCCTTGGTGGAAGATGTTATCCCTAGCTTGTTTAAAAATGCATGTAGATGATGTTCCTATATTGGTGACAGGTGCCTAGCTTGGGTGGAACATTATATTCTCATCTTGGTGCAGATGCCTACCTTGGTGGTGGATGATATGTCTACCTTGGTGACAGATGTTTTCCTTGGTGGAAGATGATATTCATGTCTTGGTGACATATGATGTACCTATCATGGTGACCAATACCTGCCTTGGTAGTATATGATGTACCTATATTGGTGACCAATACCTACCATGGTGGGAGATGTTAATCCTTTATTGGTGAAAAATGTATTCCTTGGTGGTAGATGATATTCCTCTCTTGGTGACAGATGCCTACCTTAGGGTAGATGATGTACCTCTTGGTGACCAATACCTGCCTTGGTGATATTTGATATTCCTATATTGGTGAAAAATGTTTGTCTTGGTGGCAGATGATATCCCTCTCTTCTTAACATATTATTGTAGATGGTGTTCTTGTCTTGGTGACATATTCTTAGCTTGGTTCTAGATGATATTCTTATCTTGATGATAGATGCCTACCTTGGTGGAAGATGACATGCATGTCTTGGTGATAGATGTCTACCTTGGTGGCAAATGATATTCCTATATTGGTGATAGGTTCCTGCCCTGGTGGTAGATGATGTACATATCTTGGTGACCAATACCTTCCTTGGTGGAAGATGATATTTATGTATTGGTTATAGATCTTTTCCTTTATGATAGATGTTATCTCTGTCTTGTTGATAGATGCCTACAAATGATGTCCCTATCTTGGCGACAGATGACCACCTAGTTGGTAGATGATGTTCCTATTATGGTGACAGAGGTCTGCCTTGATCCCAAATGATATTGTGGAATAATGAATTACATGATATAGTTAACTTCGGGATGAATTTCATTAAAGTGGGGAAGTATTTCATTCCCCAAATCAATTAAATTAATAAAATAAATAAATACATAGGAAAATACAAATTAATGATAATTATGACAAGTAGAGTCTTGGGATTGAGTCATTTATTATGGAAAGACTCTATATGAGAAAGGTGTAAATAAGAAGATGGAATATTTTGGGGATAAGAGAAAATATTGGAAAATCTTGCAATAATAGATTGAGGCTCGAGGGTAACCCACTGCTGAGTTGATTCTGTGTTGGGAGGAGAGTCATTCCCATACCATCGTTGTGGAATTTTTGGAGCAATAAGGATCCAAAATCCAAGTCTTTGGATACAAGGTATGCAATCTTAGCATTCGTTTTTTTGGGGGTATTACACAACTATCACAAAAAGATTGAATATTTTTGTACGCCCAATGCCAAATATGAAAGTTGTGGTGGCAGATGGGAAAAAAGTTAAAGGTGTATGGAAATTCCATAAAGTTAAATTCTAGATTCAAGACTACAATTTAGAATATCGATTTTACATCGTATCTGTGGGAGGAGTGAATGTTTTCTTACGCGTTCAATGGATACAAACATTAGGCACTTACTCCACCAACCATCAAAAATCAATTTGTATCCTCCCATTATAAATTATAATTATATAGGTTTCAACCACCCCAAAATCAATTTGTATCCTCCCATTATATAGTGAAGTTAATCTAAAAAAGGAGCACCAACATATATAGTGCAATGTCATCCAATGGAAATACTGGCTTCAAAACTAGTTAACATAGAGTCTCCAAAGAAACAAGAAATAATTCAAAAGCACAAAAAATTATTCCAAGATTTTCCCTTGGATATGCCTCCTAAAAGAGATATTGATTACATCATCCAAGTTAAAAGAGGATCAAACCTTGTCAACGTTAAACAATATTGATATCCACACCATCAAAAATTATAAATGGAGAGAATGGTCCAAGATCTACTAAGATATTTTATTATTACAAAATGTATAAACTAGTGTGCACTCTTTTATCCCTCATTTGAAAAAGGGATGAGTTTATCAATATATGCATAGATTACACAGGATTAAATAAGATAATAATAATAATAATAATAATTCATATTCCCTTCATAGATGAAATGTTGGATGAAATTCGTGGAGCTTGAGTACTTTTTTAAGCTGGACTTGAGATCAATATGCTACAAAATCACAGTAAGAATAGAAGATGTGACGAAAAGCACTTTCTAAACTCATGAAGGGAACTATGAATTTAAATTTATGCCCTTTGGGTTAACTAACGCTCCAGCAAATTTTGATGCAACCATGAATGAAGTGTTATGACGATACCTAAATAATTTTGTGTTTTTTTTTTCTCTGATGACATTCTTGTATATATTAAAACATGGGAAGAACATCTATAGCTCTTGGAGAAAGTTCTCTCTTTTATAAAAAAACCAATTTTACACAAATATGTCAATGTAAGGAAGAGGTAGATTACTTGGGACATATGATATCATAGAAAGGAGTGAAGATAGATCCCAATAAAATTAATGCAATCACTTAGTGGTGCAAGCCAACTAAAATTTTCAAGTTAAGAGGAGGAGAGGGTAGCCCATTAAGTGTTAAAAGACCCTAATAAACCTAAGTAATGCATGGTAAATAAAGTACTAAAGGGCCTAGTTATCAATTCTACGCCTACCCACCCGGCAATTGTTTAAGTGTTTCAGGGGAGGGAATCTAAATGGGGTAAAAAAGAATGAAATATACAAATCCTCTGGATATCGTATCTGTGGATAAGAAGGTTAGGCCCCCTACCTCTACTTTTATTCTGCCCTCCTAATGTAACCAGCCCACTTAGGGAAGTAATAGAAAAAAAATGAATATTTCAAAAAACTCCTCTCCTTAGGTACGAAGGAGAGCGCCCCCTGGGTCCTCATTTTATGGCTTCTTTTCATAACAATGTTATTTTTAGGAGGACAAGGCCCATTCCTCATAAGAAAAATGAAATGAGTTTTCTCTTCACTAAACTATACCCTTTTATATCATTTATCTAGTATTGCTAGGTGTTGATCACCCGATCCAAGTGGGTGATCTAAGAATCGATTCCTGGTTTAAACCACTCGATTCCACAACTTACTCTTTCCTACTAGTAGAACCAGGGAGGTAGGTGTCAATGTCGATACTCGATGCTAGGTGTCATTTTATTCCTTTATTTTTAGAAACTTATAATAAAAAGGATGTTTTTTCTTCTATATATACCCATTTGGCCTAATCTCGTATACAATAAAGCGTTACCCACCTATCTATTTTAATGGGAGAAACTTCTTACTGTGGATCTCCTTATAGCTACCAAAGTGACACCATTTGGGGAAGGCACAAAGTTCAGCTACCTGGCTTGGATATTTTTCTACTCTACTTGGTTACTCATATGGGCTCAGGTACTCAAATAGGTAGGCTCCCGTAGCATTCATTTTTTTTTATTACTGAACTAGGTCATTTCATGAGCTTTCCCTAGTTTTAGGTTGGATTGCCTGATTTCCATGAGGTTGGTTGGATAGTTCCTCCGTGAGGATGGGATTATACCATTGATAGAGATGGACCCAGGAGCATGTGGAACCTCCCCACTTGTTGCATAGATGAGACACGATACTATGTTTTTTTTATATCCTGCTATAGCCAATAAGAAAGGACATCATACTGTGTGTATTTGGATGTTCCCACTACCTAGATAGGACCAGATGAGGTTCTACAATTGAGAGGAGAGGTTGTATTATTGCATAATAATAGCAAATAACTACACACATAGGGGTCGGCACTATCAGGTGAGGTGAGTTAGGCCAATAGTAAGTCAGCTAGTGATAAGTTTGTAGATGCCGGTACTCTACCATGTTCAGTATAAATGCCAGGTACATGGGTTTCTTTGTACTCAATCCCAAATGGGCTACCTTGTATTTTCAATATATACTCCCAACAATAGGGCCCTGGTATTGGAACAGGGAGCATTCATTTTCAGGTTATATATGAACCCGCATACTACTATATACATTTAACTTGTCCCTTTTTTGAGATGATCCAACAATTACTTAAGTCCACTTTGAATATCAAATCCCACCATGTTTTTTTGGTTGGAACATCTCAAACCTACTAATTTCACATTTTTCCTCTCCCATTGGTCGAGCGTTCTTACGCAACCTTTATCAAAAGTTGTTTTTGATAGGTCTAATGAATCCTCGTCGCTATAGGGGATCTAAAAATGAGTATATAGTCAGAATTCCATTTCCTGAAATTTCTCTGTGGCATATGGTGCCCTCGCAGCATCCTTTACCACTTCCATAGCCAATAGGAAGGATAATATAAGTAGGTTACCTATAGGCTTTAAATCAATACATCAATAAATCAATACATCAATATATAATATTGAGTATATACATTTCAATTTCATATCGTAGTCAAAAGTGCATGTACTCAGCCACCAGTCTAAGATCATTTAAGATCAGCAGCCATAAGATCTCCATTCCAGTAAGTACAACAACCACTTGAACCCGACTTATGGGATACTCGACTACTCGACTCGCATACATGGTCTGTATACCCCCAAGTTGGTGGAATGCTCGCTTAGGCAAGCAGGCTTAGATCTTTGGCTTGGATACTGGGATAGATTGAAGGAATGAGCATGCATTAAATATGTTAAATCACCGGAGGGAGGATTAGAATCGATTATTAATAAAAAATATGGTGACTTTGGTCTTATCATATATAATGTTGCAAGTTACTTCTAATTTACAAGTTCATGGGATTTATTCAAATGGATTGATCCACATGCTACACCACCATTTTGAACAGGCACATTGTTTTGGTGGATATTATATTTGAAACAGCCCATGTCGAGCGGAAATGCCAGGTGGTTTCTATGCAGTAATCCAAGGAGTGTCCAAACTGAACTAGTTTTAGGCAGGTGGGTTGTGCCTTGTTTATTGTGTTTGTGTATATGAATTATATAATGAATAATCCTTTGGAAATACCCTTTGAAAACTCATACCTAGACCCTTCTATTCCACGCTTGAGACCTCCATCCTTGGTGAGACCATTTACACTCTCTTAACCCTCTGAATCTTACCTATGCCTTGGGACTAGCCTAATAAGCTTTTCAACTTCCCATACTACCTTCTTCATATGAAAAAATCTTGCCAGCCTTCTTTGGAGGTGTCAAAATACATTAAGGAGGCTTTATTTTTTAGGGAAGACCTAGCGGAACCTAACCTACAGACCTTTTCCATAGCAATTAGACCTACTGCTAATGGGAGCTCTAATTGGTCTGGGTCTGAAATATTTAGGTTCCTTGCTACATATCTTAATATAGCGGTCTCCAGTAGAGTCGAGCATGGCAGGTCCATTCCTAGTGGTTGACAATATAAATCCTGGGTTGGTAACCCTAACCGGCAGACCTCATGCAGTCATACCTACTAGACTATATAATATCTCATTGAGACGTCCTCACCCTCCTTATGTCAGGCGAGCCCTCTTTCCTTGCCAAAAAAGAATAATTACAACTAGGATAAGATTCCCTCCCCCTTACTTATTAGGTCAAATAGGTTAAAATAGAGATCAGGATATTATGGAGGCTCCTATACATAAAAACTATCTCTATGCATAAGGAAGGCCTATGTAAACCTATCAACTATTTGGTCTACTTACTAAAGTTAGGGTTAGGATGTCGAATATATTGAGAGGCTCAACCAAACGCCATGGAAGAAAGACTGGCCACGTCTTCATGTTCCACATAATGGGTATGGCCTATTCAAGTGTCCAGGCCAAAATTCAGAGGCCTATTCAAGTTCATGGAGCTTTCCCATTGAGGTTTCACTACCAAGATACCGAGATAGCAGCAGCACATTAGGTTCCACAACTGATAGGATAGGTTCCACTACACATACTAGTTGGCAACCATTATCCTGGTGAGGTGAGTAAGGTTGATAGTGAGCTAGAAGTTAGTGATGAGTCCATGGAGGATCCATCGGTAGCAGAGAAGAAGGAGAACTAGGTTCCCCCATTTGGTTGGGTTGGTCCATATTTCAAAACCTCACCCTTCTTTGGTCAAGCGGGTGGGTTTGTACCTCACCTCCTCACCCTCGTACCGTAGTTGTATAAATCCATTTTAACATTACCCATTAGCTAGTTATCCACATTGTCAGATGGAAAGGGACTCCTAGCTGGGACCTACTATTATATAAGAAATCTAATAAAATAGGTAATATATTTGTGGAGGAGCTCTAATCTGCTATTACCAAGCTACTCTCAAGTCCCCTTTCGAAGTCCCCTTTCCCAATATATCTGCTAGAGGTGTAATACACCATCATATCCCTGCACAAAAGAAACTTAGATCGGAAAGAAAGAAATTATGGGGCCGGGAATACCTACGACTAACACTATCAGTAGGAGAACCAATATTTTGATGCCAGCAGGTTTGAATCACTTGATGCCTTAGTAGGAACTGTAGAATTGCATCGATACGTCCTCACCCTCCTTATGTCAAGCGAGCCCTGCGTCCTTGCCTAATAATAAGGACACAATGGACTTCCTTTATGTTCTTTATTTTATTGTCAAAATATAGAGGAATAACAGATATCAATCTAATGGTGGATACGTCCTCACCCTCCTTATGTCAGGCGAGCCCTCTGTCCTTGCCAAATAAAGTCATAATCAATGGCTAGAATTCTATAGCTTATACCTAAGGCAGTAATCTCCTCTATGGGCTAGTAGTAAAGCTGAGGACACCACCAATACAATATTGGTAATATTTTTCACTACTAGATCGTTCGATGCAAAAGGCGGAGTTTATGTGATATAGCATATCTACGTTTAACTTGTCTAATACTACATGTCGAGTATAATGCCAGTTTATCATCCTAGTTCCAAATACAAAGAGAAGAAGAATAATTCTGGTGGAATAAGAGGCTAAATAAGACACATTCCTTATATGGAACCACCGTAGCAGCAGAGGCAGCTAGCTCAACAGGCCTTCAAAACAGCACCACTAACCATGAACCATAATATATAGGGTTAAGTATTGTCCTCTTTCTTAATGCCTTCGCTTATGAGAAGAGACATCATTGATATATGAGCTCTCATGGAGACGTGTCACTTGAATAGTGAAATCATGGATAAAAAAACCTTCCTTATAAAATGAATGAGGAAAGTCAGGAGTCTCAACACGGTTGTGTCCATGCATTCTTGGTACTCCATGCTTCCAATACTCATTTCAGCAAGTGGTTATACAATACGTCGGTGTTACATACCAAGGTTCAATACCCCATCCATTCACTTCATACCATGAGTAGATCACTTTATGCCATATTTCTATTTATTATTGTCCATTTGGGAACCAATTTCATAAGATAGTGTCTGCTCTCATTGACATGGACTAAGGAGGCATGGAACTAATCCCTAATGATTATTTCCAGGAGGTGTTGATTCAATATATGTTGGTACTTTGCTAGTAAATTCCTATGGGTAGATCTAATCCGCTAAATAAGGCAGGCTATTCCACTAATTCAATGGTATAGGCTTCTAATCCTACTATAGTGATCTAATGGGGAGGAGGAATCAGCAGCAAAATAAACAATGGGAATAATCCAATGGGAGGATAATCCTATATAAAATAAATTCGCTGATAGCAAGTGCCCAAGAGGTCTTTGCTAACTGTTAAGTTGATACCAACGTCAGTCTCATCTGGAGCCATATGTTCACAGGAGGTGGGTTATTGCTGCTTTTATTTTACCCTGCCCAAGAGGTTTTATTTGTCTATATATTCTACTTCATATCTACACTTAACTTATCCATTTGAATAGGTATCCTTAGGCACCCCATCTAACCATTTCCTATTGTTGTATCAATCAATAGGTCTGCTCCATTATAACAATAAATAAATAATTGATATACGAGATCGCATCTCTACGTTGACCTTGTCCATAAATAAATAGGATAACTACTGGAAGTGTAAGTTCCTACAATCATGGTTTCATGCATTCATTCTTGGTACTATAGGAGATCTAATTTATACTGTCGTCTAATATACCTCCTTGGAACCAGACTTGCACTCTCCTCCCTTTTTGTTGGTTGAACCACATGAAAACTTCATCTAATTTTATGTTGTGGAGCAGAAATGAACCTATTTTTTAGGGGGTTGGATGGAAAATATTATATAATATTCCCCATTATCGTGGGGTCTGGGACCCTCCCATTAAGGTACTCTTGTGTTGTGTGAAAGTGTCAACGTGAGGGGTAAGAAGAGATCATATACTCTGGTCCTATGATTGTGGTCAAGGCCTCTATATGTGGTCAAAACCTATCTATAGCAAGTAACTATGAGATTTATATATGAGCTCTCATGGAGATGTGTCACTTTTTCGTAATGAGTAGTGCATTAATCTTAGTTCTAATTAGTTGATGATGTCGATCCAATCGAGCCAGGTGCTAATGTCAGAAGAAATCTAGTTAGTCTCCTTTGAAAAAGAGAAAAATAAAGCTTACTTTGAAGAGCTCCCTAGCGAAGAAGTGCTTCTTGTTGTCTCCTCCTCTCCTTTGAAATAAAGATATAATTGGACCTATGGGTCCTCCTTGCAATAGAGTCGATACTTGCATTATACGGCACCTGTGAAATAAACATCCAGTGGAACCACAATGGAATCCATGTTTGTTGGGTTATACATATTGAAAAATATTATCATTTCATTTGTCATTTTTGCTTCAAGAAAAAAAAAAACAAAAAAGAAGCTTATTATTATGCTTTATTGTATAACACTTTAACTGGAAAATCTCAAACTAGATATGTTGTGGCCTATGAATCTGGATATGAAACAATTGGATCTGCATCTAGAAAAATATAGAAAAGGAATAGGCTCTATAATTGGTTCGGATGCTGGCGGTAGTGATTCAACTTGGATGCTATCGAAGGTTTATTCGTATTTATGTTCATGTAATCATTACCCTAACAAACCTTTTAAAAAATAACTCATTCCAATGTAATGATAAAGCATAAATATATTTTCAAATATTAAAGGAAATTATGTCCACCACACCTGTATTATCAACCTCATATTTTTACAAACCTTCTGTGATCGAGTGTGATGCTTCAGTGTCTAGAATAGGGACAATCTTGATGCAAAATGTCCATCCTATAGCATTTGAAAGAAGGAATCCCAATAAAAGAGAATGTCTGAAATCTAGATATAACAAATATATTATCGACATTATGCATGCTCTAGTCAAATGGAAATAATATATGTTGTGAAATTTGTTGATACAAATGAATCATAATAGTCTTCAACACCTTCTCCAACAAAATACAATTTCTACTAAAAAAAAAAAAAAAAAAAAAAATTGCAATTGTTGACATGGAGATATTACATAAAAAGGGAAATAATAACATAGTAGTCCATGCTTTCTCACTAAAATACAAAGAGTTTCCATCACTTGCAATATCAATTGTAGTCCGAAAATGGCTAAATGAAATTCTAAGTGAATATTCAAAGAATCTAGAAACATGTTCCATAGTCAATAATCCTATTCAAAACTCCGAATTCAAATGGAAAAAATGGCATCCTTTGGTATAAAGGAAGAATTTATCTAAGCCCAAATTCAAAATTTAAATCTAAGGTTCTCAATAATTCCCATGACTCACCAGCAACAATACATGTGGGGTTCCTTAAAACCTACTATAGCTAGTCATTTTTTTGAATGGAATGAGTAAAGATATTTAAAAATGCGTAATAGAATGTGATAAATGACAAAGAATAAAAATAAAAATATTATGACTTTTGGATTGTTCCACCCCTATATATTCCAAACCAAAAGTGGGAAGAAACATCGATGAAATTTATAGAAGGATTACTCGTATCAGATGGAGGAGACAACATCCTCGTGGTAGTTGACAGGCTCACAAAGTATGTACATTTCATGAAAGTAAAGAAATATGACTCTATAAAAAAAATCACTGAAGTATTATGCAAAAACGTCTACAAATTACATGGATTTCAAAAAATCATTGTTAGCAATAGAGATGTTAACTTTAAGGGGAACTTTTGGAAGGAATTTTCAAACAAAATTAGAACTTACTTAACATAACTTTGACCAATCATATCCAAATAGACTGTCAATAATAAATTAGTTATACAAGTTTGGGAACGTACGTTCATTTTTTTGTAACAAACAAATAGAATCAATAGTTTCAATGGTTACACCGCATTGAAAGGTGGTACCACTCTACTTATCACACTTCAGCCAAATGACTCCATTTCAAGCTATTTTCGGTTATGATCCCTCTAAATGGAATAAATTTGATATAAAAGAAACAAAAATTCTAGCAATAAAGGATCAATCGGAATAAAACCAAAAGGTCCTTCAAAAACTCAATGAAAATATAAATATCACAAGAAACTGTATGAAACATCACGATGACCGAGATCGATTAAAAAGAGAATTTGAGAATAGATATTGAATACTTATGAAGTTTCAACCTTATAGACAATGATCCTTGAAACAACAAGGAAATAAAAAAACTTCACCAAAGTTCTACACACCATGTCAAATTAATAAAAATATCAACTAGCTAGCATATAGTTGAAGCATGCCTAATAAAATCCACATTCATAATTTTTTCCATGTATTTACTTCAAGAGAGTACTAGGTAAGCACCAAACATCACAAACAACACTTTTCATGTTAGATGATGAAGGCAAGATTGATTTAGAGCCAAAAGGTATTATTATCACCAAAGAAAAGAAATTACGATCATGAGTAATTAAATAATATCTTATTAAATGGAAGAACTTATCGGTAGAAAAATCCTCTTGGGAGATAGAAAATTGTCATCAACAACATCGTTAGTTACCTATGCTTTAAGGACAAATCATTTTTTTCTTAAGGGGTAGAAAATGTTATAATAAATAATAATTAAATTCATATTATTTAAAAGCAATGAAATTTAATTAATCCTAATTTAATTATTATTTATTATAATGTTGAAGCCTCATAAATCTGTGGCAACAACAAGGGAGATAACCACCCGGTCTGGACCTTAAGATAGTTCCTTTTCCATTTGGGATAGTTGCTCTGACTTGGTGTTATGGGACTAGTTTCCCAAATTTGGGTTTTGTATGATTGTTGGGTTTCTCTCAAATGATTTGCATGAAGAATCACTAAAAACTAAAACAAATTTATTCTAAAATGCAAAACTTTGAATTAATTTTAATCTAATCTAACCCAGGATAATGCTAATTTTATGCAATCTAGAATGATATCTATTCAATCTGTGATGATTTAGATCAATCACGGGTTCAATAGAATTAATACTTTTGTAAGATGATTCTTTTTTAGAAATAGTTAATCCAAAGAAGATGTGAAACATATCGCATATATTCTGATGATCATATATAAAACAAATCAATTTCTATCCTTATATCGTACAATAGTGCAACTGATATTTCAAACGGAAACAATTGATTTCATATATAATTCATGAAAGCTAGACTTATCACTAATATTTAAAACAGAGTTAGCATACATGATAATAGTACCAGATGTGTGTTGTCATGTTCATCTGATCAGTGATAATAGGCCATAATCAATTCTTCTATCAACAAGTCTCTCAAAGAATACAAAAGTGCATCAACAATGATCAAAAAAATGATATATAACTGAAAAGGTTGTGTTCCATCATTTTGTCAAGGCATCCATAAACTTACAATAAAGTATTCTTTGCAAATGTTCTCAATAAAAATTCTGGAACTTTCTCTAAATGCATGAGAAGGGTTTAAATACTACATTAACTACTTACAAAAATAGATTATACAAAAATATCTTATGAGGTGGTTTCAAACAACCTTCCTCATTCCTAGTATCTAATTTCTAAATTTGAAATTATAAAAACAAACTAACTAATGATCATGCCCGATGATAGATTACTACCAGCTCTGCTTTTCTGCTCACAAATATCGGACATTGGATGAACTTATGGAGACTTCCTGAACTGTGTCTTCATTTTCCCAGTAAATATAGCATCAAGTAAAAGTGGCTGCATTTTCTATATGGAATCCAAAGAAAAATTCAATGTCATTATTTGACTATGAGGTTTAACCAGTAGCTGCCAATATGCTTCCCAATCAGTCTTTTTTAGCTGTGTAAGCGTTTCTTCTCGGAGTTGACCTGTGTTTTTCCAACTTTGCTCTAAATTTTTGAGATCAGGAATCGATTTGTGATTTCCTTCTTTAATCAAACCAGAGGTATGCAACATATGGTTAATCATTTTGACCATACTCTTTGATATACCTGCTGCTCTGGCTATGGCCAATTCTTCCCGTTTTACCTGTACATCCCAGTCAGTAAAGAGGATATCTTTAAAAGTTTCTTTGATCTTTGGGAGGTTTGACTTTCTCCCTTCCTCTGAATCCTACCATTCAATATAATCAGAAATTTTGGTATTGAGTTCATTAAACTCAATTCTCTGGTCAATGATTGTATTAGTTAAATGTTCATTGATTTCCAAGTGTGGAACTATGTTTGACATTTGTAAGATGAACAAGTTTTTTTGTTTTGAGAGTAAGGCATTTAATGCCCATGCTTCTTTTATGAATTTCTCTACAGTAGGAATTCCTTCATATTTTGTAAGATATTCTCTCAATTCTTTAATTAATGTGTTTTTGCTAGATAAGTCATTTTCATGACTTATCTTAAGCACTTCCATATTTTGTTGAATTTTGAGGAGCTGCTGCTCTACCTTCTGATTCAGACTATTCCTCTCCTTATCCAGTTGTTGTTGTAGCTGCATGATTTTATCATCTTTTTCTTGAACCAAAATGGATACTTCAACTGCCTTATCCATCGTTGCAGCAGTGTATGCTCCAACAAATTGTGATAGCCGAGTCAGATTTTCAATTGGATTTGAAGGAGTGTCTTTCCATACAACTTCCATAACTTCATTTCCTGGGGGTGTTTTAATCCTTCTTATTTTCCTCTGTTTCCTTACTACATCTTTATGAAGAGGGCTATAGAATACATCCAGTGGAGTGATATCAGTCACCTTCAGAACAATTTCATCAGTAGGAAATACAGGAATGACTTATGTATCTTGGGAGGTTATCCCAGGACTTTTAATGATTTCATTTGTTGAAACTCTTTGTCCCTGTGGAGTCTGAAATTCTGTTTTTTCTGTGAAGATGATGCCTCTGGGGTATTTATCAATCTCTTGCTAACTGAAGTCCAGAATTTATCTAGTTCACTTTGATTTTGTGAATCTGATTATTCTGCTCTGATTTCTTTGCTTGCTTCAGTTATGTAACTAGTAACCAAGACATTTTGAGGGATACGTTTGATTCTTTGTTCTCTATACGCATTGAATCTCTGTAATTCTTCTGGATTTAGGTTCAATTTTACAAAAAAGTTGAATTCTTCAAAAGTCCCAACAGATTGAAAAAATGTCTTCAAATCTATCATCAATGTGTATGATAGGTTTGATTTTAACTAACTGAGTAAATTTGTTAGCAATATTTTCTGGATTGAATTGCCTTGAGGCTAAAATGGGGAGGTTCAAAAGCTCAATCTTCTGACATTCTTTCAATGCATGATTGAAATTGCTGAGGGTGAATGTACCACATTTAATTGGGAAACTTGGCCATAAATATTTTTTACTATCTTTCAAAGATTTACGGATTCCATTACCAACAGTTTGGTAAGCAACTTCTCTTGCCATTAATTTATCAGAAACATACAAAGGAAGAATATGTGGAGGAGCAGAGCTTCCAAATACTCTGATGTATGAAAATGATTCTTCAATAAAACAACTCCCTATCATTTGAAGGTCTGCAATGGCTTCCTTGGTGAACCTAGGGCTCACTCTGTCAAACATTAATTGATGTAATGGTAATACAATTCCATAACATAGCCTGTGGAAATGTGGTGCATAATTATGTTCCCATATCTCTTTATGACTCAAATGAATATGGGCAGGATCCTTGGGAGTCCATTTCCAACCCATAACTGGAAAACTAGTAGAAAAACAGATAGCATCAAAAACATATGCACTCATGAAAAATTGGGGCACGGGCTTGGAGGAAGAAGCTCTTGTCTGGCAATATTCGTTAATCGCTTTAGCTAGATTTTCAGAAAGAATGGTTTCCCAATTCATGATGTGGGAATTAACACACGATTCAATCAGGGGAAGCCAATTTATAGAGAACTTGGTATTATCAGGGAGACTGTATAATCTGCATAGCATCGCGGCTACAAAATTGTAGGGATTTCCAAGTGAGGCAATAGGATACATACCTGATTTCTCATGTTTGAACTTGTTATCCAGTTTCCTCCAAACTTGAATTTTCTTGAAAGGGTCCTCATTGTTCTTTGCAAATTTCTCAACAAATCTATTTTCATATATGTCTTGATGGTTAGGTAGCTTGTACATGACTTTCAAATCTTCAACTCTGAAAGAACCTAATATCTCATTCTTAGCGGTTCCTAAATGTATGTCCTTGATTGTTGAATTGTCAAGCACCCACCTAATCATGTCGGTATATAGTAAAAGAGTGGCCCTTTCTGCTATCATATGAAGGAAGGAGCATGCAAATATTTAAACTGTAAATTTGAAGGTGTGCATCATCAGCAGTTGCCTTGACTTCTACTATTTCAGGATTTTCGTCTTCGAGAATAGTATAGATAGCTTGCCACTTGGTAGCACCTACATCGGCAGTGCAGACAGTACCTGAGACTATAGGCGACATTTATGTATGTTCCAATTCTGCAACAATCTGTTTGTCGTGCTTTTGCATTACCTTGTGTATGGACATATCTTGAAGGAAAATCCCTATTAAATACAGAGTAATGATCAAATGATGAAAGATATATTGAAATGACCCATTTTGAAATAAAAGATCCGAGAAACAGTTATATCATTAATTAATTGCAACGAATCAATAACGGTTTGCATTGGGATGATAAAACACACTTAATAGTTCCTGACATGATTTATTTTCCAATGAAACCTTCATTAAAACCTGTCAAATCCATCGCATCGCGCCCTTTGAAACTATCTTTATGAAGCGCATTACTTTTTGCTTATGCAATATGCGATTTCGTGATATCGCAAAATCGCAGTAACGGAATATCACAAAATCGGAGTGTCGCAATATCGGAACTTTGGTAAAGTCTGCTTAAAGTTTCAAACATATATTCGCGATGTGCGATTTATGTTGTCGCTTGCGAAACTCCAATCACTAATCGCAAAATCGGGATTTTGTTATTTTGTTACTTATCTTTTAATGAGAAAAGATTATGCGATTTTGCGATTTGCGATAGGGTAATCACAAGGATGTTTTATTAATTTATTTTTTTGTTTTTTATGTTTTTATTTAATAAAAGAAATTATGTTTTTGGAGTTTGATTTTTTATCTAAAATGAAAAATACATTTTTAAGAAGGGTCCCTATTTCTATTTATCAAAGGTCTAGATTATTTTGAAAATAAAAATTGGGGGAGTTGTTGCATAGCACAACAATTGGAAATTCACTTGGGAGAACCAGATATCTCTAATTAGTTTATTTTGATGTTTCTAAACTTTCAAAACAAGAAAAAGATATAAGAATAAAAATAGTACGAATCATGAATTAAAACAGTGTTTTTTCTGAATATAATCTATTTACCTATCTCATTTCTTCTTAATTAACCCCTTCAGTGATAATACATAGGTATCTGTATTAGTCAGTACTCATATTTAAAAAGATAAAGTAGGTATTCTCTAAAATTTATTTCATAGATTTTTACTCATTTATCACAGATAGAGCCACTGTTGCCAGCAGGCGTTTATAGCCTTGACAGGGTTATCTTTTAACAAATAATGATTCATGGTCCCATCTAAATTTGATTTCTTATTTCAAAATATAATTTGACATGTAATTGAATTTCTTTTTCCTAACACATTTTCAAAATCATTGTTTAGGTTTGGTGGCCTGATAGTGACAATGTCATTCACTGATAGTAATTTAGACTAAACAAGTTGGCTCGTGATGAGACCCCTTATCTATTGATTTTTGTATATTCATCTAGCTATTACCCTGTTGTAGTATGCAGTATTGGTAATATCAGTCTAGATTATTTCTCTATGATCATGATAAACAAGCTCGTGATGAGACTTATTTTCTTTTGAATTTGTACATCGTATATATTTCTTTTTATTTTTTGAATTATACTTTGAAAAAGAGATTTTATCAGATGGGATGAATCACTAGCTCGTTTAAGAGTTATGGATGATAATTATAGAGTTTGTAGATATCTTTTTATAAAGAATCCTTGCTAAGTTAAAAATTTCCTTTTTTGACCAATACATAACAACTATATTTTATGATATCAAGAGTCTTTTTCGGAAAGTAAATGCCTTTAGTAAATTTGAAATTATTTCAAAAAATTAAAGTTTATTCAATTCTCATAGTTATAATCATCTTTTTACTTCACTTATTTATAGAATCGAAAGATCAAAATAATTTATCATAAATTTTGAAAATTTGAATCAACCAAAAGTGATGCTATTTTCAACTTTTATTTTCCTAAAGCAAAATAACATTTAAAACTTTTTCTAAGAGAAATATTTTTTAAGAATTTGACCATTTACAGGTAAGGAATCTTTCTTACCTGATAAGTCTTGTAGCAAAAAGGTTGATAAGCCTATTTTCTCAATGATTTGAAATGGACCAAGCCATAATATTTGGAATTTATTATGCTTACCTTTTTCCTCATGTGCCTTATCCCATTTCAAAACAAGGTCTCCTATTTCAAAAGATTTCAAGCCAGTGGATGCTGTGTCAAACGAGGTTTTCACTATTTGTT
This sequence comes from Pinus albicaulis, assembly GCA_034641835.2. Classification (NCBI taxonomy): domain Eukaryota; kingdom Viridiplantae; phylum Streptophyta; class Pinopsida; order Pinales; family Pinaceae; genus Pinus; species Pinus albicaulis. Next base: position 242,214,242 of record CM076569.1, on the reverse strand, counting down.
GAGGATGAGCATGTATAGCTTCGACCTTTTCTCTATGTTCTTCCATTTTAAGAATTTGATCTTGTCTAAGTTGAAGGGAAGACGAAGGATTTTCATCAATAAATTGCACTAAAGAAAATGATGGTATTGTTATATTTGTGGGTAGAATTGCTTCTTTCCCATAAACTAACACAAATGGAGAAGTACCTATTGAGGCTTTCTAGGTGATTATATCTTCCCAAAGAGCAAATAATAGTGCTTTATGCCAACTTTTATGATTTTGTTCTATAGTTTGTTTGATGATTCTGACAAGGTTTTTATTTGTATATTCAGCTAATTCATTACCCTATGGATAATAGTTAGCTGAGTATTTTAATTTAAAACCTCTTTTCAAAGCGAACTCTATCATAGCGTTTCTAGAAAAGTAAGATGCATTGTCGAATATCAAAGCTGATGGGACGCCAAACCTGGTGATTATGAACTGATCAATAAAATATGTAATACTTTGTGTATTAACCACCTTTAATGGGATAACTTCTACCCATTTTGTAAAATAATATGTTGCAGTTAGAATATACTTATGTTGTTTAGAAGAGTTTGGAGTTATTTCACCTATGATATCTAACCCCCATTGTTCAAATGGTTGTTGGATATTTACTGGCTGTAATGGAAATGTTGCTTTCCTTTCTCTTCCTACTGCAGTTTGGCATACTTTGCATTTTCTCATGTATTCATGTGCATCTTTAAATAGAGTTGGCCAATAGTAACCAACATGCAATATTTTATGAGCTGTGGTGTTTCCTCTGAAATGACCTCCAGCTGGTCCATCATGTAATTCTTGCATTACTTTTTTAGCTTCAGTTTTCTCTAAACATCTCAATAATACAGAATCATAATTCTTCCTAAATAACACATCATCTATGAGTTGATATTGATTTTCTATAAGCCTTAGAGCATGGTTTGTTGTATATTTGAGATATAATGGAACATATCCGTTTTTCCAGAAAAATTTCAGATCATCATATTGTGACTAAGAATCGTTTAGGCTTACCTCGGACAGTTGCATTTCATTTGATTGATCTTCTATTGTTGATAAATGATAGGCTCCAGTTAACATCTTGCAAAGACCTTGTCCTTTAACAATTTTAGCACGATGTATCTCTACATCATATTCTTGAAGTGCAGTGACCCAATTTGCTCTCTTCTCTCCTACTTCTCATTGGATTAATAATTGCCTTACTGTTGAGTAAGGTACTAGTATTTTAGTATGTGTTTTTAGGAGGAAAGGTCTAAAATGTTTCAAAGCTTTAAATACAACATAAGCTTGTTTTTCCACAGTTGAATAATTTAACTCAGCACCTTGAAGTTTAGAACTAAAAAATGAAATCGGTGCTTCAATGTTTTGATCATTTAGTCGTGTCAAAACTGTTCCATATGATGTATCAGAAGAAATTGTATATAATACAAATGGCTTAAGAAAATTAGTAGTTGTTAAAGAAGGAGCTTCAATGATGGCTTTCTTAATCAACTCAAAAGAATTTCTCTCTTCTTTTCCCCATTTAAAAATTGAATTTTTCTTGATCATTGATTGCAGAGGTAAGATGATTTGGGAAAAATCGGGAACAAATCTTTTTACAAAATTAACTTGTCCTAAAAATGATTGCATCATTTTTTTATTGTGTGGTAGAGGATGTTTTCAATTTCCTGAATCCTATCAGGGTCAATATGGATTCCTTTTTTAGAGACAATGAATCCTAATAATTTACCTTCTGATAAGGCGAAATAACATTTTTTAGGATTCAAGAAAATGTCGAATTTCCTACATCTTTCAAAAATATGTTTTAGGTGATTAACATGATTGTTTCTATGCTTAGAGTAAACAATAATGTCATATAAGTATATAACAACTGATTTGTTGATTATTCCTCTGAAAGATATATCCATAGCACGTTGAAATGTAGCACGGGCATTAATCAATCCAAATGGAATTTTTTGGTATGTTCCCCACTTTGTTCTAAATGTTGTCTTTAATCTATCATCCGGATGTACCATAATTTGATTATATCCTGAAAATCCGTCGAGAAAAGACATCAATTCAGATCCTGCAACTAACTGTAATATTTGTTCCATGGTAGGCAAGGGAAAATTATCCTTTTGGAAAGCTTTATTCAAGTTTCTAAAGTCTATGCAAATCCTAATGTCTCCATTCTTCTTTCTAACTGGGACCATGTTTGATACCCATTTCGAATGTATAATAGGAAAAATAACTTTGGCTTTGAGCATTTTATTTAATTCAGATTTAATTTGACTTTATAAATTTGGATGGGTCTTTCTAAGTTTTTGTTGAACAGGCTCATCATCTGAGACCATGGGTATGGTACGCTGAATTATGGAAGTATCATATGTCTTCAGATCTGAATAATCCCATGCAAAGATATCTTTATATGTTTTCAGCAATTTAATAAATGACATCCTTTCTTCAGGTTTTAAACCAAGACCTAAGTTAATGTTTTGAGGTTTTTCGAGTGTACCAAGAATAATCAATTCAAATTTTAAAGTAGAACTTTGGGTTTTCAAATTGGTCATCTTCTTAAACCTATCTTTCAAATCATAGAGATCTTTCGTTTTGACTACAGATTTGGGAATTGGATTAGTATTTTGTTTATCTTCAATCTGTAAGTCATGTTCATGTTCATCCATAATTTGACCTTCATAATCCTTGTCTGATGTAAGAAATTCTACTATATCTGCATCATTATTAAATACTCTCCAATTTGTTACGTTGTCAGGAATGGAAGGCCTAAAAATTAACTCAATTGAAAATATGTCTGGGCTAAATTCTTCGGATGGTATAAGCTTAGATGCTACGTTAGCAAGTAAATCAGCACTTGCATTTTGTAATCTGGGAACTGTGGAGATATTAAATGCCGAAAAATGGGATGTAAGGCTTTAAACTAAAGTTTGATATTGTTTTAAATGTCCAAAAATACAATGAATTGTATTTCTGACTTGTCTAACAATTATTTCAGAATCTCCATATACCTGCAAATATTTAACATTTAAACTAATAGCTTTGTACAGACCTTGTATTAATGCTTCATATTCAGTGATATTATTCGTGCATTGGAATTTGAGACTGAAAGCTAACATTGTTTTCTCTCCTTGTGGATTGATTAAAACACAACCTGCTCCTGCACCATCTTCTGATTTTGAACCATCAAAGTATAAAGTCGAACATAAAGAATTTTTTGAAATTTTATTGTTGAGATTAACACATCTAGAAGTGTCTATTTGAGAAAAGATTTCAATTTAAGAAATAGCAGTGTTGGTTGAAAAAGGTGAAATATGGGCATTGAATGATCCAAGAAACAATTCAGCTGAATAATTTCCAATAATATTATTGGTGAAAGCTACAAGTTCATTTGTTTCTTCTAGTTCAGTGACTGTATGTTTCATAATTTTTTTGCGATCAACTTTGATTTGATTTGTTTTACCATTATATGGCAACCACATGTGTGACCAATCGATAGCAAAATATCCATGTAACTTTTCAGACCAATCCCTGCTTAAATAAGACCATAAAATTCAGGGATGTCTGCAACCAAAATATCGATTACTTGGAGTACCCTTGGATTGGATGATAATCTAATGGATACTAGCAGCATTTCTCCAATGACCTCTACTTTTGTTCTATCTAATTGAACTATATGTACAGCAGAATTTTGAGGAGTGATGTTCAATTTTGTACACACCGTTCTTGGCATAATGTTTGAAGAAGCTCCTGAATCAATAAGATAGTTATCAACATTTTTGTTAAAAATATCATTAGTCAAAAGTAAAGGAGGAGTGTGAGAAATAGATCTATCACCAATTAAAACAAGATCATTGGGATTTACTTTGTTTGGAGATGACGGAGGTTTTCCCATACCTTTAGAGGCTTGTGCTATAACTGGTGGTTGTATAGTATCTACAAGGATTGCCTTGAGTTCTCTAAGTAAAATTTTATGATGTTGTTTGAGTTTGGTCATTTCATGTAATGAAATATTTGCTTTGGTATTTTTCATATCTTCAACTATATTTTATTCCATTGTATCTGAAACTATCAAAGTTTTGGAAGTTGTAATGGGATCAGGTGAAATAGGATCTGTCTAAACATTTTTAGATTTTTTTACTTTTGTTTTCTCCTTTATGGGGAGAGATTTCTGTTTCTGATTTGATATAGTTGAATCAGAAGAAGATTTACTTCTTGTAGACACAGCAATAGCTTCTCTTTCTTCTTCTGTGGGGAGAATAAAATCCCATAACCCATTCACTTCAACTTCTTCCTCAGATTCTGGTTCTTGTTCGGATGGTGAGGGATCTTCAGTATCTTGATCAGATTCAGCATTTGAAATAACATTTGGAGGCTCAGAAGTTGAAGAAGGATTTCTCTTAAATGGGCGATATGAATTTTTAGGAACTGACGTTTCAGCAACCTGTTTATTTATCTCAATCAGGTCATTTGACATAGTCTTTCATACTTTTTGAAGACCTTCAAGATCAAATGGATCTTTTGAGACTTTCTTTTTGGAATCTTGACTATAAATTTCATTGATTTCTTGTCTTCTATTTTTGATCATTTTTCTAATGCTAAGATTATTTTCTCTACAGCAAGAGCTTCCTTCATGTTCTCTAAAAGGGTACCTTTGCCAGCTCTATCTACAAAAATAGCTATATTAGAAGGCAAAGAGGAAATATACCACTCTATTTGTACATCAATAGCAAGCTTGGAAATAGTTAGGATTTTGTTTAATAACTTGTTAAATCTGGAGTTAAAATATTTGATCCTTTCACCTGAATTTGTTTTTAGATTGGAAAGAGCATTGATTAAAGATGCAAAAGTTCTATCATCTCCAAATTTTGCAAGAAGAACTTGTTCAAAAGTTGCCCAATCAGCAATTGATCCTGTTGGAAGTGAAAAGTACCAGGATCCTGCAGATCCTTGTAAATCATAAGGAAACAATCTGACTACAATGTCTTCATGAGAAAATCCATTAAGATTCATAGCTAACATAAAATTATTGATATGTTCTTCAGCGGGAAGACCATCATCTGGATTATATTTAGGTAGCCATTTTTTTGGATGATCTAGAAGAGGATTTGGATTTGCAATCAATACAGCACCAGGATTCGTCCAAGGCCAATTAGCCATAATGGGATTTGAAGTTTGTGAAGATACAAAAGTGGATCCAGAAGTAGGGGGAATGGATGTAGAACTTACAACTGGAACACTACTACTTGTGATAGTATTGATTGTTTGAGTAGAGGAAATGGAAGAATAAGAAGATATAGATTGAGTAAGAGGATGTGAAGAAGTAACTGAAGGAAAATTTGACGCAAGTTCACTTGTATCTGACTTAGATCTGGATATAGAAACTTTTTTACGATGTGACTCTATTGGAAACTCAAAAGGAGGAATTCCAAGTTTATCACTTTTGGATCTTGTTAATATACCAGTTTCTCTAGATAGGAAAGTAACGCTTTCTTCAGAAGCTTTTGGATTGATAGGCTTTTCAGCAGAAATAGATATTCATTCTAATTTCTGAATTAAAGACTGAACTTCGGGAGACTCGGGAGTGAATTCTAAAGCAGATGACTGTCAAGATATTTCAGGAGATGAGGGGAAATTTTCTAGAATTTCCGATTTATGAGTTGGTGATCTAGAATGTGATCGAGAAGTTGTAGGATGCTTTTGGGGAGATCGACTCTTATGAGGGCTTCTAGTTTGAGGTTTAGATTTATATGCCATTCATAATCAGGCCCTCCTTCTAGCGCCAAAAATGTTGAGGCCTGAGAAATATGTAGTAACAACAAGGGGGATAACCACTCGGTCCAGACCTTAAGACAGTTCCTTTTCCATTTGGGATAGTGGCTCCGACTGGGTGTAATGGTACAAGTTTCCCAGATTTGGGTTTTGTATGATTGTTGGGTTTCTCTCAAATGATTTTCATGAAGAATCACTAAAAACTAAAACAAATTTATTCTAAAATTCAAAACTTTGAATTAATTTTAATCTAATCTAACCCGGGATAATGCTAATTTTATGCGATCTAGAATGATATCTATTCAATCTGTGATGATTTAGATCAATCATAGATTCAATAGAATTAATACTTTTGTAAGATGATTCTTTTGAGAAATAGTTAATCAAAAGAAGATGTGAAACATATCGTATATATTCTGATGATCATATATAAAACAAATCAATTTCTATCCTTATATTGTACAATAGTGCAACTGATATTTCAAACAGAAACAATTGATTTCATATATAATTCATGAAAGCTAAACTTATCACTAATATTTAAAACAGAGTTAGCATACACAATAATAGTACCAGATGTGTGTTGTCCTGTTCATTTGATTAGTGATAATAGGCCACAATCAATTATTCTCTTTCAAAGGATACAAAAGTGCATCAACAGTGATCAACAAAATGATATATAACTAAAAAGGCCATGTTCCATCATTTTATCAAGGCATCCACAAACTTACAATGCATCCACAAACCTACAATAAAGCATTCTTTGTAAATGTTCTCAATAAAAATTCTGGACCTTTCTCTAAATGCATGAGAAGTGTTTAAATACTACATTAACTACTTACAAAAATAGAATATACAAAAAAATATCTTATGAGGTGGTTTCAAACAACCTTCCTCATTCCTAGTATCTAATTGCTAAATTTGAAATTATAAAAAAAAACTAACTAATGATCATGTCCGATGATAGATTACTACCAGCTTTGCTTTTCTGCTCACAAATATCGGACATTGGATGAACTTGTGGAGGCTTCCCGAACTATGTCTTCATCTGCCCAGTAAATATAGCATCAAGTAAAAGTGGCTGCATTTTCTATATGGAATCCAGAGAAAAATTCAATGTCATTATTTGACTATGAGGTTTAACCAGTAGTTGCCAGTATGCTTCCCAAACAGTCTTTTTTAGTTGTGGAAGCGTTTCTTCTCGGAGTTGACCTGTGTTTTTCCAATTTTTCTCTAAATTTATGAGATCAGACATCGATTTGTGATTTCCTTCTTTAATCAAACTAGAGGTATGCAACATATGGTTAATCATTTTGACCATACTCTTTGATATACCTGTTGCTCTGGCTATGGCCAATTCTTCCTGTTTTACATGTGCATCCCAGTCAATAAGAGGATATCTTTAAAAGTTTATTTGATCTTTGGGAGGTTTGACTTTCTCCCTTCCTCTGAATCCTGCCTTTCAATATAATCATAAATTTTGGTATTGAGTTCATTAAACTCAATTCTCTGGTAAATGAATCTATTAGTTAATTTTTGACTGATTTCCAAGTGTGGAACTATGTTTGACATTTGTAAGATGAACAAGTTTTGTTGTTTTGAGAATAAGGCATTTAATGCCAATGATTCTTTTATGAATTCCTCTGCAGTAGGAATGCCTTCATATTTTGTAAGATCTTCTCTCAATTCTTTAATTAATGTTTTTTTGCTAGATAAGTCATTTTCATGATTTATCTTAAGCACTTCCATATTTTGCTGAAATTTAAGGAGCTGCTGCTCTACCTTCTGATTCAGACTATTCCTTTCTTCATCCAGTTGTTGCTGTAGCTGCATGATTTTATCATTTTTTTCTTGAACCAAAATGGATACTTCAGCTGCCTTATCCATCGTTGCAGTAGTGTATGCTCTAGCAAATTGTGATAGCCAAGTCAGATTTTCAATTGGATTTGAAGGAGTGTCTTTCCATACAACTTCCATAAATTCATTTCCTGGGGGTATTTCAATCCTTCTTCTTTTCCTCTGTTTCCTTACTACATCTTTATGAAGAGGGTTGTAGAATACATCTAGTGGAGGGATATCAGTCACCTTCAGAACAATTTCATCAGTATGAAATACAAGAATTACTTCTACATCTTGGGAGGTTATCCCAGGACTTTCGATGATTTATTTTGCCGAAATATTTGTCCCTGTGGAGTCTGAAATTCTATATTTTTCAGTGAAGATGATGCCTCTGGGGTATTTATCAATGTGCTGCTAACTGAAGTCCATAATTTACCTAGTTCACTTTGATTTTTTGAATTTGATTGTTCTGCTCTGATTTCTTTGTTTGCTTTAGTTATATAACTAGTAACCAAGACATTTTGAGGCATACGTCTGAGTCTTTGTTCTTTGTACTCATTGAATCTCTGTAATTATTCTGGATTTAGGTTCAATTTGACAAAATTTTGGACTTCTTCAAAAGTCCCAACAGATTGCAGAATGTCTTCAAATCTATCATCAGTGTGTATGATAGGTTTGATTTTAATTGACTGAGTAAATTTGTTAGCAATATTTTCTGGATCAAATTTCCTTAAGGGTAAAACGGGGAGCTTCAAAAGCTCAATCTTCTGACATTCTTTCAATGCATGATTGAAATTGTTGAGGGCGAATGTACCACATTGAACTGGGAAACTTGGCCATAAATATTTTTTACTATCTTTCAAAGATTTAGTGAGTCCATTACCAACAGTTTGGTAAGCGACTTCTCTCGCCATTAATTTATCAGAAACATACAAAGAAAGAATATGTGGAGGAGCAGAGCTTCCAAATACTGTAATGATCATTTTTCAGGATTCTCAAGATTCTATTTTAGAGATGGACTATAGAGGCATTTACTGGATATGTCACTTCTTCAAAGAAAGGGTGAGATCCAAAGGCTACCTGGCCAACTGTAGACTCTGTCTATAGAACTTGGAATAACCCCTTTTAAGGACTTTCAACAAGGTGTTCAAGGAAAATGTTGTATAAGGAAAAATGAGCATAAATAACGCATATCAGGGCTGGGTTCCTCTCATTTATGTTGTATATGACTTATATATGGAATCTCATTAGAAAAAAATCAATTTAGGCACATTAAATAGATCTCCCAAAAAGTATACTAGCTAAAAAGTACCCAAAGGGGAAGGCTGCAGACAAATGCAAGCACTGCTTCAGGAATTGCGCAGTTTTAGCTAATGTTTAGTGGAGATCAGCAAGAGAACTGATATATGAGTATTATAGTAGCAAAAAATCATAATAATACAACCCTTTCATTATACAGTAGAAAGCATGAGCTAATACAACAGTAAATCTTCAGAAAAGAGAGCAGGGGCACATATATATTTGCAGAAATGCTTCAACAGCGTTATTTTTCAGGAGGTTCAGTAGATGTGAGTTACAACTTAGATCTAGAGCAGATCTATGGAAAAAATATCAGATCTATATCAGATCTAGAAACTCTATATTTTTCTCTACAAGATCCACTTGAAATTTTAACAAAAGCATGCATGAATAAGAGTAGATCTGAGAAACAAGTTGCAGATCTAGAAACTGCTGCAGTAAATTTCTGAATATGACATTTCATTACAATGGATCAAATCTGAATAGAACATAGATCAGCAAGCCAATCCATGGATCACCAAGTGGAAGGCAAGCCCAACACAAGAGATCTCTAGTCTAAACTATGAGCAAGACAACCTGCAAACCCTCACACATAAATAACACAGTTTCCCCAATGGGACAGCGTTGTAGCTCAAAAGACACAGAAAGCTACTGAATAATTGCAGATCTGAAATACAAGAAATTATACACTCTTCCAGGAGGCCAAAGGACCCACTCCATGGAGAGAGGCTCTCAAAATACACTAGATCTCTGCAGATCTAGATCACCACTTGCTGCAGCTTGCAGAGAAAGCCAAACCCTCAATGGATCAGTGCTGCCAATGTAAGCAGGAGCTTAGCCTCAAGCCTGATAGTGGTTCATTTCAGTAAACTTTCCTCTTTGAATCATCAAAGGAAGAGATGAAACTCCTGCATAGGAATTCCAGATACAATCTTCCAATCAACAACAGAGAATGGTATTTGTCTAAGCAGACAAATACTCAGAAATATGATCTATCAACAACCTCCTTTGGTTGCTCTCCTTTTCCTTTTATAAGATGAGAAAGCTCTTGCAAACCCTAAACCACTTTGATGAGTTAGCCCTTTTCATATTAGAGGCTCCCTTCTAGAATTGCGCTGCCCCTTCTGGAGATGCAATGAACCTAGACAGTGCTGTTGATTTGGTCAAGGTTGACCCAGTCTTTAGCTCAAACCTCTTTCACACCTGCAAGTGATTATTTACATAGCCCTGATTTGCCTTTGTTCACAAGGGCATTGATTTATTTAGACTTTTTAGGAGTTTTACATGTCCTCCTTATTCATTTATTCATAAAACATAAATTAAAACAAAATTGAATGTTCCTCTTAGCTAAGGCTAAGTAGGAACATTACAGTCCTCCCCTCCAAAATGTTGCTTGTCCTCAAGAAACTGACAGGGTAAGAGTTGTAGTTCTTCTCCTTCTTCATTGATGGCACCTTCAAATATCAAGCTTCCATCATGGACTAAGTGCTCACCAAGCCAATACATTTAAAACTGCTCCTCCAATGCTAACATGATAGAGGCATAGTCTATCCCTTAAGGAGTGTAAAACTCAACAGAAATAAACATGGGTGAAGCAATGTCACATCTAAAACATGTATCAAGAAGTACAGGATAAAGTTCCATCCCATGTGGTACATATACACTGCCTACTTTTTGTCCATGCAAACCCATAAACAATACCAATATATCATCTATGTATGGAAGCAAAATCACATATAGGCAAACTGAAATTTGCACTTGAGGAGGTGGGTCACAATCCCACATAAGGTACCAATGCAGTGCACTCCTTTTTTTGAGTAGATTTGAGTGTGGTAGGTGGTACTCCCACCACATCTTTGCTGCATGGGTCACTTTGACATGGCTGAAAGTGAAGCCCTCATTAGGTGCCTTTGGGAAGCATCCATCATGATAGATAATCTCCCTTTGCACCTCAAGGGAGTGGCCAGATTTGGAATTTTTATTAGCCTCATCAATGCCATGAGATCTACATGTAATATCATTCCTTGTAGGAGCCATGGCCTGCATACATATGGTAAGAGAATGTGTCAAATCAGAAAAATAAACTTGCTCCATAAGATCAGATTCTTTACCATTCAAGTCTCCCACACACATGGAGTTAGGCATGGGCATTTATCCTCTTTTAAGAGAAGGAAGAGATGGCTGAAATGTCTCTTGCATAGGATCCCTTGGCTGCCCCATCTCCTCATAACTATTGCACTGTTGTAAGTGTTGATGTAGTTCCTCCCAATCATAGTGCTGATGTAGTTCTTCCTTCATACCCTCCCAATCAAAACTCCTCAAGATTAGGGAGTAGATCTTTGCTGACTGCATATAGTTGGAAAGGAACTCTTTGTGTGCTCTTTGCAGTATTTCTTGCTTAAGCTTGGAGGCTTGAGACAAGAATACTTTACCAAGATGATAGATGACCCCTTCATGGACCAAATATCCTCCTCCTTGCTTCATGCCATCTAATATCATCCCGGTGTGCATATCTTTGGAATACTCCACAAGGAGTTGAGACCTCCAATATGGATCTACACATCTCAGCAAAGACAACGTTGCTGATGTGTATATGGTGGTGCTTGATTTGTTGCTACTTGTTTCTTTGGCATTATGCATGCCAAGATGGTTTGTGGGAAGGTTGATCCTCCCCCTTGCTTCCTCCCACAGTGCTGTGAATTTCTCTTCCATTATTTCAGCACTTGGTGAGGCTTCCCCCACAGAATCTAATGGCATTCCAAGTGGCTTGACATGATGTAGGAATGTTCCTTGCAGCATTATCATAAACATGAGAGAAGGAACTATGAGGTCCCTGCCCCCACTGCGCAATTCCATCTTTGTTGTTTGGGTGGAAACATCAAGTTAAGGATATGTGTGCATGTCTTGAATGATTTGTTGTTTCCCACTCTTCAAATCCACCCCTCCCATCTGCAAGGCCTTCCAATCATAGGTGACCTTTCCCAAGGTAATAAACCACTGGACACCCAAGATGATGTTGGTGTCTGGTATGTCCACTACAAAGCAATGTTCCTCCAAGGTGTAGGTTCACATAGTCACAGAAAGTGATGGAACATACTGCATGCACTGCATATTTCTATCTCCCGGAACCAAAACAAAGAACCCATCAAAAGTATCAGTAGGGATCCCTCTCCTCTACACAAGGTGAGCATCAATAAAGTTGTGGGTTGCCCCACTGTCAATCAGAATAGACACTCTTTGGTTCATAATTGAACCTTGCACTCTGAGGGTCAAGTACTTGAGCACTCCTCTCAAAGAAGCAAGAGTCCCACTTGTTGGAGCAAAGGCTCCTTCTTCCTCTCGGGATGGTGATTGATCCTCCTCCTCATCATCACCAGCGTTGTGAGCTCTCTTAGGTCCATAATTTCCCTCTTCCTCCTCAAAATCAGACAAGACTTCAATATAGTGTGCTCTTCCAGCAGCACATCTATGTCCCAGTACCCATGGCTCTTGACAAGTGAAACATAATTTATTTTTCCTCAACTCCCTCCGGAGATCAATGTCAAGAGGTTTATTCAGTGAGCTCTCCTTGGGTGGAGTATCTTTCCCCTCTTTCCAATTATAAGAGTGAGTGGCTTTGCTTGGGAAGGTTGCCTTTGCCCTTGGCAAGGCATCTTGGAGATCTCTAGTTCTCTCAATGGCATCATGCAGAGTGATGGGCTTGGAAGACTTAACCAACCCATGCAAAGGTTCTTCCAGGCCATCAATGAACATGTAGACTCTCCTTGCTACTGATAGATCAGGGACCATTACAGACAACCTCAAGAATTCAAAGATATAGGCCTCTGCATATCCTGTCTGTTTAAGCTTTGCCAAGCTTATGAAAGGGGCCTCTGGATCTTTCCGATCGAATCTCTCCACTAATATCCTAGTGAACTCAGCATATGTGGACACATTGCTATGCCCCAATGTAGATAGTCCATGAAACCACCAATTGTGGGATTCTCCCTCAAAATGCAGCGCAGCAATCTTGATGGCTTTTGCTTCGAACACTTTATTCAACTGGAAATAGATGTCCAACTTCTCCACCCATGGTTTGGCAGAACAAGAGGGTGATCCATCGAACTTATGCAAGAAGAACCTGCTCATAGTGTGGTGTCTCCCATGAAGGTGTTGAGTCTCAAAAGTGTTTTCCATATTCATACATATTTCCATTATGTCATAACCATTTAGCCCTTATTTCATAACCATTTGACCTAAAACCCTACATCAAGTAATCATTTTCATAAATATATGGGTTAGGATCCTTGTTTTCCAAAGTTATTTATTTTATGTATTTTAAGTGAATTTATGATTAGAAACTAGAAAATTAACATAGTTTCATATATCTATATATGTGTTATGAGTTTTGTGACATGTGTAGGTCAAAGGGAGACTTCTAGAAGACCCTTATGTGGCACTCTAAGGCCAAATTCGAATTTGGTTGGAGAAGATTATGGGATAAAGAGGATATGTGTCTCACTTCCTTGTTGTATTGAAACTCTAAGAGGATATGTGTCTCATTCCTCAAGTTGTGTTGAAACTCTAGAAAGACATGTGTCTTATCATTTCCTATTTTGATTGTAACTCTAGAGATGGAGGGAGAGATTCATGGAATCCCATTAATAAGATGACTCCTCATATTTTGTATAAATAGGAGAAGCTTTCCCCTATCATAGGTAATGAGGAAGTAATGAGGAAGTAGATTTGTAACTAAGTTCAAGATGGAATGGGATGTAAATTTGTGAGTTCTTTTTAATAGAGAAATTCAGTTCTTTGATGTTGTTTTGATTACAACTTTAAGGAGCTGAAGGACTTCACCAAATTGGTAGCAGAGGGCCCCTGCTATCCAAGGAGGTTTTTACATGTTTTCTAGATAAGTTGCTTTCAATTCTGTTTTGTCATATTTCCTTACTTAGATTGCTTTCTAAAATCATATCTTTTAGCATAATTTTTCATGGCAGCCCGGGCATTTGCATAGCTTTTTGACTAATGACATGGAATTAACATTGTTCTGCTGCTAATTTGTTTTTCTTAGTTTCTGTTTAATTTCAGTATTGCTTTATGTATTTCAGTTTCCCGTACATTTGTTTCAGTAAAGATTTAGATATATTGAAATTGCTCATGTCATTCTCAAGCATTCTCCGAGCTGCCACTGACCGGAAGGGTGAGGGATTGAAGTATGAGTGTGTAGGTCTGACATTAGTTTACTTTCTCGCAAGTTAGATATATTAAATTGCTCATGTCATTTTCGCTACTTCCTCCGAAAGCCACAAATTGACTGATGGTGAGGGATTGAAGTATGAGTGTGTAGTTTGATATTAGTTTACATCTTCGTGTTGGGATATATTAAATTGCTCATGTCATTTTCTGCCATTTCGAAAGCCACAGCTTGACCGATGGTGAGGGATTGAAGTATGAGTGTGTAGTTTGATATTAGTCTACTCTCTGAAGTTGGGATACAATAAATTGCTCATGTCATTTTCAGTTACCTCCGAAAGCCACAGCTGGACTGATGGTGAGGGATTGAAGTATGAGTGTGTAGTTTGATATTAGTTTCTTTTTCTACAAATTAGATATTAGATTGCTCAAGTTGTTTATGGTTACCTCCGAAAGCCATAGCCGGACTAATGGTGAGGGATCAGGATATAAGTTTATGTAATTTGATTTAGATTTACTTTGTTGCAATTCTTGGATTTCTTTAAGCATAGTTTCTTTTGTGTTTAGACAGCAGCAAGGATAATTTGGTTTTCATGCTCAATAGTTCACTATTTGATTTATTAGGCTAGCAACACATTTTCATTTCCTTTCAAGTTTTGTCATTGTATGTTTCAAATTCCTTTTTAAGTTTGAAGTTTGGTAAATCATTATAAAGGACATCATTGCCTTGAATATTCATAACCATACTTGTCTTTTAGAATTTCCATCTCACATTAGAAAACCAACCAAGATCAATAAAAATCCAAAAACGACAAAAAGTAAGAGATAGGTTATCTTGCACATATAGTGCGCCACACTTCGTCAGCTTACGAATCCCTGGTTGATAATTTATGTTAGCAATTTAGGACACACTAAATTGACCAAACATTTTGGCGCCGTTGCCGGGGAAGTGTAACTAGGTAGCCTTATTTCTTACATAAAAAAATTTAATAATTCTTGAGTATGCTCTCCTCTTGCACTTTGTGTGATCTGGAGGATCAGAAAAAGAATTGTTATGTGGAAAAAAAAAAAAAAAAAAAAAGAAAAGAAAAGAAAAGAGACAAAATAAAACTTCATCATTTCAATTGATTCAACAATTTAAAAAAAAAAAATTCATGAAAAACTTTGATTTCAATAAATTGTTTTGTTTAATGAATATATATGTGTATTTTTAAATTTTTGAAAATATAACATACATAATTTTATTAAACAAATCAATTAAAAAAAAATAAAAAATAAAAAATTGTTTTGTTACTAAGATATATATGTATATTTTTATTTTTGAAAATATATATAATTTTAATAACAAAACATTTTAAAAAAATAAATAAATAAATAAAAATAAACAAAAATCAACGCACTGTCCATGGCCTTTAAAAAAAAAACTTTGAACTATAAACAAAACATCCAGTCAGCTCGAGCACCTGCAGCATTTTTCTCCTCAACTGAAACTAACAAAGATGTGGTCTATACTACTAGTGGTGCAGTCAAACCATTAATTGAACTTGGGAAGTCTTCAAGCATTTCTGCAGCAGAAATGGCAATCAATGCATTGGCTAATCTTCTATCAGATGCCCAAATTGCTTAGCAGGCTTTCAAAGAGGATATCATTCCATCATTATCTCATCTTACCACCCTAGTGGTCGCTGGCCATATAATCGGTTTCCACTGCCTCGAATGGCTTCTGGCAGTACGTTTGCCCAATTTAAGAGTTGTTGTCCTGCACAGTGCAATACTCTCTGGTTTATTTGCAAAAAGACTAGCCGCCATTGCTGTAATTGAAATTATGAAATCCAGAACTGCAAAAGCTGGCTTCGATGCCCAAATCAAATTTCTCAAATGACATGCAGACAAATCCAAAAAAAAATGATTTTTGTCACTGAAACAGAACCCAAAAAAACGCGATTTTATTTGACACGTCATTTTCAAACATGTTTTCTGATCGATTGAGGATGAATTTTTAAAAAATAAAACATGGGTTTTTTCGCCAACGTGGTCAATTAGATAACCCAGAAATCTTTTTACGAAATTCGTGGCGTTCTGAGAGAATTTCTCGGTTCTTTGAAGGCCATTTTTGCCTGCCGCGTGAGGAAAAACGGTTTTTTCTGAGTGAAGAATTTGAAAACGGCACTCTGCATTGATAATCCGGTTTTCTAAATCCAAGAAGAAGAATTCTAATCAAAATCAAATTCAATCGTGGCACTCAATCCACATTTCACACGATTTTGATATATCGAAGAATTCAAATTGACTTCGTCTACTTTCTTAATGTTGGATTTCATTAATTCTTCTCCCTTACATTGTTTGAACGGCTGACACTTCTGACTCTTTAGAGAATCAAGCTCTCAAGAAGCGTAAAAGCATTCTTCATGCAAATTCAGATAAGATCAGCTGATGAACCGATGTCGACTTTCTACAAGTGTTGCAATAATCAATGCCAGTTTAGGTGGCGACAGGATTGAGATCTGTTGTACTGCATTGCACTGTTTATTCTTCTTATATAAGCATTGAGTGAAGCTTCATAATGGTTCTGAGAAACTATGTGAAATAGAGTTAGTTTTATGGATGATATCTATGGAATAACAGTTTATGGTTATCTGTCAAAACTTTCGATGGGGATTTCTGTCAAACTGAGTTCTCAATGGAAGATTCTCATGAACCATTCTCTGTAATCCAGTTATCAGTGTTCACTGCTTTGGTGTTTCCTAACAGTGGTAGTTAGTACCTGTAGATGTGAAGTGCCTTCCCATTCAAGAATACCACTTCTCTTATGCCAGGAGCATGCATTTACTACTGAAAAGTCCATGAAAATATTAAAACTGTTCACTTTAATGCTACATACAAAATTTTCTGTACCCTTCGTAATGTAGTCTTTTACAACATGGTAGCTTTTTGGGCATCCAATGATGCTAAAATAATTCCTCATTGTAATACAAAACATGGATTGGTCAAGGAAGTAATGATGTTTGGTTACTAAAAAAAAAAAAATTAATACTTTTGAATCAATGAAATGAATACGTTATTTGTTCACTTTTTCTGAAGGTATTCATTAATTTTGGATTGATGATGAAAGATGAATGGCTAACTTTTTATTCAAGATTTTTAGCTACAGAAACCGTCGACATTTCGCAGCTGAAAAACCTCATTGTTCAAATCAGCCTAACTTTCTCATACAAAATTAGATTTTGATGATTTAAGTATCGTTGGAAAGGTCTCAACAAGATCTACACAATGAGAAATCCATCATTAGATTTTGAAATGGTAAATAATGAAATAAATTGCTGAAAAGAAGCTACATTCAACTTGAGGCACTAATTCCAAAACAGGTATAAATTCTTTTGATTTTTCCTTTGAAAACTTGTTTCATTAATACAAATTCTTAGTTTTGTGTGTAAATATCATAACTAGAGAGATTGATCACCTCTCTCCTTTGATAATCTTACATTCCATTGCAGAAGAAGTATTAGTTTTTTTTTGCAAGTTCCAGGAGGAAAGACAAATAACTACAAGATAATGGTGTCTCTCTAAGAGAACAATTTGTTTCATAAGAGGATGATCAACAACAAAGAGGAAATATGCTGATGCAAAATCAGATCCAAACACTTGAAAAACTTCCAGATACTATTGTCTCCATAACATCCATACCTCATAATAAACCATTCACCTCATTTCACTTCATATTTTCCATTTACATTCACATCCACTTTCCATTTCTTTTTGTCCAACCCACAAATAAAAGCAAGAGGCTCATTCACATGCTTATTGCCCATTTCCATTTTCATCTTCCATTTCTTGTCATTTTCATTCTGCAAATAAGACCTGCTTCAATGCAAATTATTGAGTCCATAGTCCTTTGAGTCTAAGTTCTTTGTAAAACACCTTGAGGCTTGCATGCCTTAATGGCAAGTTCTCATGCTGACAAACAATAGGAATACATTAATGTCTCTTGTTCGTCAGATCTTCTAGGTGACTCGACATCAGCAAAATCATTCGTACCTAGCAAGATGTGTTTGGGCATCTTGATTCTCATTGTCATCAATGGTGAGAGTTCTCGTGTTGACTAGTGGCATCCATTAATGGCCACTAAGTCAACAATTTCCTACTATGTTCGACATCAGAACATCTTTTCACATAAAAGTTATTATGCCAATGAGTTTTAAAGACATGAAGACTATTATTTTCAGCATTTTGGAGTAGATTCAGCAAGTTTTAGTAGAAGAAATAAAAAGTCATCTCATCTCTTTATCCATGACTCCTCTTGTTCAGCCACTTGAAGAAGAATATGATCAGAATTTTGCAGCCACCACACATACACAACTCATCCACATTTAAGGTAAGTGAAGGCATGTTGTTTTCTAATTTTTAGTCATGTAATTCATTAGAATGCTAAAATTGTAACTTTGAAAAAATTCCTCACTCCCTTTTTCACATTGTCATATCTTTAGTTGGGGGAAAGGGACATCATTTCATATCCACATGTCATACACTATCACACATTTTCATTTCATTTCCACCCACATATACTTCCCAACCAACCATTGTTGCAACATGATCCAAAAGATTATATGTCTTGCAAATGATCAATTCATTGATGAAGTAATTGATTCTAAATGTTTTCATGAACTTTGATGCAACAAAGAAAATAAAGCATTGTTACACAAGAACCAATGCTTCAAAAAAAAAAAAATGGTTGTCACACAAGAACCAACCATTGAAAAAAAAAAAAAAAAATGTTGCAATCAAATGTATTATACTTTGCCAAAAAGGAAAATATCAAGAAGCAAAGTTTGGAATGAATCTATATGAGTGAAAACTCATAAAAGATCAACTCATGGACAAATGAATCATTGCAATAGTTGCATGAGGACATGCAACAACTTCAGTTGGGGGGTATGTTGAGTCTCAAAAGTGTTTTCCATATTCATACATATTTCCATTATGTCATAACCATTTAGCCCTTATTTCATAACCATTTGACCTAAAACCCTACATCAAGTAATCATTTTCATAAATATATGGGTTAGGATCCTTGTTTTCCAAAGTTATTTATTTTATGTATTTTAAGTGAATTTATGATTAAAAACTAGAAAATTAACATAGTTTCATATATCTATATATGTGTTATGAGTTTTGTGACATGTGTAGGTCAAAAGGAGACTTCTAGAAGACCCTTATGTGGCACTCTAAGGCCACATTCGAATTTGGTTGGAGAAGATTATGGGATCAAGAGGATATGTGTCTCACTTCCTTGTTGTATTGAAACTCTAAGAGGATATGTGTCTCATTCCTCAAGTTGTGTTGAAACTCTAGAAAGACATGTGTCTTATCTTTTCCTATTTTGATTGTAACTCTAGAGATGGAGGGAGAGATTCATGGACTCCCATTAATGAGATGTCTCCTCATATTTTGTATAAATAGGAGAAGCTTTCTCCTATCATGGTAATGAAGAAGTAATGAAAAAGTAATGAGGAAGTAATGAGGAAGTAGATTTGTAACAAAGTTCAAGATGGAATGGGATGTAGATTTATGAGTTCTTTTGAATAAAGAAGCTTAGTTCTTTGATGCTATTGTGATCTTATCTTTAAGGAGCTGAAGGACTTCACCAAATTGGTAGCAGAGGGCCCCTGCTATCCAAAGAGGCTTTTACATGTTTTCTAGATAAGTTGCTTTCAATTCTGTTTTGTCATATTTCCTTACTTAGATTGCTTTCTGAAATCATAGCTTTTAGCATAATTTTTCATGGGAACCCTGCCATTTGCATATCTTTTGACTAATGACATGGAATCAATATTGTTCTGCTGCTAATTTATTTTTCTTAGTTTTTGTTTAATTCCAGTACTGCTTTGTTTATTTCAGTCTTGCACATTTGTTTCAATATTAAGATTTAGATATATTAAATTGCTCATGTCATTTTCAGTTGTCTCCGAAAGCCACAGCTGGACTGATGGTGAGGGATTGAAGTATGAGTGTGTAGTTTGATATTAGTTTACTTTCTGCAAGTTAGATATATTAAATTGCTCATGTCATTTTCAGTTACCTCCGAAAGCCACAGCTGGACTGATGGTGAGGGATTGAAGTATGAGTGTGTAGTTTGATATTAGTTTACTTTCCGCAAGTTAGATATATTAAATTGCTCATGTCATTTTCAGTTACCTCCGAAAGCCACAGCTGGACTGATGGTGAGGGATTGAAGTATGAGTGTGTAGTTTGATATTAGTTTACTTTCTGAAAGTTAGATATATTAAATTGCTCATGTCATTTTCAGTTACCTCCGAAAGCCACAGCTGGACTGATGGTGAGGGATTGAAGTATGAGTGTGTAGTTTGATATTAGTTTCTTTTTTTGCAAATTAGATATCAGATTGCTCAAGTTGTTTATGGTTACCTCCGAAAGCCATAGCTGGACTAATGGCGAGGGATCAGAATATAAGTTGATGTAATTTGATTTAGATTTAATTTTTTGCAATTCTTGGATTTCTTTAAGCATAGTTTCTTTTGTGTTTAGACAGCAGCAAGGATAATTTGGTTTTCATGCTCAATAGTTCACTGTTTGATTTATTAGGCTAGCAACACATTTTCATTTCCTTTCAAGTTTTGTCATTATATGTTTCAAATTCCTTTTTAAGTTTGAAGTTTGGTAAATCATTATAAAGGACATCATTGCCTTGAATATTCATAACCATACTTGTCTTTTAGAATTTTCATCTCACATTAGGAAACCAACCAAGATCAATAAAAATCCAAAAACGACAAAAAGTAAGAGATAGGTTATCTTGCACATATAGTGCGCCACACTTCGCCAGCTTACGAATCCCTGGTTGATAATTTATGTTAGCAATTTAGGACACGCTAAATTGACCAAACAGAAGGAAACCTCCATCTCTGTACTGCTGCCATGGCCTCCTCCGGTCCTTGATATGGCAGAAGTCTTGAAATCTCAAGTTATCCTTGAACCTCTGACTTTGTGAGTCATGTTCTACAAAGTAACCTTCCAAGGAGGTTGGCTCTTACAGCCCTCCATTCTCTACAGCTAAGAAGGTAGGCATTGTAGAGAGTTGTGAGGCCTGTGGAGCTTGTGTCAAGCTCACAGGTTGACCAGTCCCAAACTGAGACATATCAGAACTTTATCCTTGATGGAATCTCCCAAGGGAATCCCTCATTCTATCTATCCTCATCTCCTTTATCTCCTTGGAAATATCTTACATATATTCCAAGAGATTTTTTTCAAACTCCTCTGCTTCCTTATCTTTATCATTCACAGATTCAGGGCCTTTCCCCTTGTCTTGACCCTTGTCAAGGTCAACAGTAGCATAGCCATAATTTATATGAATTTTATTTTGATATCTCCTCTCCCTCTCAGAAAAAGGATCTTCATCTTCGGAATGCAGCATGACTGGTGCTCCAATGCTAGCACATGTTGTGCCAAGAGTGGAACTCTGATACCATTGTAATGATCCTTTTTCAAGATTCTCAATATTCTATTTCAGAGATGGACTACAGAGGAATTTATTGGATATTTCACCCTTCAAAGAAACGGTGATATCCAGAGGCTACCTGGCCAATTGTAGACTCTGTCTATAGAACTTGGAATAACCCCTTTTCAGGACTTTCAACAAGGTGTTCAAGGAAAACGTTGTATAAGGAAAACTGAGCAGAAATAACGCAAATCAGGGTTGTGTTCCCCTCATTTATGCTGTATATGACTTATATATGGAATCTCATCAAAAAAAAAAAAAATAGTTTAGGCACATTAAACAGATCTCCCAAAAAATAGACTAGCTAAAAAGCACCCAAAGGGGAAGGCTACAGACAAATGCAAGCATTGCTTCAGGAATTGCGTAGTTTTAGCTAATGTTCAGTGGAGATCAGCAAGAGAACTGATATCTCAGTATTACAACAACAAACAATCATTATAATACAACCCTTTCATTATACAGTAGAAAGCATGAGCTAATACAACAGTAAATCTTCATAAAAGAGAGCAGGGGCACATATATATTTGCAGAAATGCTTCAACAACGTTATTTTTCAGGAGGTTCAGCAGATGTGAGTTGAAACTTAGATCTAGAGTAGATCTATGGAAAAAATATCAGATCTGGAAACTCTATAGTTTTCTCTACAAGATCCACTTGGAATTTTAACAAAAGCATGCATGAATAAGAGTAGATCTGAGAAACAAGTTGCAGATCTGGAAACTGCTGCAGTAAATTTCTGAATATGAAATTTCATTACAATGGATCAGATCTGAATAGAACATAGATCAGCAAGCCAATCCATGGATCACCAAGTGGAAGGTAAGCCCAGCACAATAGATCTCTGGTCTAAACTATGAGCAAGACAACCTGAAAACCCTCATACATAAATAACGCAGTTTCCCCAATGGGACAACATTGTAGCTCAAAAGACACAGAAAAATACTAAATAATTGCATATCTGAAATACAAGAAATGATACACTCTTCCAGGAGGTCAAAGGACCCACTCAATGGAGAGAGGCTCTCAAAATACACTAGATCTCTGCAGATCTAGATCACCACTTGCTGCAGCTTGCAAAGACAGCCAAACCCTCAATGGATTAGCGTTGCCAATGTAAGTAGGAGCTTGGCCTCAAGCCTGATAGTGGTTCATTTCATCAAACTTTCCTCTTTGAATCATCAAAGGAAGAGATCAAACTCCTGCATAGGAATTCCAGATACAATCCTCCACTCAACAACAGAGAATGGTATTTGTCTAAGCAGACAAATACTCAGTAATATGATCTATCAACAACCTCCTTTGGCTGCTCTCCTTTTCCTTTTACAAGATGAGAAAGCTCTTGAAAACCATAAACCACTTTGATGAGTTAGCCCTTTTCATATTAGAGGCTCCCTTCTAGAACTACGCTGCCCCTTTTGGAGATGCAATGAACCTAGACAGCGTTGTTGATTTGGTCAAGGTTGACCCAGTCTTTAGCTCAAACCTCTTTCACACCTACAAGTGATTATTTACATAGCCTTGATTTTTCTTTGTTCACATGGGCATTGATTTATTCAGAATTTTTAGGAGTTTTACATGTCTTCCTTTATTCATTTATTCATTAAACATAAATTAAAACAAAATTGAATGTTCCTCTTAGCTAAGGCTAAGTAGGAACATTACAAATACCCTGATGTATGAAAATTATTCTTCAATAAAACATCTCCCTATCATTTGAAGGTCTGCAATGGCTTCCTTGGTGAACCTAGGGCTCACTCTATCAAACATTAATTGATGTAATGGTAATGCAACTCCATAACATAGCCCATGGAAATGTGGTGCATAATTATGTTCCCATATCTCTTTATGACTCAAATGAATAGGGTTAGGATGCTCGGGAGTCCATTTCCAACCCATAGCTGGAAAAATGGTAGAAAAACAGATAGTATCAAAAACATATGCACTCATGAAAAATTGGGGGACAAGCTTGCAGGAAGAAGCTCTTGTCTGGCGATATTCGTTAATCGCTTTAGCTAGATTTTCAGAAATAATGGTTGCCAAATTCATGATGTGGGAATTAACACAGGAATCAATCAGTGGAAGCCAATTTATGGAGAACTTGCTATTATCAGGGAGACCGTATCATCTGCATAGCATCGCGGTTGAAAAATTGTAGGGATTTGTAAGTGAGGCGATAGGATACATACCTGATTTCTCATGTTTGAACTTGTGATCCAGTTTCCTCCAACCTTGAATTGTCTTTAAAGGGTCCTCATTGTTCTTTGCAAATTTCTTAACAAATATATTATCATAGATGTCTTGTTGGTCGGGTAGCTTGTACATGACTTTCAAATCTTCAACTCTGAAAGAACCTAATATATCATTCTTAGTGGTTCTTAATTGTCTGTCCTTGATTGTTGAATTGTCAAGCACCTAGCTAATCATGTCGGTATATGGTAAAAGAGTGGCCCTTGCTGCTATCCTATGAAGGAAGTAGCATGCAATATCTTTAAACTGTAAATTTGAAGGTGTTGCATCATCAACAGTTGCCTTGACTTCTACTATTTTAGGCTCTTCATCTTCGAGAATAGTATAGATAGCTTACCACTTAGTAGCACCTCCATCAGTAGTGCAGACAGTATCTAAGACTATAGGCGACATTTCTATATGTTCCAATTTTGCAACAATCTGTTTGTCGTGCTTTTGCATCACCTTGCAGATGGACATATCTTGAAGGAAAATCCCTATTAAAGACAAAGTAATGATCAAATGATGAAAGATATATTGAAATGACCCATTTTGAAAGAAAATATCAGGGAAACAACTATATCATTAATTAATTGCAACGAATCAATAATTGTTTGCATTGGGATGATAAAACACACTTAATAGTTCCTGACATGATTTATTTTCGCGTAAAACCTTCATTAAAACCTGTCAAATCCACTGCATCATGCCCTTTGAAACTATCTTTATGAAGGGTATTAATTTTTGCTTATGCAACATGCGATTTCGTGAAATCGCAAAATCGCAGTATCGGAATATCGCAAAATCGGAGTGTCACAATATCGGAACTTTGGTAAAGTCTGCTTAAAGTTTCAAACATATATTCGCGATGTATGATTTATGCTGTCACTTGTGAAACTTCGATCGCTGATCACAAAATCGGGATTTCCTTGTTTTGTTACTTATCTTTTAATGAGAAAATATTATGCGATTTTGCGATTTGCGATAGGGTAATCACAAGGATGTTTTATTAATTTCTTTTTTCTTTCTTATGTTTTTATTTAATAAAAAAAATAATGTTTTTGGAGTTTGATTTTTTTATCTAAAATGAAAAATACATTTTTAAGAAGGGTCCCTATTTCTATTTATCAAAGGTCTAGATTATTTTGAGAATAAAAATGGCGGGAGTTGTTGTGTAGCACAACATATAACATTCCCAGTCAGTTAACCATGAGGGTTAGCTCAATTGGTCAAGTCTTCGTCGTTAAAGCACATTTTCTATTGAGAGGTCATGATTTCAATTCTCTCGACACTATCAGGATCAGGCTCCATGGTTGAGACGTCGAGAAGTGATCCTTTCGGGTAGATCTTCCTGGTGCAATTATTATGTGGACGTAGCTGTCACCAATATCTCAGGACCGTGAATCACATAGAAAAAAAAAAAACCCAATCAGTTGCTTGACATTTACATATCCATCATTTTTAATCCTTTAGTTTCATTTGAAATGGAAACATTTTAATTCAAATATTGGCAAAACAGTACATTAGCATGCTTAATTGTAATTAATTTCAATTTAATGTAGGGATTAATATAGGGATATAACAACCCCATTCCCCTTAAATGAACTCCATCCTCTATGTTCACACCAACTCTTGGCATTCTTTGATTACATAAACACCATCCCAAGTGCTCTTTTTTACTACAACAATGTTCCTTAATGCTTCCTCAATTGTGAAAACGACACGGTCTTCTTCATCTCTTCTTCCTTCTCATTGTGTCCACATTGTCTGGCCACCTCTAGACTTTGGCATTCCATCATATACCTATAACATTTATCATTGAACATGCATATCGAATCCTTTTTCCATACATATGCATTTTCCTAAATTTCACAAATTAGGTTAAGTTATTTATTCTAACATAATACTTATCTATATGTTTGTGGATTCACATCCATACGGATTCCATGGAAAAACTAAGATCATTATTTTTCTTGTACATACCTAATGTGCTCATGACCCCAACTAACTTGTTATTCACTAAAGTATTTTTTTTTATTACAATCACTCACCCTTTTAGGTTTAGGTAATCCCCTTCTTTGTTACATAGTCCTTTGGTTGATCTACCTATAGAGGGTTTCTTTCACAAGAAGAGTATAGATACTTGTGGAGTCTTATAACCAATGCATCCCTAATTTTCTCCATATTGCATATCATTCATTGTATATTCCATCATGGGATATCATAGGGTTCTCGTGTCCTAATAGTAGCCTTTTCTTCATGATTTTCAATTTAACATCCATCAACTTCCCGTTCTAGATAGCTTCATCATCTCGTAGACTGTATGTTCTAATATATTTTATCAAGGGACCCAAATTTCTTATCGTGAGGTTCTCCTTTTCTCAACACATTTTCTTTCCTTACAATAAGAGCTAGTCTAGCTTATGGCCTTAAATTCCTTCCATGCATGAGCCTAATTCACTCACAATAAAGTTGACTATGTAATCATCCAAGCAGACATTAGTATTCAAACAAATATTTATTTATTGCATAAATATACAAACTACTTCTTTTCATTTACACGAGCATCCTTTCTCTTGCATATCAGCATCATTTTACATTTCCTTTATCTTCCCTGCTCCAACAATGGGATTTTTCTTCAAGACCATATTTCTTTAACAATTATAGTGTTCCATCTTGTATAAACATTAAAAACCAACATAACATGTGTTATGATGATTTTCATACTCAACTATTAACCTTTCCATAGAACATGTCCATTTCCACCAAGAAACGTGCATTTCAACAATTGAAACTTTTATCTCAATATTTATTTTTTTGATTATTATTCATTTCATCAAGCTTCCACATGTTACAAGGTTAGCTCACTACTTGTTGTTGAATCTAATATAATACTGAGAGGATGGGTTGAATCAGTATTATACAATTTAAAAAAAAGTATATTTAACTTATTACTAATAAAACATACATCAACACTATAAATCAAATAGTAGACACATAAATCAGAGACAAAGATATTTACGTGGAAGCCCATATGGGAGAAAACCACAAAAATTATATATGAATATTTCTATAGGAACCAACCTACTATTACATTCAATTTACTGGAACCAACCAAAGGGATGCACCCATCCCATGATATTTACGAGAAACAACTTAAAGAGGACATTTCCCCTAATTTATAGTAACCAACCTAAAGGATACACTATTCCCCTGAGATTTACAGGAACCAACCTGAAGGAGACATCGATCCATTGAGATTTGTAGGCACGAACCTGAAGGATACATCGATCCCTTGAGATTTATGGGAACCATCTTGAAGGATGCACCTATCCCCTAAGATTCTCTTAATTTGCAGGCACCAACCTAAACTGCCTATCAGATCCCTCTTTCATAAAATTTTCAAAGTTTGATCCATAGGAATTCCATACTCATACAAAATCCTTGATTTATAATATGACTCCTACCTATTTACCCATATCAATAATATAATATTTTGTGTATAACTCACTTATATCTGCATATTTATGCACATTAAGATTTTACAACATTTATCTACACTAAAATTGAACAACTTCCCTATCTAGGTCACACATATTCCTTAGACTTAATTCTCAAACTTCTTTTGCATTTGGTCCGATAGAACTAATATATCTCAATTATTCTTCTATATTCTTTATTTCCACATTCTATAACAACTCACCAAACCTCTTTGGCTTATGTTATTTATATTGCATTATTTCAACACATATGTTTTTAGGTTCGACACGCCATGGAGATCCAATCCGGATGAACAAGATTATTTTTTATTTTCATGGTTCGAAAGATAGTCTATATGACCTAGATAACCCTTATTTTCATGGTTCGTTGACCCCTGGGAGTCTTAACTTTTGAACTCGTGAGACCATACGTCATGATTGTAGCTAAAAATATTTCAACAAATCTAGTATCTAGGTCCACTTTAGTGTAACTGATAACCTGACATCCAAATATCGTTTTTACCTG
This sequence comes from Pinus albicaulis, assembly GCA_034641835.2. Classification (NCBI taxonomy): domain Eukaryota; kingdom Viridiplantae; phylum Streptophyta; class Pinopsida; order Pinales; family Pinaceae; genus Pinus; species Pinus albicaulis. Next base: position 242,186,400 of record CM076569.1, on the reverse strand, counting down.
GATTTATTTAACATTGACTCCAGCTCCAACTCTAGGGTCTCAACTATCACCCCACATGATTTTCTGTCAAGACCACATTCTTAATCAACTAGTTCTAATGGGTCTAGTATATGGGTCCACAAAGACACTTTTAAAATGCATGAATTACCAGATGTCCAGATTTATTTTGCATGAAGTAATGGGATAATGTTAACCCTCCTTGTCACTTAGAACCCACGTTGAAACTAGGCGCTATGACTCAGGGAAAACCCAAATAGCGCTTAATATTATTTATATAATTCGTGATCCAGATATCTGAGAATCTGCCATTTTTTATGGCACACCTTTTTTTGAATCTTGCATGATTCTAAGGATGGACACTTTTTTATTTCTGCGTGGAACCACGCCCATCAAAACCCTAACCACCTCCTTTGCTTCACTTGAATCCAAGGTCTGAGCTATTTTCTAATAACCACACTTAGTTCACACCTGAATTACTAGATGCCTTGGTGCATTTTATTTCAATGTGGAACCTTGACAAAATGGGACATTGCTTTAACTTCCTCCACCAAATCTGGAATCTAGGTCAAACGCTTTAACTCGATGCAATCTTGAATGGCCAGATTCCCAAATGAATTAATTTTCAATGCAAAACCTTGAACAATTGGATCCATGCTTTGAATATATATATTGAATCCAGAATCTAGGTCGATCAACCAAATGTTTTACCTTAGCATAATCCTGAATGGTCAAATAGTCAAATTATATTTTTAGCTCTAAATTGGGACCCACAATTTTCCAGTTCACCTTCCAAGTCACCTTCTGCAATCAAATTAAGCTTTCCATGTGTATTGATGTTGACTTGTACCCACCACATGTCACCTGCTAATTGGCTAGTTGGCTAGACAAAAATTTCATTTTAGCTTGACATGTATCTTTCCATAACATGTCCATGTCATCATCTCTTGTCATGTAACCTCCTCATGGCTCCACTTGCTAGGCATATCACTCGTTCCAACTGGCTAAGCCAAAATTTGGGTATTTGGTGATATATATCTGACTTATGGTTGCATCGTTTCTCATTGACCGAATATTCCCAGATGGCTAGATAATATGTTTCATCCAAATATTTTCCTCTATCCAAATTCATTTGCATTCTTTTGCATCTGGTGAGGACACCCAGATATATTGAGGGGCTAGATATAATATGTCATTCGGATATTTGCCCCAATTCAAATTCATCTAGATTCTATTACATCTGAATTTATTTTTCATTCTTCAGGAATAATAGGCAGAGGCTCCACCAAAAGTAATCATCTCCTTATCATATCAATCGTTTTAACATTAATGAATACACCTTTAACATCAATGACGACATATATGCAATAATATACCCATTTTTCGTTGATGGAAACACCGCCAGACATCATTTAGACATTAATATACTTGAGTTGAGAACTCCCCCTATTTGTTTTCATATTTTTTTTCTCAAAATGTTTGCTTAATCCCCCCCTTTGACATCAATGGAAAAGAGCATATACTCCCCCTGAGTTGATGCATAATCTTTCCTTGAACGCCTTGTGTCACTAACATATTTCTTAACAGAAATCAGTGGACCACACCCCCTTGTGAGGAAGAGATTACACCCATCTTTTGTCTAAGATATTCAAACTTTATTTGGGAAGGGGTTTCATAAATATGTCTGCTTCTTTTCTTAATAGTGGGCAAAGATAAATTTTTCATTTTGGTTGCACTCTCTTTAACTAAGATAACAACGGAATTGACTTCCTCTAATTACCTACTTCTCCTTTTATTGCTTCTAGGATCCCCTTGTGTTTATGCTTCCTTTTACCTGATGCTTATCCTCTTATTTTGTTTGCAATTTGTCCCTTTCATTGATTCCCACATGATTCTCTTTGGAAGAAATTACTTATAATTCTGCAATTGTGTCTCTTGATGGGATGCCCCTTGAATTGTGTTGCATATCAATTACCATTATCAACATTATTATTTATGTTACCAAAATACTTCTCCCCCTAATCATATGGTTATTCTACCCTGTTATTTTTCATGTAAGAGAATTCATTCTTTCCTATGGTATATTTCTTCTATTTTTTATTGAGGTACTTCTTTAATTGATTGCAAATTATTTGATATGGTTGAAGAGTAAATCTTCTCTTGCCATCAACCTTATCTTTGTCCTACTCCCCCTGAGCACATAATTCCTTCTTTCATTTTTCATGTTTGATGTGTCTTTATTTTTCCTTCCTTACCTCAAACATTCTTTGATTTAGGCTTGATCAACTCTCTCTTCTAATTCCCTAGTATTGTGACTTCTTCAATCTATAGTGTCTTTTGCTCATTCATTTCTAAGTTGTCCCAATAAATCCAACTTACTGACTTATTTAATAATCAGTTTTGGTGTCCTGGAAATTTTTATGTATTTCATCATAGGTTTTCAATTTCTTCTTATTTCAGTAGTTGGAGTGAATTAATTGAATTTCTTGATTCCATCATTGTAAAAATTTCTAGATCTGACAGGGTTTCTCACTAAGGTTTGATAAGATTCTTTACTTATTTTTTATCTAAAATAGTTTATTTGTGGTCAAAGTTAAGACAAATAAAACAATATCCATTAAAGAAATTTGAGTACTTTTTTGTGAAGGGACTTCTTATAGGAGTTGATCCTTTTGAAGGATATGGATTGCTTCAGTTACTTTCTCTAGGAAGTTCAAACTTTTGTTGCTTTCTTTCTCAATCTATACCTATGGGACTGATCTAATTTTTCTTTAGTTGATCCTTACCTTGTTTCATGTTTCTTGTGTGGTTGTGTTAAGAAGGTGAAATGAATTACCAATAGTTAGGGGATATCCATAGTATGAAGTCCCAATTATAACTCACACCATTTGGGATAGGAGTCCCATCTGGAATGTTGGCTCAGCTACCATATCATTTTGTATAAGAATTATACTTTAGACAAAATAAGCAAGAAATGGGAAATCCTAATACTTCCGAGGAGATGCAAGTTAGAACAACTTGTGAAATACTTAAGACAAAAAATACATAGAATATTGCAGTGAAGAAGGAAGTGAACATGAATCCTAAAGAAAGAGTGATAGAAATTTTAAACTAAGATACATGCATGAATAAGTAAATTAGTTACTAATTGTAAAATAATTTGCAATTAATAACCAACATGGAAGTATAAATGTAAATCTTCTGGATGCGGATGAACATCAATGTAGATGTGATGTACATCCCTGGGAGGTTTTTGAAGTGGTACGCATGGTGTGGCCATATGGCCACCCACAGGCGCATTAGCTCGCCCATTAATATCGCCAGCCATAAACGCATTAGCGTCATTAATATTCACCACTGCTGAAATTTTGAGCTCCTCTGGTTCATTATGCCTCCACTACACAGGCTCTCTATTCATTCCCTCCCTGCTTGCTTGTCTCTCGTTTCGCAGAGATGCCTTTGTCCTACTGGTAGCGCCGAGCCAAGCGCTCGAACGCATACAGGACGACATTGCTTTCTCCTTGGCTGCGTCAAGATAACGCTAGACTTCCAACACACCTAGAGTTCACTCTGTTGCAAGAATTCCTGGCCTCCTGCAATTCACTCCTTGACTGAACCTCAGCAACGCCATTCCCGTCCGAGCACCACTGCAAGAATGCCTCGCCTCAAATAGAGAATGAGAAGCCGACGCGGCAGCAGTCGAGGTAGAGGTATTCGCTCTCAGTCCACCTCTAGTTCTGATACCTCCTCCGCTAACTTCTCTCACGGCCACTACCCTGATACCCAGAGCAAACGGGGAAGAGCCAGGCTTGCTGGGTAGGCGCACCCTTTCCATGGCTCCCAGCCTCATGACGTCGCATCTCCTTCGCAACCAGTCTCTCAGCCTTTAGCCACCCCTGACTCCACTCCAACCGCCCAAATTTCCCTCCGCCAAACCACCCACAGAGCTGAGTTTCAATTCGCCTACACCATGGAAAAACCTATTCTCACCACCTTCATCACGGTCACCCTCCGAGAGGAAGCAGCAAGCTCTACCACTTCAGGCGCGCCTGTTCAGCAGAAACCTCAGGACAAAGACGACTCCAAGAATGAGAGAGCTCCGCCGGGGATGGAAAGTGCTGGCAAGACTGGTCAAAGGGAAAACACCAAGGAAAAGCTGCATGATGAAGCTAGAAAAGCCACCTGTGCAGCAACTGAAGATGAAGATGGCAGCAACAACGAATACAGGTGCCTCATCGAGAAGGAACCTCCCTCTTCTACAAATGATAAGTAAACACGGTAACCTCTGCGGGAATATGGCTCCGACGCCTAGGTCTCATGGGTCTATTTTTGTTTTTTTGATAATCTCTCTTTTGCTGAGAATGAAAAATGTTGTCTATTTTCTGAACTTAATGTCGGTTTCCCCTAAGTGGGCGGCAAGAAAATTATCTAAGGGACTGGTTTCCCCCTCGGGGGCAGTCCAGAATCATGTTTTTCTTATAGCTTATACCTAGCTCTCAGGCTCACTTAGCTAAGGCTGAGGTTGCCATGTATTATTATGTTATATAAATAGAAATAGACTTATTTAGGAAAAAAAAAAAAAAGTATAAATGTAAATCAACAAACAATTCGAAGTAAGATATATGTTTTTTTATTAGCAAAATAGTTCATCAATCTGAAACACATGAATAGAAAACACATACCATCAAATATCAACAAGAATAGTTTTACAAGTTTCAATGACACATGATGGAAATGCTTTCCTTGGCCCCTAAGAGCTTGTCAATATTGGAGTTGAAAAATTCAATGTACAAGAACACAAGTATTCAAGAGATCCAATAGGGGAAATGAAAATTTTTCACTTTATCTTCGAAAGGAATGTACGAGCTTTCCCTTTCTAAATTTCTCTAAGGATTCAAAAACTAAAGTCCTTCCTAACTAGCCATGAGAGTAAAGCTTATACAGAGTTAAATGACTTGTCACGTTCCATAACTTTTCAAATACACTCGTGGATTTTCAATTTCTTTTGCAGTTAATTTATATTTCACATTTAATTTTAGTTCTATTTTATTTACAGAATTACATGTAAATTCAAAATAATAAAATAAACAACTTTCATGTTGCTAATTCCAATACAGAAAAAGGTATGGTATGAACTTGCAGTTCTTGAGTTAGATAAGTGTGCCATGCTTTGTAATCGGCAGTTATGGATAGTACTTGGCTCAATATTAGGCTCGCATAGGTGATATCACAATCAAAATAATTGGGAAAAACTATCTTCATGTATGCTTCTACTCTGTGGAATAGCATGGAGAGCATTGTATGCAAATTTTTTGGTTCTACCACATGTTCCACAATATATTTTCCAATGGGTTCTAGATCATTTTGAGCGATAGCCATCCTGTGTGCATATATGAATTCCTAAATTTCTCGCCAAATGTCTTGTTCTCGCCTTACTTTCCCACGTTCTTAGAAATATAATATTTTGTGGGACCTAATAAGATCTGCTACCATGATATGACATTGCCAATAATTGCTCATTATACTAACCACATATTTACCCAGCTTCTCATGGGCTTGGATGATCAATCTAATTTTTTCCTTAGCCCTTTCCCTAGACATTCCATCATTTCTTGGTAGGTCACTTAGGGCATTGTGATATTTTGTGTCCCACTTGTACATTATGTCCATGGCAGTTGAAGTATCCCTTAACAACGTGCCTTTTTCCTTGAGTTGATTTTGAATGTCCACGAGGGAGGAGGCTACCTTCTGAAGCTTTTTTGGTTATTTGTACAATCATTTCATGATGCCTTCTAGTTATTTGATTTCTTCCAATGTTGTTGCTTATAAGTCATCATTATGGGAACTTGAGGTTGAAAAAGTTGGATTTTATTTCTAAAGCCTCTCATTCTCCTATTGTGAATTGGCCAAATTCTTCTCCAATTCTTTAATCTTATTCAACAAATGCTCAATGTTCTTATCTATAGAAATGGAGAATGTAGATCCCGCAGAAGATATTGTCCTAGGATTTTTCATGGTAATTATTATTATATCTCTTTTACTTGTCACCGAGATTATTTTGGTTAGTTATGAAGTTAAGCATCTACATCTTTCTTGAACAATATTATTTTAGTTGCGATCAAATTTGAATCTTGAAAGGTCTAATACTTGATCTTCTTCTTTAGTCGGGATACCCATCTCCCTGATTGGTAATTGTCCCCTGGTGAGTGGTATAGAAGGATCAATATACATGGGAGGCACTATGACTTGTGCTTCACTTTTAGCTTGCACATTTTTCCTAATTTCTTCTTCTGCTGACTTGTCAGCCATTTGTTTTGCAAGTCTTTCTTCTTCACACATCTTTGTTTCTTCTTCTTGTTTTCTCCTAGCTTCATCCTGCTTTTTCTTTTCTTCTTCTTGTCTCTGCATTTCCTCTTCTTATGTTCTATTTTCATCTTCCTATTTCTCTTTATTTTCCTCCTATTGTTTCTTCCTTTTCCCTTCCTCTTTCGTCCTTTTCTCCTCCTCTTCCTTGGCTTCTTGTTCTTCATTTAAATTTTTATATCTTTGTTTCTTTGTTGCCTCTTTCTCCCTTCCTCTCTTTTGGGAAGATTTCTAATCTTATGAATATATTCCCTTGGATGATTTCCCATTCATGGGTTTTGCATCATTTGTGGGAAGGTAACTACCAATGTGTTAGGTCCCTATAATATTAGTGTATCCACTTATTGTTGTTAGTGTAGCCCCCTTATTGTTATTTTTGTACCCCTATAGCCTCCATATTTTTATTATTGTGCCCCATAAAAAGCCACTATTGTTATTTTTGTGCCGTTACATTATTATTGTTATGTCGGCTAGGATTATATTGTGACCCCATGGACTCCTATATATAGAAAGGAGGTTTTTTCATTTGTATCATCCAAGAATTGTTCATTTATGTAATGTAAAGGAGGTTTCCCCCTCGAAGTGGCTTTATCTAAGGCGTTGATCTCTCTTTTTTCTATTTTTGGAGTTGGTTTCATAACATTTGGTAATGAAGCTTTAGATTCTAGGGTTTCTCTGCTTCAAACAGGACATCGTGGAATTTTTGCTATAACTTTGTTTATACGAAGGTTCATATGCTAAAACAAAAAACCCAATTGCGAAAAATCCTAAGGAAGGTCGTGTAAAAATTTCAGATATTTGTATGCAATATTTTCGTAGATATGATCTGTGGAAGTTAGGGTTGTTGCAGGCTCCCGAATTTCATCTCAAAGAGGTCACCTTGGAAAAATCGTCATAACTCTCTCTCTGAGCATCAGATTGGAATTCTATAAAAAGTGGTCGATGTTAAATGAACTATAGTTTCCTGTATATCAATTCTAGAGTCGAAGGAGGAAGCATTGACACGTGACGCGTCGTACAATTTCGCTCTACTGAACCAATCCATAATTAGGTCATTGCGGGATGTTGGGTATAAATTTGTCTTAACGAATCCAAACCATAGCAAACCTATGGAATTTGAAAGAAGATTCAGAGGGCTACTACAGGACTAAATTTTAGATATTGAAGATCTGAAATCACACAGATAATTCAGTTTCAATATCTAGCTCCTCACAAGCAAGAAAAAGGTGTGTATTTTTTAAACAAGTTTGCATAAAATTTGTTTGAAAAATCAATTTGAAGTAATTCCAAGGGAATATTGAAGCATATATATCAGTATTGAGTTTTCTAATGTCTCCCAAAAATAATTCCATGCCCATTAAGCCCTCAAAAAGCTCTACTATGACACATGAAGAGTAAGAATTGCAGTATGATATATCAAAAGTACGATACCAAGTGCAACAAATTTCAATCTTAATAAAGAGAAATAAAATATGACATAGATGGTTTAAAAGCAAAAATGGAGGCTAAGTTGGATGGTTTGAAGGATCAAATGAAATCTAATATGGATGATAAAGTAGTGGAAGATCAAATCGAGCATCAACAAAAAATTCTCCAACTCTTAAAGGATAACCTTACTTTGTTGCAGAATCGAATGAAACAACAAGAACATCAACATCGCAGTGAAAGAAGCTTTGAACCAGTCACAGAAACAAGAAATCAAAAACTACAAAATCGATCAATTTCAGAGTATCTCAGCAAGTGGAAGAACTTACCCGTTGAAGATTCCACATGGGAGGACGAGAATTTTATACAGAAGCATCCAAAAATAATCAAGCGTTGAGGGCAACACTTGTTTGAAGGAGAGGGGCATGTTAGGTCCCTATAATACTAGTGTATTCCCTTATTGTTGTTAGTGTAGCCCCCTTATTGTTATTTTTGTACCCCTGTAGCCCCCATATTGTTATTATTGTGCCCCATAAAAGTCACTATTGTTATTGTTGTGCCCTTACATTATTATTGTTAGGTCAGCTAGGATTATATTGTGACCCCATGGACTCCTATATATATAAAGGAGGTTTTTCCATTTGTATCATCAAATAATTGTTGATTTATGTAATGTAAAGAAGGTTGCCCCTTGGAAGTGGCTTATTTTTAAGGCGTTGATCTCTCTTTTCTTCTATTTTTTGAGCTGGTTTCATAGCACAATGTCATTTGTGCATCTATGGCTTTTACACAATTGTAGAACTTCTTGAAATTTTCTTCTTCCTCATCAATGCTTAGTGTGTAAGATCATTTTTATTTTAGTTGCTTATAATGATCTATAGTGATGCCCCTATAGTTATATCTATGAAAACTAAGCTCAACCTAAAGCATTCCAAATCATTGGCCTATGCTTCTTCTTATTTGTAACTTCTAACATAGTATGTGCCTACAAATATTAGGAAAGGGGGCCATAATGCCATAGTTACATGGACTAGGATATCTCTAAGTCTTGTTGTTACCTAATATGCTACTTCATGCAAGCTTATTTTGTCTGTGACAAACAAAGGAAGCTAGTGAGGAGGCTTACAAGCTTTGAATACTCTGAAATATGTTGCATTTGTCGATGTAAACCAATCATCGATATCATGTGATACTCCCCTTGTTCGGTCATACATACAAGGTGATTCAACATCGAAACAAATGTGATATAAGGGCGAGACAAATCCTTCATATATCTTGTGATACATTTCCCTATAATCAGTATCCCATAAATGTTGATAGCATATATGTACCAGTGGTATGTCCAAAGCCAAAGTACATCTCCATACTAATACTTCGTGGTGTGAACAAGGGTATTTTGGAGTGATTCCACTTGGAATGGAGACCTAAGACATCCTACATGTTAATTTTAGTTAACCATGGTATGTGAGCAGTTTACTTCAATCTTCTTAGTAGCCCAATTCAATTTTAGATTTGCAATCACATAAGCATTAAAATTAAATGCTGATAGAACCTAAAATAAATCGATAGAAGACAAACCAAGACAAGATACACAAGAATTTATAATTATTCTTATTCAACATAGACAGAGAAAATGTATTTTACAACAGTCAACATGATTCCCTAGCTAGCAAAGACTTTGTTCTTCAAACCAGCACTTCAACCTCCAATCAAGGTTGGTCAAACTTGGTCAAATTTGACCTTCAGTCAAAGCCACACTCACCCCAAAACAGTCCAAAAAATTTGTCAACACAAAAGTCAAACTATGTGGTCAAAACAATAGTCAACGTTGCGGTCAACTACAGTCAAGGTCAACGTTTGAGCTCGATTTTTGTGCCTCCAACTGTGGCCTCTCTAGATCAAATTTGTTGCCTTTAAAACGCAGTCAAAGAGTGAGATTTGACCCAAAGTCAACGATGTCAGAAAAGCCCTAAAAACAATATCAAAATGCAAATTCTATTTTCACACGTGTGGAGGAGAGAGAGAAGCCTCTAAGGGTTTACGAACCAATCAGATAACAGAGAGATGTGTGAGATGAGAGAATGATGAAATGAACATCATGTATCTCCTTTTTATATGCATGACTGAGGGTATGTGACATAAATTTTGGGGCTTGTGTGCCTACATTAAATTTCTAGCCGACCTTGACAAATTGCACATGTGTGGAAAATAAATTCAAAATCCAACTTCTGCTCATCCAAACAAGATGATATTTAGATCAAACTTGCACCTCTCTGAAAGAGGAATCCAACAAAAATATCATCTCCATCACATGGGCAGTGCAACATGGATTTTGGCCCTAGTTTCAAAATTTAACGCTCCCTCTCAACTAGGGAGAATTCCATATGTCCACATGTGTAATCCTATCATCTAGTACCATCATGTAATCCATATATCATCATGAAATCATGTGTCATCTTGTTGTCTATGCTTTGTTGGATCTGCTCTGCTATAATAAGAAGATATGATCGAGAGTGAGTCACAAGGAATTTGCCACTCTCCACTGACCCGAAGTCATTTTAGAGGTAAAAACCTCAACCAAACTCAAGAGTGACTCGCATACTGACCCGAAGTCAGTTTAGAGGTAATAACCTCAATCAGAATTGATCCCAAATCAAGTTTTTGACACATCCCATCCTATACATAGAGAGTACAACAATACCTGATGCGTCCATCGGTATTGCTATTGTTCTATAGCCTCATTTCCCAACTCATTAGTCAAAAGAGAGGTACTTCCCATGAGTCTCAAACTACATGGGTAGGATGTATGTGGGGCATACATCAAAGAGAGGGTGAACTAGCTCAATATCATAACAGTGGGGAAATATCACACCAACAAGGTAAGGTGAACCTAGCCATGTGGTTGCTTATAGCTCCAAGTAGCTATCCCCAAGCCCCCTATAGCTTCCAGACCTCATAGTTGAACACAAGCGGGACCCTCACAATAGGGTTTGTCCATGATACCAAGCTTCTCATGGAAGATTAAGAATTTGACCTTCCCTGGGGGATTCGTGAAAATATATGTGACCTGCTCATCAGTCCCAATGTGATGGGTTGTACCATGTCCCAGATAAAGTGGTACCTGATATCAATATGCTTGGATCGGTAGTGGAACACGACATTCTCAAAAAGATGAATCCCACTTTGGTTGTTGCAAAGGATCACGATGGTATCTAGCACATTCCCAAATAACTCACTAAAGAGATTTCTAAACCAAACAACTTCATAATAGGCCATACTTGCTGCAATGTATTCGGCCTCAACAATGCTCAAAGAAACTGATTTCTGCTTCCTGTTGATCTTGGAGATGGAAACAAAACCTAGGGTGAAGCAACATCCAAATGTGATTTTACAATCCACCACACTAATTTCCTAGTGCAGGAGCATCAAATTACAAAGTTTTATATTGACCTAACCGGTCAAATGACTTTACCAAAGAGGGTTCCTGTTCCAACAGTTCGGTTCTTGTTTCAGTGGTTTGGTTCTTGTTCCCACAATTTAGTTCATGTTCCTATTCCAACAATTCGGTTTCGATTTTCACCTCCACAATTCTCATATATCAAGTTGTCATGATGGAAAATGAGCACATAGTTTTGGAGGAACAAAGGGTCGATTCCTTGATGTTTTCCCTCAATCACGCCCAGATCTTCTAGATAAGCGATAGACACGATGGCAAGGATGATTCATGTAACTAATTCCTAAGTTTGAGGAACGACTCGAAGGAGTGAAGAGAAATATTTAAACATATCTCACGTATATAGTAATAAATTTGAAGAGTTATAGATATGATAGGTTAGTATTCCTATTTTTTGAAACAATTTTTCTTATTAAGAGACAGACTGCAAGTCTGTAGGGTTTTCTATTAGTGAGCTTTAGGCTCAATCGGTTGAAAAGGAATTGATTATGGCCTGCTATGTTTGTAATTCGAACTTAAAGAATTCCATGTTCGGACTTTTGAAGTGCCACGTAATATGCCTTGTTGACAAATTGTTGACATCCTCAAGGGATCGTAGAGAAGCGTTAAGAGATATATGGAGAGAATGGTGGATCTCAAATGATCCACTACGATGTATATTTTTATGAATTTTAATTATATTGTGAATGGAAGGGCAACCAATTGAGAAAGGACTGGGCCATCCATATGCCTTTATTGTAATGAATGAGTGATAGAATTGAATAGATTTATGATTCTATATATTATGCATTCCCATGTGTGTTAAACTTCTAATTAATTATATGTTTGGTATATCTGCGTGTGAGATTCGATTTTGTTATATTTGTGATATTTCCCTCATTTTATGTGTAATTTCGTGTATTAAATCAGCAAGAAAAATAATGGATGATATGGACAAGACTTGGAGATATGACTAATAGAATTTGCAAGAATGCATTCATCTCAGGAGGATTTGATCATTGATCATTATATATCAATGATCCAAATAAAATGAGACAATTTGGCTTGAGCATATCCAGTCAAAAACAAAGACAACGGTAGAAAATCAAAGGCGTAATATTTGAAGAGGAAAATACCGAAATCATATAGCAGCAGTCCAGGAAAGGAGGAAGGTGAGGGATCACAGAAGTCTAAAGCACGATGAAGTCACACAGTGGATGTTGAGAGATTATGTCGAATTCACATAGTTCGAGGGTGGAGGAAATCCCAAATTTGCATGTGTATTAATAAATGATGATGGATCAAGATAAATCTGTCACTGAGAGGGATAAATCCTAGAGAGGATTCGAGGCAATTCCCAGTAAAATATAAGAGAAGGATTATGTTCATGTAACTATAAGCATCTGAGACACACAAAGAGGAATTTATGTTATAAATAGAGGAGTCGCATTGGGATGAGAATTCGAGATTGAGTTATAGGACATAACCTAATGGAAAATAAAAGGAGGAAAGAGCATAAAATATCCTCGGATAATGGCAAGGGTATGGCCCTGCCATCATTTTTGGTATCAGAGCAGGAATGCTATTTTGGAAAGGGAAGACAAACAGGAAGTCTGTAGAAGAGGTTTTGTGAATTAAAAGACTTTATATGCAGGAAAAGAAGAATCTTACAGCTTGAAGAGGAATTTATTGAGAATAAGGAAAGCTACTTTCAGATAAGTAGTTACGTGCAAGGGAAAGAGGTTAGATCAGCCATAGATGGAAGCTGAGAAGAAGCATTTAGAGTGGCCATGAAATTTTGGCAGTAGCAAGATTTTGAAATCTTAATAGCCAGGAACAGGTCTTTTTAGATCTAATATGCTAATGGTATTTGTTTCTAACATTGTTCGAAGTGTAGGTAGCAGTAGTTGAGTATCTCAATAAGTAGATCACAACTTTGAAGTGGTGATGAAAGAAGCCGACAAAGACTTCTTGAGAAAGAACAGTGTGGTAGAACCTGATTTTTCCAGCGGGGGATTGGAATATAAGAGAACGATGGAGTGTTCTCAAGAGAATATGAGTTGAGTGTAGAAGCATAGAAGGAGGAAAGAAGAAAGCTCAGAAGGTTCCATATAGAGAACCAATATTTCCAAAAGACCAAGTACCAAATAGAAGCTTGGTGAGGTGGTTGTAGCAGGGTGAAAGAGAACTGCTAATGTAGAGGCTTAGTCCAACTCATAGTAAGTGTGAGGAAATGCATGGAGATGGTGAATAATATGACCGTTGATAGTCATTGGAGAGGTTCAAAGAGAAGCTACAACTGAAGAAGAGAGAATGAAGATGCCAAAGAAAATGGCATGGGAAGGAATATGAATGATGAAGAGTATGATAGAGAAAAGGTTGAGATAAGAATCCATCTCAGTTTGTTGATGGAGTTATTCTAGGCGAGTAAAGAACACTAGAGGTATGGTTATATAATGAGAAAGAAGGTGAAATGGAATAGGCTACAAGAGAAGAGAGAGTATAAGATGAATACTCAATTAATAGAGTAGCTTAGGAATCTTGAGTAGATAATGGATGCTCAATTGAGGTTGGAGATTCTCAAAGGAGTTGAGCTACAACAAAAGAAAGTTGCGGGAGAAGAACAAGTTCCTTGTGACCTTGAAGATGGAACAATGATGTTTGAAACATCAGTTGAGACTACTGAGCCTTATGATTTTAAAATTAAAAAATTGTGTATGTTTTCAGGTGTAATACCTGATGATGGACAATCTTTCGGTATTGTCAAAGAAGAGGAAGAAGAGAGACAAAATTTGAATTATGTTTGAAAGAAGAAGGATGAGACAATTAGGTCTCATGAGGAAGCTCATACATAGTTTAAGGAATATATTTCTTTTCAACATACTGCTAGAGATGTGACCAGAGGGAGTTTGTCTTATATTGGTAGCCAAAAGCAATCAAAAGAGAAGGAAGATATCAAGCATACAAATGTAATTCTTAAGGAAGCTGACAGAGAGATTTTATTGTTAGAAAATTTGTTAAGGGAGTCTGAGTCAAGGCATGGATTGAGACCTCAGGTAAATGATTTAAGTTTTAGTAATTTTGATGAAGAAATGAATGATAAAGATTCAGTCAACCCAGAAGGACAGATGGAAGTGTCACGTAACAATGACAAAGAGAAGAATAGTAATGAGGAGGAAGATGGGGCAAATATGACTCATACTAAAGAAAAGTTAGCTTTAGAACTGAACAGAGCTTATTTAACTACCAAACTTAGTTGAGGAAATGAAGGGAAACTATTGAAGGTTGTCAAGGAGGAAGAAATACATGTTGAATATTTCATCTCAAAGGAAGATAGGATTGCACAAAGAAAACTAGTGAAAGTTGTTAATGCAGTAGATAAAGATAAATTGACTGTCAAGGGCATCCAAAAAGAACAATTTTTGGAGACTGTTATGAGAAATGATAGAGATGAAGAGCATACTGACTTAATACTTTTTAAGTGTAGGGAAGAGATTAGTGTGCTAGAAGAATTGTTGAGAGAGCCTAAAAGTGAAGAAGAAATTGCATCCAAGGGAGAAGGGATATTTATAACATCTAAGGAGACTGGGATGAGTTTAAATTTTCAAGTTAATGGTATGTTTGCAGGTGATGAAGAAGATACAAACGAGGTTGTAATAAAGGATATGGAGGACATATTGTCTTTTGAAGGTAAGAGTGAAGTCCAAAGGCAATATGAGGATGAATTTTTTTTTGTCTTCAAAGACATTAAAGGTGAAGGAGAATGGAATTGTAATCAGCAGCTAGAAGAAAATGTTGACAAAGGAAAAGAAGATCTCATGCAATGCAAGATTTCTCGGGTATGTGACAATGCTAATTATTTCATGGAAAAGCAGAGAATAAGACATTAAAATGTCTTATACATGTTTGAAGGATGTGGTGAAGAAAATGAAGAGAGTAAAATTTTTGCAACTCTTACACAAAAGAAAGGACAATAGCAGCAAAGTAATTTGGATAGAGAAATAGAAAATTTGATGAAGCTTATGAGGAAGAAACATAAGGAAAGGAGTTGCATAAAGAGAAGACAAACAATGAGATGTATGAAATGTTGGATTGTAACAAATTTTGAAATAAAACTCAATGGATTCTTACAAACTAAGATATGGAAATCAGGAGCAACAAGAAAATACAATAGAGTACATGAACAACATCTAAATGAAGAAAAAATATCACTACAGTACAAAGTCTGGGATCCAAGAAGATAGATAATGGCGACACATGACCAGGTGGTCATGTTTTCTTTCTAATTTGGGAGTCTGATGCAGGAGCATCAAACTACAATGTTTTATATTGACCTAGCTGGTAAAATGTATTTACCAAAGAGGGTTCCTATTCCAGCAGGTCGATTCTTGTTCTAGCGGTTCGGTTCATGTTCCCATAGTTTAGTTCCTGTTCTTGTTTCAACAGTTTGGTTCCGGTTTTCACCTACAAATTTCTCATACATCAAGTTGTCATGATGGAAAACAGGCACATGGGTTTGGAGGAACAAAGGGTTGATGTGCTAATGTGTTCCCTCAATCACGCCAAGATCTTCTAGATAAGCCATAAACACGATGGCAATGATGATTCATGTAACTAATTCCCAATTTTTAGGAACGACTCGAAAGAGTGAAGAGAAATATGGAAACATATCTCATGTATATAGTAATCAATTTGAAGAGTTATATATACGATAGGTCAGTATTCCTATTTTTAGAAACAGTTTCTCTTATTAAGAGACAGACTGCAAGTCTCTAGGGTTTTTTGTTAATGAGATTTAGGCTCAATCAATTAAAAAGGATTTGATTGTGGCCTGCTATGTTTGTAATTCAAACATAAATAAGTCCATGTTCAGACTTTTGAAGAGCCACGTAATCTTCCTTGTTGATAAATTGTTGAGATCCTCAAGGGATCGTACAGAAGCGTTAAGAGATATATGGAGAGAATGGTGGATCTCAAATGATCCACTACGATGTATATTTTTTTCAATTGTAATTCTATTGTGAATGGAAGGGCAACCAATTGAGAAAGAATTGGGCCATCCAGACGCCTTGATTGTAATGACTGAGGTGTCAAGAACACCGTAGACCAAGTAGCCTTACCTTTGGGTATGGAGTCAAAAGTTAAAAACCAAATTGAATGTTGAAAACTTGACTGGATAAACTGACTCAAAATTGGACTGACTGAAATAAAAACTTACAAAACTTATTGATGGGAGCATATCACCGAGACTTGAGGGCTTCAAATCCTGATGACAAGCACCTTCCTTCTGAAGACATATGTACAATCATGAGAAGTGATCCTTCCAGTGTAACCAATCCAATGGATGGCTACTTAATTGAATTATGCTCTCACTTTCCTTGAGCAGGAGGAAAAAACAAAATATAGGCAACTCCGAGTGTCCACTAAAAATATGCTCATGATCCAGAAATGCTAGAAAATTCATCTCCCCTATTGACAGTAGCAAATCAGTATAAGGATCTTCAAAAATCTAAAATTTTACCTTGTCTTGAGATCCAACAGCAAAAATACAAGTACTCCCTTCATTTTGATCTGAAATAATACTTGGTTGTTGATCCAAAAGAAGGCATAGGGAAGTATGAATGGCTGCTATCTAAGTGTTGGTTGCAAATTCCTGAAGCATGGGAAAATTTGACTGTATCTCTTGCACGTTGTCTCTCTTAGGCTCATACTGCTCAAATTCATAGTCTAAATAATCCTTGAACAGAAAACATTCTTAAAGATTGTTAAACATGACAGTCTTATCCTCTTCATGAAAGAAAATAGTCCCTTTTAGCTGATCTCTTTGCAGGAAATCATCATCACAATTTGGCTTACTCACAACAACTTCCTGTATAGTTTCATCATTCTCATGGCTATCATCATTCAAACTTAAATTTTCATTTTCAATAATGGAAGAAGTTTTACTAACACATTCTTGACTATGTGGACACTGTAAACCTGCATTAGCTTGCGCTGTAACATAACTTTTTAGGAGCTGATCTATCTCATCTTTAGACAAAGGATAAAATTGATTTTTATAGCAGATAACATTGGCTTGATGATTTTCATTTTCAAGATCAGGAATATGCATTTCTCTTTCTTGGTCCCGATCTTTTTCATCCAAGGAGGAAGCTACTGATTCTTGTTGGGATGAAAAATCATATAGGGCTTCTATGATATCATCATCTAGACACTCTTCATCCCCATAAAAATTTTCAAGAAACTCAACGAGATTATCAGAGATCTCACGACAACTATTAATCATCGACAAGGAAGAATTAGAGCTTTGATAATGTTGAAAGAAAACTAAATGAAAGTCCTTCAGAGAATATAAACTAGCAGATGGTAGACTCTCATACCATGATCTCGCCTTTTCCTCCAAGGTAGCCATAAACATCTTAATCAAACAATATCCATGAAACTTAATCTTTAGTCTATGAATCTGAAAATGAAATTTAACCAAATGCAAACTAGCATCTTCACCGTCCTGACCCTTAAACTCTGATAGTCATGTTTTCCAATTTATACAAGAAATGCGGTTTGGAAAACTAGTAATATGAGGTTGATTCATAGGAGCATACCTTTGAGCAGTTGAATCCATTTTGACAAAAATGAAGTCACCAAGAAGTTATTCA
The DNA here is from genome assembly GCA_034641835.2 of Pinus albicaulis. NCBI lineage: Eukaryota > Viridiplantae > Streptophyta > Pinopsida > Pinales > Pinaceae > Pinus > Pinus albicaulis. The sequence goes on along the minus strand of CM076569.1, from coordinate 242,168,526 downwards.
AACTACTTGTTCTTGAAAAGTGGAGTCACCATGAAAATTTTGAACCTTTGGATTCTTCGACACTAGAGTTGCCAAGTGAATGATGCACAAACTTCGTGTGCCTGATCATTTTTCCCCATCAGCAATCAGATCTGATCCTTTTTTCTTTCCCGGGGAATATCTATCACCTCTTTCCCCGATATGGTTTCCAAGATGTTATCACTCCAGCAGATCTCTGAAGGCTGAGAAGGAGACCAACAAAGGTAACCACAGACCCCTTTGACCTAGTAGGTAGCCCTACTAGGCTGAGAGGGCTCTCTCAATGAGATTCACAGCCAAATGGGTTGGATCATTGAGATTTAGGCTAGGTATGCATATTAGGGTTTGGCTGATTTGGATTTGGTGTTCGATGGTAAATTAGGTCTAAGAAAGACTAGGTCAAGGCTCTGAATATCAGACTTGTAGAGATGTGATGGGGCAAGGTAGGCATACACTTTAGCACTTTAAGGTATCCTGGTGAAAATGGTAGACTGATAGGGTTTCAAAACGAGCATAGGAATTATGAATTCATTTATATCATAAGAATGTGAAACATAACTGTCATAACTTCTCCAAAACAGAGCATCAAAATAATGAATTATGCTTATAAAACTTAGAAATCATCACATAAGATATGTGAATGAAATATGGAAGTTACAATACTTTAAAACATATGAAAATAGAAGAAGAAACACTGTTAAAACACATACCACATGAATCCCACCAAAATAGTTGCAACTCTGTCTATTAATTCCTGCCAAAATCACTGAATACACTAGTGTTCCAAGCTCAATTACACAACATCCAACCCTTGAAATGACAAATTAAATGAAAGATATAGACCAAAACAATATTCTCCGACTCTCAGGGGTCAAATCCATGACTTGTGGAGCTGTTCCCCAAAATCCTCAACTAGAATCCTAATGGCTAGGGAGGTCAACAAACTCTCCCTTTTTTTGGTGAAAATGATTCACTTGACCCAAAAATACAAATTTACTTGATGTATATACCTTTAGTAACCATAATAGACATAATTACATTTGATTTAAACATTTACATCAGTAAAATTTCATGAAATTCATCAACCAACTGAGAAAAACTCGAATTTCTGAAAATAACAGGCAATTGGAAAAAGCGCAGCATGCCCTGAGAAAAGCGTAGCGTGACCTTCAAGTTGATTTTTGACTGACTTGCTAAAGTCCAAATTGAACTCAAGATAGCTCATTGGAAATTTTTTCATGTCTGGCTGTCCAAAATGTCCTTAAAAAGTGAAAATGATGGATTTAAGCCCCTGAAAAATCACTTTTTCCAAAACTGGTCAAAAAGCACAGCGTGTGGCTGAAAACACTGGCAGAAAGGTATTTTTTGTGATGTTTTTAGCTTTTCCACCTATTAAAAGCTCAGATTTTTTATTGAAAGGAGCCAAAATGTGATGTAGAAACCATAAGATATCCAACCCAACTAATTTTTCTTCTGGAGGCCTCCAGAAAAAGTGCAACATGGCCCACACTTCGCTTTTTGCAAGGTGACTGTGCCAAAAATTGCCAAATTTTCGGGTTTTCTAGAAAAATAGGCCTCAAAGATGGAGCGATATCTCACTAACCTTGAAATATTTTTCAAAATGGAAAGAATTTTTTGTTCTTTGGCATGTTAGAAACAAAACCTCCTCTAGTTGCCCAAGATGCTTCTCTGATTGTCCACAATCTTCTTTGCAAAAATGTGACTTAAACATGACATTGCACAGTCAGAAAAATAGGTTGTGAAGATGTGAATGGATCTCTCATTCTATAATACTTGTGTAAAATCTGAAGTAGGCTATTGTGGTTTGATATCTTAGGAACAAAAACCTCCTCCAGTTTCGAAAAAATCATCTTTGTTTGGCCACAATATGTTCTTCAAAAATATGACTAAACAAGACATTTCTGAAAATGTGCCTTTAAGGATTTTTTCAAATTTCCCAAATTTTCTCCAAATTTCCTCAAAATTGCTCCAGAGATGCCAAATAAGGTGTGTTATGCTATCACGGATGTATCAAAAAGTAGTTCCAACTTACCCTTCTCCTTTTGACAAATTAGGGTTTCCTTTGTACTGTGATTTCAAGTAGGGTTTGTACTACTCAAGGTCTAGGTTCATGCCTTTGAACCAATACTCACCATGGTTTGGTATCCCTGTAGCATGAGATAGCATGAGATATGGTATCTACTGAGAATATGAAATCAACACTTGAAATGATGACCTTTTCTCCTTTCAAAGTGGTGCCAAACATGTATGTGAGCTGCTCATGAAAACCTACCTCCTCCAATCTTCGACAAAACCCTAAAAATTTGACATCTTCAAAGCACTTTCTGATGAATGGTGAGGAGGTGATTTCAATATAGTTGGAGGGCTCAAACCTCAATATATTTCCCCATTTGCTGTATTTTCTTTTCTTTGATGGTGATGAATCAAGTTCCATGATGAAACCCAAGATGATAGGAGGGAAAAACAGGGAAGGGGGTCAAGCGATAAAATGAGAGAGTTAGGGAAGGGGGGTGGGAGTAGGAAAATTTATGGAGATGGGCAAAGATTTTAGGGACCTTAGGGCAGTGGAGGGAGATTAAAATGATGAGGGAATAGGGCTAGGGAATTTTTACACGGGCCTATACTCTTGGCTGCCCAAAAAACACAGTGAGTAGGGATAGGGTTTTGGGATAGGTCTTAGGGAATGAAAGTGAGAGGGGCTTAGAGTTTTAGGGATGTATTTGGGTCTGTAGGAGGTTAGGGTATGGAAGGATAGGGATTCTAGGGTTTGCAAATTAGAAAAACATAGTCTTCAAGAAAAGCGTAGCGTAGGAAGAAATTGACAAATTTGCCACCAAAGGAATGGAGACAGTAAGTGAAAGAGGGTGTGAAGTGGCTCAACTTACTTGTTTTATCCTTGTGAAATCTTGTGTTGAGATTGTTTACCTTCCGCAACTCTTTATAAGCCTTTTAAGACAAAGTGTAGCAAATCTGCAAAAAGCGCAGCACCAGAAGGAAAAGCGCAGCATGAGATTGCATACCACTTTTAGAGGCCTTATTTAACTCCAAATTGAGCTCATGATAGCTTATTGGAAATCTCTTTCTGTCTAGTTATCATTTGACTCATCAATCAGGTAATTCAGACACACTATGAAGGAGAAAATGTTTTTTTTCCAAGAGTACTCTAGAAGTATAACAACTCTCTTGTAGCAACTAAATTTTGGGCATTTCTTTGGACAATTGAATTTTTTTAAAACCTTGAACTGCAAATTTTAAGGACATGAAGTACTTATTACATATATAAATATAAAATTACATTTTTGAAATCAAAATTTATTGAAGAAAATTGGCTATTACCACTCCTCCAATTGCCGGATTTTATGCATGAAATGAGAGTTTTGGTGACCTTGAAACCCTAATGACCTAATGGAGACACATAACTGAATGAAATCATGGTGATGATGATTGAAATGATGATGAAAATATCTGGATGATGATACACTCATTTGAGTGATGACATGGACCAACAATTTAAAATTTTTGGAAGGAATGGAAAATAATCCTTAACCTAATACCCAATGACCAGATTTTTGCTTGAAGACCTAACGAAATGACAAAAATTTGTCTATGGGACCCTAACAAAACATGATAAGAGTCCATTTGATCACTGGTGTCAGGATGCAAATGCTAACACTAACAACATGCAAGGGAAATTAGAGGAAAAATAAAGAAAAATGAAGAAAAAAGAGAGATCAATGATAAAAAGGCATCAAAGAACTAGTTCACAACTTTCGTTAGTTCATTTTTGGTTCTCTCTTTCCACACTCTCATTCTCTCATACTCTTGCACACTTAGAGAATTCTTTAAGCACTCTAGTATTCACTTAGATTTGGATAAAGCAAGTAAGGAAAGCAAGGAAGTGTAAGGAGATAGTTGGATCAACAACTGCAACAAACTTACTTTACAGATAATCGATTACATGTGTGATCTCCTTGCTAGTTTTTGGATGCATGGTATATGCATGTGGTTCCTTGGTTATGTTTTGTCATTTCCATGGATATTTTTTTGGATTGACAGTGGTTTCAGCCTTGCCTTGCCATTTCCTCGATAAATATGGTGTAGTGGGTTCCCCATTTGGTCTTTTTTCTATTGGTTCTCACGTTTCCTATGGATGTGAGTTGGAACAAATTCTCTGTATCCCTGAAACAGCTTGGGTTCCTTGGAGGTTGTGGGTTGAGTTACTAGTCCCTAGAGCTTGTGGGTTGGGAAAAACGCTATGGAGCCCTGAAACAACTCGTGTTCCGTGGAGGCTATGGGTTGAGTTACTAGTTCCTAGAGCCCTAAAAAAAATTGGTAGGGACCAATCTGGTTGATGTTAGTGATTTATGGACCACATAGGTGATATCACTGTGGTTGAGGGCTGGGGTGGTTTGGCCTATGGAAGCCCTTGTTGGTTTCGTTTTGGTTTAACCCTTATGATCCCACATCCATGTTTGGATTTTGACGCAGGGGTGATTGGCTGAAAGAGAGAGTTGTTTCAACCTAATATATGGTTAGGTGGTATGTGGAAGTCTCTGACTTGGTTGGAATTTGCATATGTTAATATGAGCTATTTTCCTATTGTGATCTATGAGCACTTGCATTGGTTATTGTGATGATCTTATGGTTGATTTGACACAATTTCTATTCTTGTTATATGCTAGTTATACACATGGTTCTATTATTTGCTCCAACTATGGCTCTTGTTCATGATTTTATAAGTTCTTGAATGGTTGATGAATGCATGAGCTAACAAGTATTATTGCATCTAGCTAGAGAGGGCACACAACCTTCTCGGTGATTCTCATATGAAGTTCAAAAGTTTATGATCAAATATGAATTCGTAACTTGTAGTTTCTATGTTTATCATGTGTTTGATGAAATTTTTTATCATGTATTAGGCATGTCTAGGTCAAGATCTTGCTCAAGTTCTGAGTGTTTAGCATTGTTATCCTCATTGTCATGATTTTGGAAAGTTACAAAAAGTTCTGGGTAGTGGTATGGAGGATAGCTTTAAAAAGCGGCATAGATCTCGCGACCGCATGCATAGAACAGGGGAATTTGGGTCATAACCGCATGTAGGCAAGCTTATGGATGCGATTGTAGCCTCATAACCACATGCATTATGTGTCAAGTGTGCGGTTGGGGAGTAAACCTAGTGAAAAAGAGTTCCAACTTAGTGATTGATCACCTAGGGTGGTCGGTAAGCTCCTGAGTGATATATGGTTTCTGGGGGATGTTAGATTACTTCTAGTTTGAAGGTCGCACTTCCATAACTAGAACTTGGAGGCCTAGTCATATCATAGTGACACTCAAATCATGTTTACCCTCAAGAGCTTTTCAAAGTGGGTAAATGTTGGAAGGGTGGCTACAAGGAGACCGAGACACAAATATATCAATTATAGTAGCTAAAGGAAGATTTGATAATAGACTTAACTTAATCACCTTAGAAGAACAAGAACATTTAAGAATAACATTGGAGCATCCTACGGTCAGACAGGACAGAACTCTTGGTTATCTCAAGATAATTAGAATATTAGAAGTTTATATGAGGAAATAGATCTATACTATGGGGGTGGAGATTGTTAGATTGACACTTCCCCATCTCAATCATCAAATTTTATAGGATTTTCAAAGAAGAAATTATTGGTACAGGAACAAAGGCATACTTGAACCTACCCACCACCCTATAAATATTTATATATCATTAGATTTATTCCACCAATTCTTTCATGAACAAATTGCTAGTGTCAGAATATGCATTCTGCCATCAATGATCAAAATTACTCTTTTCATATTCATTTTAGGGGTCCCACTCAGAATTTTCTTTTATCATTCCATTAGGTCATGCAAAAAAATGATTCACTGATGGTAGCCCTAGTCATTAAACCTCACTCTCCCTCAAAATTTTACATTTTTTGGCCCACCTTCATGTCTTGCCAAGCATTAAAACACTGTTGAAAATCTCATTTCACTATGTCTCATGTCAATCAAAGTCAACCACGGAGTCAGGTCATTCAAGGTCCCATTAGGTTATTAGGTTTCATTGTTCAAGGTCCAAAAATGCACCATTTCATCTCAATAAGGTCAGCAAAAGGTGTGAGAGTGACTCAATAAACATTTCATTATCATCAACAGAGGATTATCAACGTGTAAATATGATAATTTTAAAGTTGTAATTATGGTTTCAAGTATGATTTTCATACTCAAATGTGATTTTATTAAAAAAACAGAGTTTTAAATTTATTTCATTTTTTATGTAATTTTATGCTTTCTATATGTAATAAGTTACTCTCCAAAATTTGCCAACTCCAACTTCATATGCCAAATAGAAGACCACAAAAAATTAAAGTGAAAAGTGCCAAACTCCAGCAAATTCATCTTGCAAATAAGAAAAGTCAAAGAAAAAAGGATATTTATCATGCTTTCAAAAAGTTGAAAGAAACATAGGAAAAGTGGTTTTTTTATCTAAACCAAAATTCACTCAAGTATTAAAGACTCTTAGACATAAATTTGAGATTCATCTACCTTCTATTCTATCAAGAAAACACTTGAGGAGAGCGAATTTTCGATTTTCTGGGAAAAATTGGAGAAAAACTGAGCAGAGAGTGCATAGGCTAAAGGTGTTGTGCATATCTTGAAGGCACTGCGCATAGACTAAAGGCGCTGCGCACAGCCTTAAGGTGCTACAGATATCCTTAAGGCACTGTGCATATGTCCAGCAAGCTAGAAAATCATCCAAATTGTGCCAAATTACCTCCAGAACTTCTGCAACAATTGTTTGAACCTCCAGCAAGTGAGTAAGGTGTCTTCCATCATAATTTATCTCCTTCAAGTTTATTTGTTTGGTGTTGTGTAATTTTCTTGAGAATTTGGTGTTTTAACCATTCAAAACCCTGTTTTTCCTCCCTAACACTCATAACTCCTAAAACCCATTTCCCTTACACTCTCATGCCCTTCCCACATTGTAAATACTCATTCCCAAATCCCTGTTAGTACAATCCCCTTCCTTAAGTTTCTAATCACAAAACCCTAAGTCCTAGGTGTTCCTTTTACCTAGGCTCCTAATTCCTAATTCCCATCACACTATCACTCCTTTTCCTTCCCCCCATTTCTCATATCCCTAAACTATCTCCCACAAATTTCCCTTTCCCCATTTCCTATCCCCAAAAGTCACCTTCCACATTATCATATACTCCTCGAGGGTTTTGGACATAAAAACACCATTTCAGCAGAAGAAGAGCATAATAGACCATACAATGAGGAAGAGGAAACAGAGGCTACAAGGCCACATAAAGGAGGTAGGATAATCAGACTTGAACCTACCAACACTAGGGAACTGTTGGCTTCTCCAATGACAGTAACATGTTTCAAATATGTTGGTTGTTATGATCTTTGTGAACAAATTCAGAGGGTTCAGCACCATCACATGTTGACCAGGCTCTTCATATCCAACCTCCACAACACCCAAGTCACTTTAGCTGGAGTCACCTTTACTATCTCAACTGCCATCATTTCAACAGCCACCGGGATCCCGAATGTTGGGGAGAAGTGGTTAAAAAAGAGTGATTTGGAGGAAAATTACTTTGAGCCCTTCCTGAAACCAAGGTATAAGAATGGGAAAAAGAGGTTCTTTCCTTTTTTCCACCTCCAGGACAGATATGCACCAATGATGAAGATAATCATGAAATACTTTTCACGAGGGTAGATTTTCAAGGCTCTATACTTATCACATTTGCCTCTTGATGCATTTCAATAGTGTAAAGATGTTGAACATACCCTAATACCTTTTCTGAAGCATAGATAAGATGGCATTCATTGTCCAAAAAGGTAAATATGAACATCAAATGAAAAGTTTATTCCATCATTCCCTCATTAAGATCATAGTCCTTCACCATCTCAGTCAATTAAACATTGCATGGGATACCTTCATAGCCCATGATATATTCAGAGACCATGCTACTCAACATGCACAAAATGTCCCTTCATCATCCCAACCATCCACTTCTATCGCTCCATATCAGCCCATAGCACACTCATCATCATCACATCAGTCCCCTTCACCTCCTTCATCTCCATCTCATCATGACATTGGGTCACCTAGCAGAATGGAGTATATTGAGCCTAAGTGGGCTAGTATGGTTGAGGTTGAGCCATTGCCCAAAACCTACCAAAGAGGCTTAAGGCATGTGTTTGCTCCACATATAGTGGAAGGGGCCATGCCTTCTACATCAACAAAGAAGGTGGACAAAGGCAAAGAGAAGATCATTCATGATGAGGAGGACACTCATGAAACAGAACAAGAATTTCAACTTGTTGACCTAGACGAGGATGAAAATGAAAAAATCACCAAAGCAGCCATCAAAGGCGAGGATGCCAAGATTAGTGAGCTCCAGAATAATCTTGACAGGGCCATATATGTCATACACTTCCTTGAGCAAGAAAATGAGCAATTGAAGACTAAACAGGTCATTGATGAGGTAAAGTATGTGACTGCTCAGAGGGAGGTAGAAAAGCCCAAAGCCATGCTAGATGAAACAGTTGAAAGGTATGGCTTACTTGATGATGAAGAGGAACAAGCACCAAGGAAGAAACCTAGAACCAGAGGGTTGAAAAGAGCTCTAGCTCTATAGAGGCAAAGGGAGGCTGAGCTTGTTGATCAGCTTACCCTAAATGAGCTGCTTGCTATAGTGATCAATGAAAATAGGGAGCCATGGCTTGACAGAGGCAATCAACACTTCATGAAGCTGCTAGCAAAGGCAAACAAGGATAATGACCTATTGAGGAATAAAGTCAAATACCATGCACTAAAGGAGAAAATTGCATTGGCCAAGCTCAAAAGTGCTAATGCAAAAATTGAAAATTTGACCATGGAGGAGAAGTAGCAATTGGAAATTATTGTTGGGGCTCCCCTCCAAGCCTAGACACATCAACATCAACTTATCTACCAATTTTGAGGCATGTTAACTTTTTTGCAGAATCTGCAAATGACTATGTTTTTCAGAATAAGGAAATATCATAAAATTTGTCATATGGGCGCTGCGCAAATGATAAGGACATTTTTTGGGCAAAAGGTCACCACCATTGGGTTCAAAATGATGAATACATGCACCTTGTACATTTGTTAAGGTTTTGAGGCAATTTTTTCAATCAAAAGGGAAAAAAACCACCAAAAAAACATGTTTTTGCCCATACTTTTGCCTAAGCGCTACACAGAGAGCAGTCTTGGGAGATTGCAATTTTGAAGGGTAAAATCAACATCATTTTGAGAGATGGAGGCATATCTAGAAATATGACTTGACAAGCTTTCCAACAAGCCATATTGGGCCTGATTTGGACACCTTTAGGTAAATCAAAAATTTCCTTGAACATGGAGGGCGCACAGTCTTAAGGCGCTGTGCGTATGACAGTTTGCTGATTTTTTTGGTTTTTCAATGTAAATTTTGATTTTATCTGAGAAAATCATCTTTCTATTAATGTAATTCATCATGGTAAATGTAATTATGTCAAGGATAAGCTACCTAGGGGTAGAATCATTAGGTAAAGTTATCCTTTAGTCAAGATGAATAAGTTTGAGTGTAATGAGGTGTGAGTCACTTAGACCATTCTACAATTTAGCTTTTAGTTTAGAAATTAGTGGATCTCTTCCTCACCTCATGGATTTTACCCCTAAGGATGAGTGAAGCTTTTTTGATGTCTATTTAGCCCCTTTCTTCACACTAAGCAGGGGTTGGAATCAGTTTATATGTTTTCTTATTGATTAAGGTACTATTGTACTCAGTTTGTCCAACTAATAAAGAGGAGCTGCAACTATTTTTTGGGATACTTGTGGTATTATGTTTATCATTTTTTTCTCTTCAGTTTCATGTGTTTGAAAGTATTGTATTCATGTTCATTACATCTCTATGGTATGATCTCTTTCAAGTTGATAGGCAGAACACATGCTTGCTCATGCTCTGTTTTGGGGAATCGATCATAGTTTGTCCATTTTCCTCCATTTAGGAAGAGTACATCTCCCGTGCTCTTCCTAGCTTCTCATTAGTCCTAAAATCCATCCCATCACAATCATATTTAAGTGATAATCCTTGTGCCTACCTTGCCCCATTGATCCCTGCAACCCTATCTCATTTGCCCTGACCTAGCTCCCTTGACCTAATTTCTTCATCCAGTGATAACCCAACCAAATCAAATCAAAACAACCCCTGCACTCTATATCTAGCCTAAAAACCCTAATTCCTCCAGCCCTCCTTGCTGTGACCTTTTGGAGAGAGCCCTCTCCAACTTGGTAGGGCTAGCTACCAAGTCAAAAGCTTGGTTTGTGGTTACCTCTATTGGGATTCCTTATTCAGCCTTGGGAATCTGGCGAAGTGCTAACACAAAACATCAATTTCTTCTCTTTAAACATGATTAGGAGGAAACCCAATATATCAAATACAAGGAGGAACCCCAAGACATCATAGACCCCACTGAAACCCACGTGTTTTATTAGGAGTTGAATAGCTTCATTAGTCGATAGTTGAATAGGTAAATTAAACTCATTAGGTACACTTTAACCACCCTAGAAAAATGATAAGCTCTAACTTGCTTTGTTTCTACTTTTGGTTTTGCATTTTTTCTTTAAGTGTGTCGGCTTTATGATTTTGGTTCAAGAATTTTATTTCTATTTGGGGTTCTTCTTTGGTTTTAAGGGATAAAAATTAGGCTTAAAAAATTCTTCATGGTATATTTCTCATATTAATTTACTTTCGTGCATTAAAACATTTTATTAATTACATGTTACAACCTTTTAAGGAAAAAATCATCTTAATTGGTTTTAACTACATATGTGGAATAAAAAAAATTAAGTAAATGGGTTTTATGTGAAAGGAATACAGTATGCAAAGGACAACCCCATGAATAGCTAATATGATGTAAAAATATACAAAATAAATGAAAACCTAGTGCCATTACTTAGCTCATAGTAAGAATCTAAACTAATTTGATAATGAGCATGAGACTACTTTCAAAGTAGATTGCTTGTGGATTATAACCAAATTTTATTTACAACGATTGGTTTTAAAGGTGGGTTTACTACAACGATGTGCTACAATTGATGGGATTACTAGCTTTGACACCAATAGAACGAGGTATAAACTACCTTGTATATCTCACCCAAATCCAATGGATTCAGATCCTATCAAGGGATGCTTTCTATTTATGCCCTTTAATGTGCTTGGAAAAGCTGGGATGAAGAAAGAATAGATCTTTGGTTGACTAGCAATAGAGATTTCGAAGGAAGGAGAAAGTGGTTCAGGCTAGGCGCTCATGTTTGTTTTTTGAAGTAGGAAGATAACAAAGCAAAAGTTAGAGTGGAGTTGCAAACCCACCAGAGCAGAGCAACTTGATATTCATTAGAGCCAAGCCAAGCTAAATATGAATTCTAAATAGATTATAGCCCATGGGTGTTGGGAATATGCACAATGGAATGGGACAACAATAAATTCCATTTACACTTCATTTATTGCCTCAAGGAATCCTACCTAGGTGTCGTGAACAATGATGCCTTTGTGCTAAGAGATGCATTCTCCATTATAACTCAGGATCTATGGCTTATAAGTATAACTTAATCTCTATACTCTATAAAAACTTAATTGAAATTAAGATAAATAACTTAGTCAAATGAATGTAGATTTGATGGTTTCTAAATTTTGATGCTCGTCATTATTAGTGTTATCCATATGTCAAATACAAGTTTGGAAATAAATTTTATTTTACAAAATATCAATTTTAAACTTAATAACACCTTTTCCACGTGTCTTGATAGAACTTCACTATGCATTAATTTTTTATTTATTAAAAACTTTAAAAAACCCCTCAAATCAAACATGAATACTTTTGACTTTTTTATTATTTTGGAAGCTTGAGTTTGGATAGTATGCAAATCACCTTTTATATGTCATTACTATTTCAATAATAAGCTATCCTCTATACTATAATTTTATTTATTTTTTTATTTTTTTATTTTTTTGGGTAATAGTGTTGGTATATCATTCTTCTATTTCCAAAATTTTTCTTATCATATATAAAATAAAAAAATGTATTATCATATAATAAAATCAAATTCTAGAAAATAACACATTTATCGTTTAAAATAGAAACTATTTCGGATTTCAAAACCTTGTTTCCCTCTAAAAAATGCCCTAAAAACTTAAAATGAAAAAATAAACGGATGAAAAGCAAGACAATGATGATGTGGAATACTTGGCGCTGACGGTTCTTGAAATGGTTCGTCAGTTCTCCTAATCTCTGCTCCGGAAGGTTTGGGGCATCCCGGCGGCCAAGCAGCCACGACCGACCGGCCGAGCCCGAAAGCAAGCCAGCCAACTGTGGCCGCTTGGCTATCGTAAGAGACTGCGCACATGCAACTCCCACGACCGCCCAACTCGGCGGTCGAGTGGCCACGGCTGGTCGACCGAGCCTGAATATATATATATATATATATATATATATATATATATATATATATATATATATATATGAAAAAAAAGAAAAAAAGAAAAGAAAATAAGAGGAATGAAATCCCAACATAGTGACAAGCTATCTTTTTTCTTTTTTGAGAAGAAAGTGTTTGGTATAACATTTTTGATTTATTTTTTTAATTTTTTTTTAATTTTTTACCTTAATCCAGTTTGACCAAGTATAATATGCAAAGTTGCTAATTAGTATCTCTCTTCTGTGTGTGTGTGTGTGTGTGTGTGTGTGTGTGTGTATATATATATATATATATATATATATATATATATATATATATATATAAAGAACTAATATAAAAATATAACATAATAACAACTTTTGTTAGAGAATTCTGGAAGTATAAACGTTTTGGATGGTAACTCCATCTATCATCATGGACCAAAGAGAGTCTTGTGAGTAAACGAGTGTTTGACGAATATTTTTTGAATAATATATTCGTTAGATTAATGGTAAAATAAAATTAAAAAAAATTAATTAATATTTGACCAATTTTCACTATTTTTTAAAATTAATGATTAAAATGGGATTTGATTAACAAAAGAAATAGAAGAAATGAGAGATAATAGAATTAAGAATTAGATTTAGGTTTTTAATTTTGACAAAAAAATGGGAATATAATTGAAATGAGGATGGATTAAATAATTTGAGGATTAGTTGATTTTGGTACTGTTGACCACACTTTGTCAATGACCCCATAGTAGTACACCCCCATTTTTTCAAATGGGATTCATCATGTTCGACGTGGTCATGCCATTCAGATTCCATCATTAGTCGACAATTTTATAAACAATGTAAACCCATTTTGCATGTTTATGATGTAAATGATCTAAGTAAGACCGTCATGTATGTAACAACCTAGGTAAGCCTAGTATGTTGGTGACGATTTCTATCCTAAGAGGTTTTTGTCTCACTAATTTACTTGTGTTTTTCGACACAAGTGATGGCAGAGTTTTCCCCTCCAGCCTCACCCCAAAGCTAGGGTGGATTTAGTCATCAAGAAGCTGAGTGAGTCCTAGTGTTTTCTATCAAGTCTTTGTAAAAGTAGTTTGGGAATAATCCTAGCTATTTGGCTAGATTGTTTTATTACAAGCTACTTCGTCTACTAGATCATGTTTTGAGTCTCATAATTGGGTGTCTATTTGAGGGTCTATACGAATGGGTATTCCCCCTTTATGTGTCTAAATGTATTTATCTTATGTAAAGAGGGTTGGAAAAAAATAATTAAATCCCCTTTTAGTCAATTAATTAAATTTTCTGGCCAAATTAATTAAAAATCCTAAGCCAAAAATTTAATTAATTTTAGGTGCTAGGTGAGTATAAAATTCTTCGAAGGCAAAATTCGTTGGTCCTTAAAAAATGAATTTCTAAAGGCCCCAGGCCAAGGGAATATTGAGAATTTCAAAGAATTTTGGACCCTTGGGCCTAGGTGGTTAAGTTAAAGTCAAAATTTTTAGGTAATTAACTCAAAAATATTATTTTTGAGTTAATTAAAATAGAATTAAATGATAAATTCGTTTTTTCCTCAAATTTATAATTTCGACGGTCCAGATTAAAAGATGATCAAATCTTTTCGACGGTCGAGATTATTTTGACATGGATTAACCAAACTAGCCGTTTGATATTTTGTCTTATAAATTAAAGGTCTTGATGTGACATTTGCATCCAATCTTTGGATCGTGCACTTGTTCTTGGAAGCTCTTGTGATTCCTTTTGATGAATAAAGCATAAAGACTTTGGGGTTACAAACTTTGGTGTTCCTTTTCCAAATCTATGTGGTGATTTATTTCTAAACTCTGCTACTTTATTTTGCATTTTTATGGTTGATGGTCTTCATGGATTAATCTGCATACAGGTATCTTGTGCAGTTTTCTGGGTTCATAAAATGACATTTTTGATTTAATGGAAAAAATAGTTATCTATTTTTCTGAAAGTTCTCATGTTTATTTTCTTAAATCTCTATCAATCTAAATTTCAGATCAAGTGTGCAGGGATTTTTTTTAAAAGGTTTGAGCGTCTGGGAAAGTCTTCAGTTGGACCAGCCGACTCTCAGATTTCGTAAATCTGAAAAAGCCCATTGTTTCTAAATTCCCCAAGCTATCTTACGGAATTAGTGGTTTTGCAGAGTCTTTTAGGACTTGTTCCTCTCTTAAAATTTTCTATCTTCTAAATCGTGCTGAAATGGGTTTAAATCTGGCCATGAGGGCCTCCGATCTGTAGATTATCATTCTAAATTTGTATATTTGCTCTAGGGTGTAAGGGTTTAATAATTTTTGTGCATAGTTTTGGATCTGTTCTGGTTTTGCAGGTTTGCAGCGGTTTTTTCAGAATTTTTTTCTTTAAGATCTAGCCTCAGGATCGCTTTGCTGGCAGATCTGAGTGTAAAAAGAAAATTTAAAGTTCAACATTCTAAAATATGAGTTTAACGGAAATAATTTAAGTTTGTTGGACATTTTAATGTGTATTGGGTTTGTTTGAGGTAATCTCTGCATGTGTTCGCTGCATTAAACACTGCTTTTTGGCCCCTTTCCTCTACACGTCCCTTCGCTCCCTCTTCCGCTACCCCCGTCCATTTATCTGCATTAAACGTTGCCTTCCGTCCTCCCTTACTGCATTTATTTCTTCTGCTGCATACCCTTTTTCTCTGCCGTCGACGTCTTTCCCTTGCTGTCCAACCCTTTCCGTCCGCACGCTGCATATTTCCTTGCCGTTGTGCCTCCCTCTTCCACCGTATACCCATCTCCTTAGCCGCTGACCACCTTTTTCTCTGTCGTCGACATCCCTCACTGCTCCTTCTGATTCCTTTACCTTACACCTGCCGCTGCCCTCCATCTCTCTCTGCTGTCGAGCCGCCGTCTCCCCTCTGCCATCGACCTGCAAACAAAACAAACAAACAAACAGAAATAACTCATACAATAAGCTTAGAAACCTTATGTTTATGGGTTAATTTTTTTAATTGGTTTCATTTTTGTAAAGGGTTTAGTTAGGTTTTAAATCATTTCGCTTTTTGTTGATTAACTTTTAGTTTTAATATCGTTAGTCGTAGATTTTATTTTTGTTAGATTTTAATTAATTAACTTTAGTTTAGTTTAGTGTTAGGTTTAGATTTTATTTAGTTTGACTTTAGGTTCGATTTTGTTTTAGTTGGATTAGCGTTAGTGTTAAGTCTTAGTTTTAGATTTATTTATTTTTTAAATTGTAAAGTTTGGATAGTGTTAGTTTTAGGTTCTAGTTTAATTTCATCTTTGTATTAGTTTAGTTTAATGTTAGTTTTTGTTTTTGTTTTAATTTGTTTTTTAGTTTTATATTTTAAATTTAGATTTTAATCCATAGTCTTAGTTTCATTTGTATATATATATATATATATATATATATATATATATATATATATATATATATATATATATATATATATATTATTTTTATTATTATTATTATTTATTTTTTTTTGAAAAATAATAAAAATAAAAATACAAAAAATTCTCAAAAAACTTCATAGTCAAATGAACTTTCAAATTTTTATCTAAAGTTTGACTATATAAAATTTTTAATTTCTGGATTGGGTTATTTAGAATATCATAAATTCGGAAATATTGCAATGATCTGGCATTTCAATTTGATAGTCGTTTCATGATAGCATTGTTGTGGATTCAAATTATTTTAATGCATAGTTGTGGTGCGTTCTATTGAACATCATTATGGTCATTTGTGTTTCATAGCAACAATTATACATCAATTACTTAGCTTTAATTGTATAATGGGATCTTTTAACTCCATAAGGCACTGGTTTTAATATAATTGGATCTATGAAATCTCGTTAATCTCATCAAGTACTTGGTTATTTGACTGTGTCACCTGAGTTGGTTGACTTGCAACCAATTCTATTTCTTCATTTCTATTAGGGTCTACCTCCCTTAGCTTGCAAGGAGACAACTTAGATAGAGAGATTGGGGATCAGGGTGACAACTCCCGATCTGAGCCGTTGTCGCGGTGCCTAGACATTTTGTGTGACAAAATTTTTTGGCACTGTTGCCGGGGATGAAGTTTTTCTATCCTTGGTCTTAACGACGTTTTCTATTCTTCTAATATTTCCTCGCCATTCATTAGCTTGTCACAAGGAATCACATTTTCTAGCGTCACTTCATATTTTCATCATATTATCTTTCATCATCTCACTAATCATTTCATCATTTACACCTTTAGCACCTGGAAATTTCGGTTGGCTTCTTGTTTGGGTGGCGGCTCCACTTATTCATCTATTTACTCCCAGACAAGAATCCCCCCCTTGTATCCATCTGTTTCTCTTGACTATTTCTTCTGTTTTAGAATTAGGCTCATGTTCAAGTGGCGACTCCAATTCTTTCATTTCTTACGAGAATTTCTACTAAGAAGCTCGCTTCTTGTGGATCTCTTGACTTTTCTTGAACAAGGATCTTTTTCTCTAACATCCATTTGGTTTTTTCATTTAAGTAAGTCTTCATGGATGATCCTTTTTATGACATGCCAAAGGAAGCCATTCAAAAAATGCTTGTGTTCTCAAGTGGTAATTCAACCGTTGCTCGAAAGCATCTCTTAACGGTTACTCATATAATAAACAGATATTGTCTTCCTTCACAATATAATCGAGAAGATATCAAGATACGTCTCTTTTGATGTTCCTTATATGGTGATGTTATGAAATGGTTGAGTAATTGGCCTGGGGATTATATTGATTCTTTGCAAGGTATCGTCAATGCTTTTAAAGATGAATATATAAAACAACATGATTCGCCTTGTGCTCCCAGTATTATGCAAAATAATTAAATTGATCTTGTAGAGAACTCAACTATCAGTAGGAGTTTTCCAGACAGTTCTCAGGATGAATCCACTTGTACCACGACATCACAAATCCATGATAGTGGTGAAGCAGAAACAAGTTGTCAAAACAGCGTTGACAACGATAAGAATCTTGTTAATGAATTGATTCAGATGGTTAAGGATATACAGCTATATCAAGCTCAGGTAATCAAGAACATGGAGGCCAACCAGGCTCAAATCATTGAGAATATGGAACTTAATCAAGAAAAATTAACAGCAGATCACGTCAGAGAAATTGGTTCTATGCAAAGCAAGTTATTGGCCTTAGAGGAAAACATAACAATCATGGAATTCAATCACTCCAATCAAATGAATGCCATGGAAGAAAGACATGATGAAGAAATGGTCATCATGGAATTTGATCACAACAATCAATTAGCCACCGTGCAAGCAAATCATAAGAGAGAGATAAAATATATGCAAAATTGCTTCATGGGCATGAAAGTGAAAAATGATAAAATTATAAGCGACATGGAAGTTGATCAAAAATCTCTTAAGAGTAGATTATTGACCATAGAGAAGAAGCAAGCACCATGTGTTATAAATATGGAAGAAATGGATAACATTGAGAAAAAATTAAAGGTAATAGAATTTAATCATGCTAATCAAATATCCATTATTCAAAAACATATGATTGAAATGGAAGCAAAGCACACTCGAGAAATGAAAACTATGGAGGAAAATCATATCACCCTGCAAGACATTCATGAAAACTGAGCTCAATCAAGCGAAATTAATAGTAAGGCATGCCAGAGAAATGAGTTCCATGCATAAGAAGTTAGAAGAAAGGAAATCACTTGTACAAAATTTTCAGCCTGATCCAGATGATAGATGGCAGACAACCAAAGAGATTTCAAAAGATCATAACTCTCTTAATCCATTGAAGCAAGTCCCGTCTTGTTGTGAATGTCCTAAGAAAGTGGCTGGTCACATTAATGAAGAAATTGAAAAGGATCTAGAACAGATGCGGAATGAAGAGAGGCATGCCACACATATCATGAATACTTCGTCTGAAATTTCACAAGCACAATGTTCCACATCATCAAAAATTCAGTCTGCCACGAAGAAAATCCTGAAGCGAAAAAGAAAAAGAATCAGGAAGTGCTTCGATACATCTAATGGCCGCGAGAAGCTCGATTTTCGGATAAGACAAAGTCCTACCGTATGCAAGATTGCACATGGCACATCTGAAAAGCAGCTTATAGACTTGCCTAAAAGTAGGCAAATGCTCCGCGTGCACTATATTGAGCACATATGATGCCACAAGGCATCCTTTGTATTCCATCTCTAACCTTACACCTTTCAGCATTTCATTTTGCAGTTAGAGTAGATTTACTTTTCATGTTAAGTAGAATAATAAATGAAAGAAGAACTTCTATTTTTTCATGCGCTTAATGTTATATGATGATATTTGGATGGACACTACTTGTGTAATCTTGTGTGTTGCTTGGATACAGATTCTGGATTCTCACATTCCTCCGATGAAGCAACGTGTCCCCAAGTAGAGCTAGATGTTGACCACACTTTGTCAACGACCCCATAGTAGTACACCCCCATTTTTTCAAATGGGATTCATCATGTTCGACGTGGTCATGCCATTCAGATTCCATCATCAATCGACAGTTTTATAAACAATGTAAACCCATTCTGAATGTTTATGATGTAAATGATCTAAGTAAGACCGTCATGTATGTAACAACCTAGGTAAGCCTAGTATGTTGGTGACGATTTCTATCCTAGGAGGTTTTTTGTCTCACTGATTTACTTGTGTTTTTCGACACAAGTGATGGCGAAGTTTTCCCCTCCAGCCTCACCCCAAAGCTAGGGTGGATTTTGTCATCAAGATGCTGAGTGAGTCATAGTGTTTTCTATCGAGTCTTTGTAAAAGTAGTTTGGGAATAATCCTAGCTATTTGGCTAGATTGTTTTATTACAAGCTACTTGGTCTACTAGATCATGTTTTGAGTCACATAATTGGGTATCTATTTGAGGGTCTATACGAATGGGTATTCCCCCTTCACTTGTCTAAATGTATTTATCTTATGTAAAGAGGGTTGAAAAATAATAATTAAATCGCCTCTTAATCAATTAATTAAATTTTCTGGCCAAATTAATCAAAAATCCTAAGCCAAAAATTTAATTAATTTTAGGTCCTAGGTGAGTATAAAATTTTTCAAAGGAAAAATTCGTTGGTCCTTAAAAAATGAATTTCTAAAGGCCCTAGGCCAAGGGAATATTGAGAATTTCAATGAATTTTGGACCCTTGGGCCTAGGTGGTTAAGTTAAAGTCAAAATTTTTAGGTAATTAACTCAAAAATATTATTTTTGAGTTAATTAAAATGGAATTAAATTATAAATACATTTTTTCCTCAAATTTATAATTTCAACGGTCTAGATTAAAAGATGATCAAATCTTTTCGACGGTTGAGACTATTTTGACATGGATCAACCGAACTAGCCATTGGAGATTTTGTCTTGTAAATTAGAGGTCTTGATGTGACATTTGCATCCGATCTTTGGATCGTGCACTTGTTCTTGGAAGCTCTTGTGATTCCTTTTGATGAATAAAGCATAAAGACTTTGGGGTTACAAACTTTGGTGTTCATTTTCCAGATCTATGTGGTGATTTATTTCTAAACTCTGCTACTTTATTTTGAATTTTTATGGTTGATGGCCTTCATGGATTAATCTGCATACATGTATCTTGTGCACTTTTCTGGGTTCATAAAATGACATTTTTTATGTAACGGAAAAAATAGTTATCTATTTTTTCTGAAAGGTCTCATGTTTATTTTCTTAAATTTCTATCAATCTAAATTTCAGATCTAAGTGTGTAGGGATTTTTTTTTTTAAGGTTTGAGCGTCTGGGGAAGTCTTCAGTTGGACCAACCGACTCTCAGATTTCATAAATCTGAAAAAGCCCATTGTTTCTAAATTCCCAAAGCTATCTTACAGAATTAGTGGTTTTGCAGAGTCTTTTAGGACTTGTGGCTCTCTTAAAATTTTCTATCTTCTAAATCGTGCCGAAATGGGTATAAATCTGGCCATGAGGGCCTCCGATTTGTAGATTATCATTGTAAATTTGTATATTTTCTCTAGGGTGTAAGGGTTTAATAATTTTTGTGCATAGCTTTGGATCTGTTATAGTTTTGCAGGTTTGCAGGGGGTTTTTCATAATTTTTTTCTTTAAGATCTGGCCTCAGGATCGCTTTGCTGGCAGATCTGAGTGTAAAAAGAAGATTTCAAGTTTAGCATTCTAAAATCTGAGTTTGACGGAAATAATTTAAGTGTGATGGACATTTTAATGTGTACTGGGTTTGTTTGAGGTAATCTCTGCATGTGTTCGCTGCATTAAACGCTGTTTTTTGGCCCCTTTCCTCTACGCGTCCCTCTGTTCCCTCTTCCACTACCCCCATCCATTTGTCTGCATTAAACGCTGCCTTCTGTCCTCCCTTACTGCATTTCTTTCTTCCGCTGCAGACCCTTTTTCTCTGCCGTCGATGTCTTTCCCTTGTCGTCCAACCCTTTCCATCCGCACGATGCATATTTCCTTGCCATTGTGCCTCCCTCTTCTGCCGTCTACCCATCTCCTTAGCTGCTGACCACCTTTTCCTCTGCCGTCGACGTCCCTCACTGCTCCTTCCGATTCCTTTACCTTACACCTGCCGCTGCCCTCCATCTCTCTCTGTTATCGAGTCGTCGTCTCCCCTCTGTCATCGACCTGCAAACAAAACAAACAAACAAACAAAAATAACGCATACAATAAGCTCAAAAACCTTGCGTTTATGTGTTAAATTTTTTAATTGGTTTCATTTTTGTAAAGGGTTTAGTTAGGTTTTAAATCATTTCGTTTTTTGTTGATTAAATTTTAGTTTTAATATCGTTAGTCGTAGATTTTATTTTTGTTAGATTTTAATTAATTAACTTTAGTTTAGTTTAGTGTTAGGTTTAGATTTTATTTAGTTTTTGTTTTAGTTTGACTTTAGGTTCGATTTGTTTTAGTTGGGTTAGCGTTAGTTTTAAGTCTTAGTTTTAGATTTATTTTTATTTTAACTTGTAAAGTTTGGATAACGTTAGTTTTAGGTTCTAGTTTAATTTCATCTTTGTATTAGTTTAGTTTAATGTTAGTTTTAGTTTTTATTTTAATTTGTTTTTTGTTTTAGATTTTAGATTTGGATTTTAATCCATAGTCTTAGTTTCATTTGTATAGATATATTTTGTTGAAAAATAATAAAAATACAAAAAAATTCTCAAAAAACTTCATAGTCAAATGAACTTTCAAACTTTTATCTAAAGTTTGATTATATAAAATTTTTAATTTTTGGATTGGGTTATTTAGAACATCATAAATTCAGAAATATTGTAATGATTTAGCATTTCAATTTGATAGTTGTTTCATGATAGCATTGCTGTGGATTCAGATTATTTTAATGCATAGTTGTGGTGTGTTCTATTGAATATCATTGTGGTCATTTGTGTTTCATAGCAACATTTATACATCAATTACTTGTCTTTAATCGTATAACGGGATCTTTTAACTCCATAAGGCACTGGTTTTAATATAATTGGATCTGTGAATCTCGTTAATCTCATCAAGTACTTGGTTATTTGACTGTGTCTCATGAGTTGGTTAATTTGCAACCAATTCTATTTCTTCATTTCTATTAGGGTCTACCTCCCTTAGCTTGCAATGAGACAACTTAGATAGAGAGATTGGGTATTAGGGTGACAACCCCCGATCTGAGCCATTGTCGCGGTGCCTAGACATTTTGTGTGACAACAGGTACTTTTTAAAATATTAAAAAGTAATAACAAATATAAATCGAATAATAACAAACATATTTATGACAAATCAGTGGAATTTGATCAAATTTTGTTAAAAAAATAATGACCTATAAGATGAAAGTGATTAAAAAATAAAAAATAAAAATGGGGATGTTCTAGTTTTATAGTTAAAATGCATAAATATGGTTAGAGAAATGAAGAGGTTAAGAATTAAATCAGAAATAAACATTATCCTTCATATTAAATGATTAAAAGGAGTTAAGGATTAACTTAAACTTAGTTGATGTATATATATTCATCTCTGTTATTGCTATTACTTATGTAAATATAAGACACAAGAGTTTTATTAAGATGACCAAAACATTAATAGAAAAATTAAGGAAAGGATCAAAAAAGGGGAGAAGGGGGGTAATAAGAAGGACTCGGGAGGGGGAAACGATAAACATGGTAGGGTCAAGATTCATTGGGTGAGATGGTGGATGATGGGTTTCCAGGATTGGCTGACCCTATACCATCCTGCCTATTAAAGTCATTAGGGTTCTTCTCTATTTCGAGGGCTTATCGAATAATACAAGAGTTATAGAATGATGTAGATGCTATAATTTTTTTATTGATTCAAGAAAATTAAGTGTTTGGACTTATATGAATGATCAAATATGACAGACTTTGAAAGATGATTATAGTTGGAGTTAGCTATGTGCTCCTCGAGGCGGTTTTTGAAAGGACGACCCATTTGACCAATGTACGATTTCCCACAAGAACAATGAATTTTTCAAATCCATGATCCTAACATGGGATCTGATATGTCTTCGGTCGTTTGGAACAATTGCTTGAGGATTTTATGGGGTTTAAATATGGTTTTTATGCTCTTCTAAGCCAAAATCTTAGCACTAAGATCAGTGACCCCTTTAATGTAAGGGAGGGTGACTTGGCCACAAGAGGGAGAGGGGTCTTACTTTTTGGGTTTAGGGTTAGCAACATAGTGGAGAGCTTTGAAGATCTGAGCAGAGGAATAACCATTGACTTTGAAAGCTTTGACAAGATGAGATTTTTCAGCCGAGATAAACTTGGAGCAGAGATTTTTAAAGCTCTTGAGAAGAGGATTTTGAGAACACCCGATTTTTGGGATGGGTCTGTATAACCTTTTGGAAGATAAATTTTTTTATTAACGACAAAATTAAAAGTTTATATATATCAAACTTTATTTGGATTTAAGTTTTATACATATAAAATTGTATTTTAGATTAAAAAAATCTAATCCATCATAAAAACATTCCAAAATAAAATAAAAATAAAATATTTAGGTTTTGAAATATTTTGATTTTGAAATGAGCTATGATTTTTGGGCATTTGCTATGGATACACACCCATGATATTATAACAAATTTGTTAGCCAATATAAATATTTTATTTTATTTTTTAATATAATTTTTATATAGAAAGAAAGAAAGTACTTTTATCGTCCACGAGGCTAAAAATAGCCTATGGGACAGATTGCTTCTCCATCTAGCTCTTGTATTCGACTCTTTTCCTGTGAAGTTTTACAATAACTGCTCCCAACTTCTCGACAAACTCTTCGCTGAATAGATTATCCCAAGAACTAGCTGCTAGAATACCTGCATAATTTTCCCTGCTATCTTTGAAGGCCTCATATTCTAAAATGAAATGTTTTTCTGTTTCCACTTTTATGGAAGAGCAAAAAATACATACTCTTTCCTCCCATGTTTCTTTTGGCCATATCCAGCGTCCTGTTCCACAGCGGAGTTGATGAGAATTAGTCCTTAATTGAGCAATAAGAATTTTAGATCTCCAAGAAAAATTGGCCCCTATGTATGCCTTTTGCTGATGGTTATGAGTGGGGTTAAAGTCTTCAATGTAGTACTTCTTCTTTCTCCGCAGCTCTTTCTCCCAATTATGTTTGTGAAACTTATCCATAACAAATGTTTTTATCTCTTTACTGTTTGTAGGACACATGCTCAAGCAAATACCCCATTTACTAAACCATTTGTTATTTTTTCGCATCCAAGTCTTCTTTCTTTTACATAATCTGTCATTAAACACAACCTAGGCCATCTACCCTCTTCCATTTGCTCAATTTTTTTCAAATACCTTATGACTCGCACCATAGCAATTGCTTCAATAGGAGCAACCCCTATTTCACTTAACATGATAGCATAAGGAATTGCACCTTTAATTTTGAATTTGATTGTAATCAAATGCTTCTGAATTTTCTCAATTTGTTTCCACTGCATCTCGGTTGTGCTGCTAGCCCACAGTTCACGACCGCAGAGAATCACTGGGATCACTAGAAGCCCAAAAAGAGTTAGAGTGGTTTTCCAGTCCCGCAGCTCTGCCTCTCTACCCCTGTTTTGAAGAGCATAAAATACTTTCCAACCCCCTAAAGTTATTTTCTTTCTACAACCATCCCCACTTAAATGTTGCCTTCAAAGTAGAACTTATGCTGGTTATGCTTTTTTTTGTTAGAGAAAACCACCACTTTCGTTTTGCTAATATTGAATTGCATCCCTACCCTTCTACAAAAATGCTCAAGGGAACATAAGTGCTCTTGCAAACCAATCCCCGATTTAGCAATCAATATAAGGTCATTTGTGTACAAAAGAAGCCTTATAACGAATTTGCCCAAATGGATACCGTCACCCCCTTGCGAATTTAGCCACTATTCAAGCTTGTCAATCTATAACCCAAAAAGGGTAGGAGACAATGGGCAACCTTGCTTGACCCCGATATCGCTTCTAAAACTTTCAGGAATGCTTGCTGAAGTTTTAATTTTGACTTTCACCTCTTCATATAGCCTATGCACAGCTGCTCTCAAATGCTTGGGAACCTCGAGTTCCTCCATTATGCCCCAAAGCTTATCCCTAGGAACCATGTCAAAGGCTTTTCTGAAATCAACAAAGCAACAAAAAATTTCTTCCTTTTTTTCCCCAAACTTTTTCAATAATATGCCTTATATGATGGACAATTCAAAATAGTCATTAGAAGAAAAATAATTTATATTTTAATTTTTTTTTAGATTTCTTATTTTTTAATATATTTTTTATAAATGACAATTCAAAATAGTCATCAATCAATTAGAAGAAAAATAATCTATATTTAAAAAAATAAAAAATAAAAAATATACAATTTATAATTTATTTTTTCAAAGCATGGTTTCTTTAGCAAATTTGTCCAACGATTAAAAGTGATTGGAAGTCAACAAAATTATTTTCAAAAAATGTTATAGTAGGAGTGTTTGAATTTTTTTTTTGATACGGTAGAAATAGATTTGGCACCATACAAAACACTTCGGTACCCAAAATAATCTGAATTTACAAAAAATTATGCCAAATTTAATCAAAATAACTGTAGCAACAAATTTGTAACCTAATTAAACTACAACTTTAAAAATTACACTATTTAAAAGTTAAAAAAAAAATAACACATTTATTATCATCGTACGATAAAATCTACTTCGTGAAAACGTGAAAAGAACACATTCGATAAGGAAATCAAATCCGAGCGTTGGATGGATCTAATTGAAAGTCACTCTAGGGTACTAGTAGCGCCGAACGAAAGGCATTTACATATTAGAAAAACTAAATGGTGTGCTATCGGGTATAAATGCGTAGTTCAAATATTAACCTGGCGGTAAGGGAGGCAAAGCGAACCAATTTAGCTGGTTGGCTAAGCGTGCTCTGTACTTCAAATTCAATTTCGGCACAATCATGGCAGAATTGTGTCAAATTGGTTGAGTACAGAGCTTAAACTAGAGCAAACAGAATGTCGGCAAATTTAGAAGGCTTCCGCCCTGTATTTGGAGAGGCCAAGGCAGAATTGGAGACAGCGGCGCCCCATGCTTTGTTGCCAATGATATTCTTCATCCACGCCCTAAATGACGGCAGCTTACGGCTTCAAATCACTGACTTCCATGCCAACACCTGGCAAGCTTTCAAAACCCTGGACCAACTGGAGGAACTTGTGAGTAATTTTGACATCACGAGTCCAAATCATATTCACAGGGATTGCAAGTTGCAATCCTAATTCACCTAGGATTTTATTCTTAGGTCTTAAATATGTAAGGTCATCTACAAAATCTTATAAGCTTTCTGAATTTCTGAATTCTTAATGCTTAATTCTTTACTAGACTCTACAATGTGTTCTTTTAACAATTATTAATCAAGGATGGGTATGGTGAACAGTCACTTCTCTGTATAAGTATAGATACGTATGCTCCCCTCTCTATATATATGCAGAATGAGTTTCCAGACATAGAGGCATATATACACACATTTTTTTTTATTAATTCCATGTAATAAAGCACACCGCGGTCTGCCGAATGCCGGTCAGCAACAAGGTTCGATGTCATTACAACAATATACTTGAAATGAGCTCATGAGAGGTCACTTATAGGAGTTAAATCTGGGTGGGGAGGATAACGAACATTCTGCCCAACCACCCGAAATAAACCCAATTGGCCTATACATTTTTATTGATATACGCTTGCACATATATAAAAACATACATAGTACATGCATATATACGATTTTCACTATCATTGGTTGCTTGTTATTGCTCTGGCTTTTTTCACTATCACTGGTTGCTTGTTATTGCTCTGGCTTCTACCATGAGTAGCAGCCACCACACGTTAAAAAGATGTCTGGTTGCTTGTTATTGCTCTGGCTTCTACCATGAGTAGCAGCCACCACACGTTAAAAAGATGTTGGGTTAGAGGTCTTGAGGCTTCGCTTAACTACTAGAACATAAACTAGATAATCAAATTAGTAATATGGTCAATAAAACATCCTTATGAAGTTGAAAGATAAGATCTAGAATGACAATGAAGTCATTAATACAAGGAAGTTGAAATACTATAAATACCCATAAATCGTAATTGGGGAATCAAAATTGTTTTTCCAGCATTATGAGCTTAAATAACCGGACAAATATTGCTAAAATCAAGGTTAATGCTCATGACCTCCACAATGAGACTGAGTTTAAAGAATAAAATGAATATTGCCAAGATAAGACTAATGCTCATGACCTCCACAGTGACACCAATAGCTCGATTAAAGGAGGTTGAGGACGAGCACCATTTTCTTTTACCTTCCCCACCCAAATAAATTTATCCAATTTCATAACACTTCCTTGCTTATGCAAACCATTTTGATCTTGCTAGTTTCATTTTTAACGTATTCAAATAGAAATGACATTCTAAATAATATTTTGCCTGATTTCCTTTATTTTGTCCGATATACCTTATTGGTTATAAGGGATAATAAACAACATCATCTATTTATTAAAAGTAGTGATATTGATTATTGCACCACACCAAGTGGTATCAAGACAATGATGTCAATTATTGTGAGAAATTCATTAAGAAAACACAAAAGAATAGAACCAATAAAGAGAATATTAGGATTGTGTTATGAAAAATTGAAATACCTAGTATAACCATGTTTTTGGAACATCCAATATCATATACCTTTTTATTATAGAATGCAACCTACTCTTAAAAAATAATTCCTAGAAAAGCTAGGTATGAAGATATATAGTTTTCAAGTTGCCAAGAGGATGAGCAGATGCAAAATTCAAATGTGATGCATTACCATCTAGCTGTCATGTAAAGGAAAATTACAAGTTTAATCCATTAAATGCAAATAGAGGAACCTTCAAAATTTGATTTAAAAATGTCCTTGACAAGATGCTTCTCAAGACTCTTAAGTGTGTTGGATATCCGCCACCTATCAAGAGGTGGAACATTGCAGACACTTGAAGGTGTGAGGTGGGGCTGAACTTAATGACCACAACTCTAGCTTAAAAACAACCCCCTTGGTGAGAGTGTGTCATCCATAGTGTTGAAAATGTAGTGAGCAAGGTCTTCTGGCTTGTGCCTTAGCTAGTGAAGACCTCGAATTGTCCTCATGAATTAGACTTCAGTGAGGATGAGTTATTTCTAGTTTATTGGAATAATCATCAAGTTAGCATGCATAGAGTTGGAGCTTTAGTTAAGTGGAAGCCTTCATCAGTTTGACTATAGAACGAGGTGGCAATTAGCAGTTCAGTTAGAGCGAGTTAGTCTTCATTCTTGATTGAAAGAAGAGCGAGTTAGATCTCCAGTGTTGGTTAGAGAGAGCACGAGTTAACAACTCCAGTGATGATTGGAAGGAGAGGGAGTAACACTCTCAGTTAACTTTCTATTAGAGCTCGAGTTCTAAATTAAGTTGGGCCTCCTTGCTTGGATCAAAGTTCACTTATAAAGAGAGGACGAAGGCACAAGTAAATTAAAAATTGTTTTGTGCACAAAGGTGTGTGACAAGACAAAGCTCATGAGTTTGTGAGCGAGAGCCTTGATTGTGGAGCGCAGGAATTGTATCCTAAAGAATAGGAGCACAATTGCTCTAGGATTTAGGAGAATTGGTTGTGCGCAAGTTGTGTGGAATTGGGGTCCTAAAAATAGGAGGTCAAGGGAACTAAGAAATAGGGCCAGAAGTGCACTAGGAAATAGGAGATCAGCGCAAGGAATAAGGAGGCCAAGTGTGCAAGGAAGGAGGAGTAGAATTGAAGCAAGACAACAGGGTTTGCAGAGCAAGTCATGGAGGTAGCAGAGGAAGAATTGCGTGTAGGAACTGAGATCAAGGCAGGCCAAGGTTAGTTGTATCGGTTGAGAATTGTGTGAGAAGTAGAACAATTTTTTCATGAGAGACAAATTGATTTGTAATAGATTCAATTGCTCCAAGAAAATTAATAAAATAGCCCATCAAGCAAGCAGGTTTTCCCTTTTGGGTTTTATGAGAAAAGTGTGTCAATTGAATGATGTGTTTTTATTTAGTTGCTTATAAGTTGTTAAGAGGCTCTATCTCTTGGTGAAAGTTTAGTAGTTTTAGTTATCAGTTATTCATCTAAGTAGTTGCGGAGTTTCATGGAAATTTAACAGGCCTACCTTTTTTTTGTTTTTTTAGGAGGAATTGAACCTTCATGGGCATTGTAACACTGCGTTGCTCTCAGCAACCTAATTTTCCTCTTGTGGAAAAAAATGATTTAGAATTGCTTTTCTCAAAATACATTTTAATTAAAACACATATTCCATTTATGGGATTACAAAGGTTGTATGGGCACAAATACTCACATGCAAGACATTACAAGAGAGTATGTGCGAGAGAATATTGTTAGAATTGTACACATATGTTGTAAACTCATTTATATTATGTACATACTGTTGAGAAATTGTAGTTGCGGTCGGTATTTTCTTGATTAAAATCAAAGGAGAAATAAATTGTTTTCTAGCTTGACAAGTCGGCCCCAACTTGACAGGTCAACCCCACCACTTGAAGGGGTTTAACCCAAGGTCAAAACCCACTTGTTGTGACTACCATATATTGGAGATTCAACTCACTGATTTGGACATCACACACACATCAATTCTAACCTGTTCCATAGAAGACATCTGCTCACACGCGCGAAGAAGAAGAATCTGACTAGTGAAGTTTGAGTTTTGTCCTTTGTATTGACCAACATTGACTTGGCTCTTTTCTCTACCATTTGACCAAATCTCTGTCTGTGATTAGAGGCCAAATTATTCTAGGATATTTGACCATATGTTGACCGAGTCTGAAGTTGTGTTTCTGGGGTATTGGCTGTGCTTTGATTGCAGGTCAAAATTAGAGAGTTGATTGAATTTGTCCGAGGAATTACAAAACAAAATTTTGGCCCTTTGACCAACTACTGTAGGCCCAAATTCGGCCCCTTGACCAATATTTACTAGTGAGCAAAATGTTGATTCTCTCTCTCCTTTAACTTGATTTGACTGGGCATTGATTGTGGTCAACGGTTTGATATTTTGACTGGAATAATCAAATGTACAAATTGATTGAATTGAAGAATTTCTCATAAGGAAAGATTACCATGCTTTCCCCCTTGTGGGGTTTTGTCCCAAGAAAATTTTGGTGTCTCTTGTATCATTGTTTCATTGTGATCTTTGCCGCTTTGTTGAATTTAGATGGTTGAAATTTTCTTAAGTGTAACTGCTTGACGATTTGAATGCTCTAAGAAGTTAACTTGTATCATTGTAAGTAGTTATCTAGAAGAGGAAAATTGTTCTAGTCCATCTTGCAACTAGAAAATCAACATGGTTTTGCAGATATGGTGAAGGGAAGGAGATTAAGATCACAATTTAACTGATCAATTTCACAAGAGCAACCTTGATCTCTAGCAACCTTAAGCATGCCAAAAGTCTGAAGTAGTCCTAGTCCAAATTGCAATAGAACAAAAGACTTGTTTATGGTTGTGCTAAAAAACATTTGAAAGAGGTCGAAACCTCTGTAAATAAATCTCAAAAGGGTCAAAGCCCTAGCTCAAGATCGAAGCTTCATTCGTGAGAAGCTTTGAAGATCGAAAGACTTCAAGCTTTGAACCTCAGTATGTTGTCATGGACTCATAATTGCAGAAGATCAAACATGTCTACAAGCAAGGAGAAGAATTTGAAAATCTTGAGATGGTAAACGAGCTACAAGTTGTGCTTTGGTTCGCATTTTTGTCTACAAAGATCAGTAGAAGATACATCTGTAAGACTTCTATAATACCGAAAAAGGATACCTTTGTTTGTAGACATAATAAACCTCATAACTGAATCTCTGAAGGTCGAGAATATCTTTGTCAAAGAAGAGAGACTAAGAGGGAGAAATCTTGAAGTATGACAAGGGCTGGAAATTCAACCATTGAAGTTTGACATTTAGGTATGTATTGACATCTCAATAATCTTTTTTTTTTAAAGAAACTCTGTCAAGATCAAGTATGGGTCTAGTATGGAAGGATTGGATCTCCTTATATTGAAAATTGCAAGACTCATCAATATTGTATCAAACCTTTAGAAGATCAGGAATGATGAGGATTGTCGAACTGGAGGTTTGAGATAATACTCTTGTTTTGGAGGGAAATCCCTTGTTGAAAGAATGTTTTTTTTTTGACAAGTTTGTCAAAGTGAAATATGAGCTTTTTAATCATGTCAAGAGCACTGGATCGAGTATACAGAAGTTGTGATGGTTCATTGAAGGCCTATGATAAGGCGAAAATAACATCAAGAGATCCATGAATCTCAAATCACGACCTAGAACAAAAAGGAAGCTTCATTCATTGCTTGATCTGTCATCAAATTGTATGCTCGATTCCTATGGATAAAGTGTGCGTTAAAGGAGGACCCACTGAGTGAATTCTGTGGGAAGAAAGGAAGGCTATATGCCTATTAAGCCTCTGTTTCGAATCCCTCTGGAAGGCCAAAGTTTACTAAAGTCCTCATATTAAAGTCCTACAAGGAGGCCGAAAAACTTAAAAGTAAGTTGCGGAGGGGGCTGAAAAATCTTGATTCTCAGAGGCTTGTTTGGGGGAGAATGTTGATTTGTGGTAGCATCAGATGTGCTTTAAGTCTGAAATTTGCAGGAAGGCTTAGGCACATGTATTCCAAAGAACCCAAAAAGCGTTTTTGGAAATTCCACTCAGATCATGTTTTACAAAAATAATTAATTATTTTTAATGAGACCTTAAGTCTAAACTTAGGAAATTAAAATAATCAATGGATATTTGTTAATTTTGGGCAACTAGGTCCAAACTCCATGTTGCACTGCTCATATGACAATGGTCATATTTTTGTTGGATTTCTCTTTCGGAGAGGTGCAAGATTGATCTAAAGATCATCTTGATCGGATGAGCAGGACATTGATTTTAAATTTATTTTCCACATGTGCAAGGTTGGCCAGATTTATCCCACATGCCTAAGAGATGTGTCACACACCCTCATTGATGAATATAAATTGGAGATACTTGAAGGGCATTTTCTCATCATCTCATTCAACATTCTCTCATTGTGATCTGATTGGTTCGATAGCCTTTTGAGGGCTTTTTCCCTCACATGCGTGGAGCAAAGCTGCTGTTTTTCTGCACTGATATGTTTAGGGCTTTTTGTTTTTTTGCGTTGATCTGTTTAGGGCTTTATGCTGCAGCGTTGACTAGCGTTGACCGTGATCAACCCTTGGTCATTTGACCTCAATATTCTGCAGAAATTATGATTTTAGGAGGCCGTACAACTGGGCACTAAAATTGAGCAATTCGGGCTGTTTGACCGAAGCCCTAGTTTGCTGTGTTGACTTTTCTGAAGCTTTCTACGTTGACTTTTCTGCGCTGTCCCTAGGCTGATTTGCGTTGACTTGTGATGAGTTGTCTTTGAGGGTTATGGGTGTGACACATGAAAGTGCTGGCTGACCGAGAAAGACTTTGCTGGTTGAAGCATCCTGCTGACCACCGTAACGCAACAATATCTCATATCTTTGCTGGACATAAGGAATTGTAAATATGATCTCTATTTGGCTTGTCTTCTATTGATCTATTATTGTGTTCTATCAACATTTTAATTTCAAGTTTAGGTGATTGCTATCTTGTATTGTGCCTAAGAAAGATTGAAGTAAAAGTGCATCAAGCATAGAACACCATTATTATCTAAATTTAACATGGTTTCAGAGCTGAGGTGAAGACAAAGTCCAAGAGTCCAAGCTGGTGTTAGAAGGTATCTTTGAAGGAAGAAATCCTATCAAAGATAAATGGCCTCCTCAACCTACAAGGGTTTCAAGGTTGATGATAAATTGACTAATAAGTCTGATTATCATGCATGGAAGATGTCCTTGGATTTGGCGCCAGAAGATCAAGATGTCATGGACTATGTACAGGGGAAGATCCAAGAGCCTCCATCAAATGCAGCTGCTGCCACGAAGACGAAGTATAGAAAAGGGGAAATCAAAGCAAAGATGATTATCCGAGATTCTATTCATAAGCACTTGGTTGCTTACATTTATGAGTTGAAGACATCTAAGGAGATGTATGATAAGCTGGTGAGCATGTTCAGGGCTAGCAATGCTAATCAATTCCTCTTCTTCAAGAATCAATTGAAGAATATCAAGAAGGGTAACGATGAATCTATTCAATCCTATTTTATGAGGTTCACTGAAATCAGGAATAACCTCCTATCTATTGGGGAAGCAATATCTGAGTGAGAGATGGTTCTTATTGCACTTGGAGGTCTTCCCCATGATTGGCATACCACTATTCTTAATAACAATGTGATTCCCGATTTTGATGAGATATTGACGAGATGCACTCAAGAGGAAACAAGAATGATGGAGTATGCCTCTAATGGAAATGGCAGTGACCTTACTGCCTACACCACTCATGCAAATAAGAAGAACCATGGTGGCCCGAGAAATCAAAACTATGGTAGAGCGGGGCCCAAAGGAAGGAAGGGAAGATGTTACACTTGTAACAAGACTAGTCACTATGCAAGTGAGTGCCCTAATAGAAGAGACTCTCCCAGGTATGATGATAACAACTCAAGAAGGAATGGCAGGAACAACAAGTTCCAATGAAAAGGAAGGCTCCTTCTAATCGTAATGGAAATGGGCAACCTTTCAAGAGGTCAAGAATTTCCAGGTATGATGAGTCTAATGTTGTTGATAATAAGAGAAATGATTTTATTCTTGTATCTGCCCTCTTTGCTGCATCTCCACTCGACACCTTGGATGTCTGGTTAATTGATAGTGGTTCTTCAAGGCACCTCAATGGTTATAAAGAAGCCCTTTCTGATTTGGTTGAGAAGGATACTAATCTGGAAATTATCCTTGGAGATAATGCCACCTATTCTGTGAAAGGGATAGGGACTGTGACCCTCCATTTATCTCAAGGTCAAGTCATCCGATTACAAGATGTGTTGTATGTACTTGATTTGAAGAAGAACCTTGTGTCCATTTTGACAATGGAGGACAAAGGGTTCAAGGTGGCATTTGTTGATGGAAAGGTAATTATCTGGAAGAAGAACTTCAAGGAAGCTCTTTCTATTGGTTTTAGAGTTGATACACTCTACTAGGTTGGAGGAAGTCCGTTGGGGGCTATGACATGTGATACAACTCTCCAAATAGAGTTATGGCACCGCAGGTTTGCACACCTTCATTACAAAGCCCTTCCTGAAGTAAGGAAGGTGATGACAGGGATGCCCGAAGGCATACTCTCGAAGATGTTCTTAGTGAACTCCCATTCGGACGTATGTTTTGCAGTGAGCACTTTGAGTCAACATATGGTTGAACCTCATCAAATTCACTGGATTGGTGCCAAGAATTTGTTGAGTTATCTTTGGGGCACAATCAACGATGTGCTGAGATACACTTTCGGAAGTTTGAGACTCCATGGATATACTAATGCTGATTGGGCTGGTAGTGTGGTGGATTGCAAGAGCACATCTGGATGTTGCTTCACTTTGGGTTTTGCTTCGATATCTTGGATGAGCAAGAAGCAGAAGTCTGTGGCTTTAAGCAGCGCTGAGGCCGAATACATTGCAGCGAGTATGGCCTGTTGTGAAGCTGTTTGGTTGCGAAAACTCTTCAGTGAGTTGTTCGGGCATGTGCTAGATACCAAAGTTATCTTATGTGATAACCAGAGTGGGATTCGTCTTTCTGAGAATCTCATGTTCCACGATCAATCCAAGCATATTGATATCAGGTACCACTTTATCCGGGATATGGTACAACGAGGCGCCATGAGGCTTGATCATATAGGAACTGATGAGTAGGTCGCGAATATTCTCACGAAGCCCCTGGGGAAGGTCAAGTTCCTAACCTTCCGTGAGAAGCTTGGAATCATGGAAACACCCTATTCTGAGGGTCCTGCTTGAGTTGGACTATGAGATCTGGGAGCTCCAGGGGGCTTGGGGATAACTTATTGGAGCTATAAGCACATACGGGGCTAGGCTTGCCGAACCTTGTTGTGCTTTTGCCCCACAATTATGATATTGAGTTGGTTCGCCTCTCTCTGATCTGTGCCCCGCACGCATCATACCCATGGAGTTTCAGACTCATGGGAAGTACCTCTCATTTGGCCAATGAGGTGGGAAATGTGGATAGAGACCATACCAAGACCGATGGACGCATCAGAGATTTCTGTACTCTCTATGTCTAGGATGGCACGTGTCCAACACCTTGATCTGGGATCAAGTATGATGAGGTTTTATCCTTTAAACCGACTTCGGGTCAGTAAACTAACTTTGGGTTAGTATGGGACCCTTTTGAGTCCGAGAGAGGTTTTAACCTCTAAGATGACTTCGGGTTAGCTGTGTGTGATGTCTTTGTGACTCACCTTTTGTTCTGAAATAAAGAGCCAGCAAAGCAAGTTACGACGGGATGACGCACGATGTTTGGTTTGGTACATGATGGATGACACTTGTGGAGTCGAGTTCTCCCTAGTTGAGAGGGAGTGAATTTTAGGCAACTAGGTCCAAACTCCATGTTGCACTACTCATATGACGATGGTCATATTTTTGTTGGATTCCTCTTTCGGAGAGGTGCAAGATTGATCTAAAGATCATCTTGATCGGATGAGCTGAACATTGATTTTGAATTTATTTTCCACATGTGCAAGGTCGGCCAGATTTATCCCACATGCCTAAGAGATGTGTCACACACCGTCATTGATGAATATAAATCGGAGAGACTTGGAGGTCATTTTCTCATCATCTCATCACACATTCTCTCATTGTGATCTAATTGGTTCGATAGCCTTTTGAGGCCTTTTTCCTTTACACGTGTGGAGCGAAGCTGTTATTTTTCTGCGCTGATCTGCTTAGGGCTTTATGCTGCAGCGTTGACCAACGTTGATCGTGGTCAACCCTTGGTCATTTGACCTCAATATTCTGCAGAAATTCCGATTTTAGGAGGTCGTACAACTGGGCACTAAAATCGAGGAATTTCGAGCTGTTTGACCGAAGCCCTAGTTTGCTGCGTTGACTATTTTGCGTTGTCCCTGGCCTGATTTGCGTTGACTTGTGATGTCTTTGAGGGTTGTGGGTGTGACACATGAAAGTGCTACCTGACCGAGAAAGACTTTGCTGGTTGAAGCATCTCGCTGACCGACGTAACGCAACAATATCTCATATCTTTGCTGGACATAAGGAATTGTAAATATGATCTCTATTTGGCTTGTCTTCTATTGATTTATTATTGTGTTCTATCAACATTTTACTTTCAAGTTTATGTGATTGCTATCTTGTATTGGGCCTAAGAAAGATTGAAGTAAAAGTGCATCAAGCATAAAACTCTATTGTTATCTAAATTTAACAATATTAATTAAAACAGAGTGAGAATCTTGTAGAGAAGACAAAGATCAAGTTAGTTTAATCTTAACAGTTGATTAACGATTTCATCTCGGCCGTTGAAGTCTCAGCGAGAAGATTATAAGGACTTGACGGGGCATTTGGAATACACATCGAGACGAAGAAAGAAACCAAAGATCGAAATTCTTTTGTGAGCAGTGCTTAGGGAGAAGATGGATCGAGAGGATTCTCACAGAGAGGGGCATGGATAATTTCCAGGTGGAAGAATTCCCGATCTAGAGAGTCCATAGCAGAGGGGGCAGTTGAGGCCACAGACAGCTGCGCAGAGCCAGTGACGCAGAGGCTACGCTGGGACTACGTAGAGCTGTAGAGGGATTTTGTTTTTCTGTTGAGGAGACAACAGAGGGTCAATGCCAGTTCTCGGAAGGAGTTTCCGAAGACCAGCAGATTCCAGTTTCCAGCCAATAGATATATCCATCACAGAGACAAAGATCAACTGCAAGTGTGACACAAAGACTGAGTAGAGTGATGCAATCACTGCATAGAGGTAGCGAAGAGTAGCTCGTTTTGGGTACAGGTCAGTGCTGGATTCCCATGGTAGAGTGAGATTTGTCTCACGAGATTTTACTTGTCAGTTTCTCTGTATAATTTGTCCGATTCGACATTCATAGTCTGTACTCAGAACATTACTTCATAATATACAAACCCTCAGCTGCTGCACCGATTTTCCTGTGAAAATTTCTAAATTATCTTTTTTGTAAGTTTGGTAGTACCTTTCATTTTTCTCTTTTTCCTCCTTTTTTTTTACTCCATCTTCATCAACTTGTCCAGATACATCACCTCGATCGGGGAAGGGAATTGAACTTGTGATGAATGCTATAACAACCCGCCTCATCACTATTTAACCAAGACCCCACAGACAAAAAATTCTGAATATTACTTATGCAGAAACCCTACTGTTAAATCACGATTTACTTCTACTTATACTAGTTATTAATCTGAAATGTTCAGTATTAACATCGAAGTAAACACTTTAACAACCTACACAGATACAAATCTAAACTGAATACATGCACATAGACAAAGTGACACACAAGATTTTCTGGACAACTATCCTCGGAAAAACCCAATGCGGGAAAACCGGTCTTCTAGTTGCTGGAGGGTTTATATTATTAAGTAGATTCTAAGTACAACAAATCTGGGCACCTTACTGGTTAACCCAACAGAGAAATACAAAATTCTGCAGCAATACCTCTATTCTGGAGATGAAGAAACTGACTGATTCACACCCTCAAATGGGATTTACAGAACTCAGCCTTTTTCTGTCCTCAGAAATCCCAGCACTGCTCTTAAGCCCTCTGCGTCAGCTCTGCTAGCCTGCGTGTGCCCCTGCGCTGCTCAGGAGAGGCCTGCGTAACGCCAGACTGTGTGACGCAGTCCCTGCGCTGCCCTAGATGGGCCTGCATAAGCCTTGATGGCCTCATGCTGCCTCTGCGCTGCCCTTTCTGGGCCTGCGTAGCACTGAAGCCCTCTGCGCTTCATAGTTGCTGCTCCCTCTGCGCTGCTCTGACTGCTGCTTCTCTCGCTCTTGTTGACTCTTGGCTCTGGGATCAGATCATCCCCTTAGCGAATACTACTCCTCGCTGCAGATGAAACACTTCTGAAAATTCTTAGCAAACCACGCCATATAATTCCATCTTAGTCTCAGTGCTTTGCCTCCGTGTGTGTTCTCCAACTGACCCCAAGCCTTTCCTTTATACTTTTCTCGTTGGGAAACCAACGACCGTGATTTAATCTTGAATCGAAGACTAAGATTAAAAGAAAGCTTGATCTGTGTGACTTAAGTCATTTCCATCACATGTTTAAATTAATTACCTTTAATATTTTAATTTTCCTAAGTTAGACTTAGGGTCCTTAATTAAAAATATTAATTAATTAATTTTCTCTTAAACATGATGGAATTTCTCAAATCCCTTTCTAGGTCTTGGAGATCTCATGTACTCTAGTCCCTCCACAAAGTTTGGGATCTAGAGCACATCCGAAGCTACCCCAACGCTCAAAGTCTCAACACTCCCTCTTAGCGAGGGAAGTGCTCTAGCACAACACTACTTCACCCTGAAGTTTTGCACTGATCTCTGGTGTGGGTCTCTGCGCTGATGCTTGACCTGCTTGCCTATCATCACTGCGCTACTGCTGCTCTCCCGTACTGCTGCCCATGACGTTGCCACCGGCACTGCCACATCTATATTGCAGCTCCCTCTCAATTTGTTGCATCGTGCTGCCAACTGCTGCACTGCAACTCTGTTGCTCAGAGAAACAACTGAAAACTCCTGCCCATCTTTGACAGACAAGTCAGTTGGGCTGCATCCTCATCACTGAAGCTCCATAGGCTGCTGCTCTGCGCTGACCTCCTGAAGCCAATGCGTTGCTGTAGCTCTGCTCTGTGTAAGCTAGCCTGCACTACGCTGCTGAAGTCACATCAGCCCCTCTGTGCTGCATTGCTACACTGTTGCTGCATCTGCACTGCGCTACTCCTTCACAACATCCAGCTCTGCCTCTGCTCCATCTGTGATTCTCTGCACCAATTGCTCCACTTGTCTCGCTACTGTCTTAAGGCTCTCGTAGCACGAATGTGATCCAAGAGTTGGCCTACTCAAGGATCCCGCCAACACTTTGTAGTTACTCTACAGATCCATGTCGCCCCACTTCCGTGGTTGATGAGTGCTCATGGTTACATCATCTTCGGAGCCGTCGTCCGCCACAACAGCCTTGGAGGTAGAAGCTTCCTTGTCCTTCTTCTTCTAAGGACAATTGCTGGCGAAATGTCCTAGTTCGCCGCACTGGGAACACTTGATCTTTGATAGATCACGCTTCTTCCTCCCTTGCTGCCTCTTTGATGCCAACGCTGCATCTTCTTCCTCTTCCTTCTTCACTTTACTTAATTCGGTGCTGTGCTGTCTCTTGGTGAATCGACGAAGTTCTTCTTGTCGGAGGATTGCCCACATACTGTCCCAGTTGGGAAGGTCCGCTCTGCCCAAGATACTTTGGACAAAAGTTTCCTAGTCCTTTGTGACCGCATTGAGTGCAGTCCTCACCATAACATCATTCTACACTTTCAACCCCCATGGCAGTTAATTGATCTCTGATTGCCTGTAATCTGAAAAGAAAGGGTTCGATATCCTCTCCCTTAGCCATCATGAATAACCTCATCTGATTTTCCAGAAGCATTCTCCTCTGGACGGATATTCCTTCATATAGTGAGGTCAGAGCCACCCACATATCATGAGTCGTTGTCTTCTCAACTATGTGAGGCACTACATGATCTTTGACACCGTCCATGATGAAGCGCTTGGCGTCTGCTGCTGCTTCTTCATGCTTCTCCAGGAGCTTCGCATCGGTTGGTGTGGCCAGGACTTTCTCTGCATGCTCCCTCAGACCGCATGCCTCCATGACTACCAGGATTCTGGCCTTCCAAACTGCAAAGTTGGACATGCCGTCCAACCTATCCTGATCACGTAGTCCTTGAGGTGCCATCTGCTCAATAAATCTGCCGGAACTAATCCTTCTCTTTATGATAGAGACTCAGATCTAGGGTCCTTGGCGAGAAAGGTACCCTCTGCTCCCTTTGACAATTGACTTCCTCTCTTGGAAGTCAACCAAATCACAACGAATCAACTCTCTTCGATCCTCTGATCAAATTTCAGATTTCTTTGGCTGGAAATCCTCTGAGAAGCTGTTCTCCTCCCGCTCTTTGTCAACTAGTGTTTAGGCTAATTTTTGCACCTTCAGAAATTTAACCCCACTAGCAACTACTGAAGCTCTGCAACACTTCTTTCGACACTTTGAATCAGCAACATCTTTAGGACTGCGTCACCCTGGCTGGCCTTTGCGTGAGTAGACAGTCCTAACATAGCCTTTGCGTAGTAAGTACGTGGACCTGCGTGGAGACTGCATCACTCTGGCCTCTGCGTGGCTCTGCTCCCTTCTGCTGTTACGTTGTCCTCTCTGGTCCGACTTTCTATCACTGCTGCTACTTTCTTTGCTGCTTTCTGCAGCATGTATTCTTCAGTCTTCTTGCTAGTGATCCAGCTAGATTTGTAATTGCTCTGATACCATGTGAAATTTTCTGAATATTACTTATGCAGAAACCCTACTGTTAAATCACGATTTACTTCTCCTACTTATACAAGTTATTAATATGAAATGTTCAGTATTAACATCAAAGTAAACACTTTAACAACGTACACAGATAAAAATCTAAACTGAATACATGCACAGACAAAGCGACACACAAGATTTTTTGGAGAACTGTCCCCTGAAAAACCCAATGCGGTAAAACTGGTCTTTTCGTTGCTGGAGGGTTTATATTATTAAGTAGATTCTAAGTATAAAAAATCTGGGCGCCTTACTGGTTAACCCGACAGAGAAATACAAAAATCTGCAGCAATACCTCTATTCTGGAGACGGAGAAAATGACTGATTCACACCCTCAAACGGGATTTACAGAACTCAATTTTTTTCTATCCTTAGAAACCCCAATGCTGCTCTGAAGCCCTCTATGTCAGCTTTGCTAGCTTGTGTGTGCCCCTGCGCTGCTCAGGAGAGGCCTGCGTAACCCCAGACTGGGTGACGCAGTCCCTGCGCTGCCCTAGCTGGGCCTACGCAAGCCCTGATGGCCTCCTGCTGCCTTTGCGTTGCCCTTTCTGGGCCTGCGTAGCATTGAAGCTCTCTGCGCTGCGCAACTGTTGCGTAGTTGCTGCTCCCTCTGCGCTGCTCTGACTGCTGCTTCTTTGCCTCTTGTTGACTCTTGGCTCTGGGATCAGATCATCCCCTTAGCCAATACTACCCCTCGCTGCAGCTGAAACACTTCTGAAAATTCTTAGGAAACCACGCCCTAGAATTTCAGCTTTTAGTCTTAGTGCTCTGCCTTCGTGTGTGTTCTCCAACTAACCCCAAGCCTTTCCTTTATACTTTTCTCGTTGGGAAACCAACGACTGTGATCTAATCTTGAATCGACGGCTAAGATTAAAAGAAAGCTTGATCTGTGTGACTTAAGTCATTTCCATCACATGTTTAAATTAATTCCCTTTAATATTTTAATTTTCCTAAGTTAGACTTAGGGTCCTTAATTAAAAATATTAATTAATTAATTTTCTCTTAAACATGATGGAATTTCTCAAATCCCTTTCTGGGTGTTGGAGATCTCATGTACTCTAGTCCCTCTGCAAAGCTTGGGAGCTAGAGCACATCCGACACTACCCCAACACTCAAAATCTCAACATTTCCCGCCTTGGGTTTTTTCGAGGACAATTGTCCAAAAATAACGGTGTTAATGTGTGTATACCTGTGTTAGTATTTTTCCTTGCATTTTTATTGTGAAGGCTGCAGTGTATTTTTATTTTGATATTTAACCATAGCATACGTTAAATATTTTGTTCAGCTAAACAGATAGAAGAAATTTAATCAGTTGCTGCAG
This sequence comes from Pinus albicaulis, assembly GCA_034641835.2. NCBI lineage: Eukaryota > Viridiplantae > Streptophyta > Pinopsida > Pinales > Pinaceae > Pinus > Pinus albicaulis. The sequence continues at coordinate 242,126,705 of CM076569.1, read as the reverse complement.
TAGGATTCCGGATAGCGAAATTTTCACATGGTATCAGAGCAAAGAAAACAAATCCAGAAGAACCAATGCTGAACAAAAGAGGGAGGTCAGGAGACTGCGCAGGCAGTAAATCAGATTTCCTAAAGGATTGCGCAGTCCAATCCAGGAGGACAAATTTTCGTGGAAAATCTCTCTCTGAGTGAGTCGACAGAGAAAGATTTCTGGATCGAAATTTGCCAGTGACAGAGGGAGCATTGCAGCAGGTTCAACATAGAGTAGTCTTCAGGAGGGACACAGTTTTGTGTTGGACTGCAAAAGCGTCAGAAGGGAAAATAACAAAGATAAGTATGGAAAATTTAGATGTCTCTGAATTGTCTTCTAGATTGGAAGAAGACTTTGCATGTTTGTCAAATTCAACTTATGCAGGTGTTTGGTACATAGATAGCGGGGCTTCAAGTCACATGACTAGAGTACGAGAATATTTCTCTAGTTACGAGTAAGAACAAATGGACTTCCAGATCACTATGGGAAACATAACAAAATGCAGGGAGAGGCACCATAGTGTTTCAGATGGAAGCAGGAACCAACATTAGAGCCACTAATGTGCTGCATGTGCCAGGGCTAGGAATGAATTTGATTTCAGTGTCCCAGTTACAGGACAAGGGATATGATGTATACTTCATTGGGAAGGAGGCATACATCAAGCATCCGAGTTGGAAGAAGAAGAGGCAGATTGGAACTCGAAGCAATAGACTATACATATTGCAGCTCGAGTCTCTAATGGCACTGATAGTTAACAATTTTGATGGCGAGAGAAACCTGAATGAACTATGGCATAGGAGAATGAGACATCTGCACCATGGAGCATTGAGGATGCTTAGAGAGACTGTTAATGGAGTAGAAATCCTCAGTACAGAGCATGATGATGTATGCAGAGGATGTGTACTAGGGAAGTATGCTAAGGCAACTTTTCCCAGAAGTGATAATCGAGCAGAAGCCGTATTGGGATTGATACACTCATACATTTGTGGCCCAATGTCCATTAGAGCTCTCAGTGGTGGCGAATACTTTGTCACCTTCATTGATGATTACTCCAGCAAAACTTGGATCTACTTCCTAAAGACCAAGGATGAGGTCTTTGATCGGTTCAGACAGTTTAAAGCTCTCGTGGAGAATATGACAGGGAAGAAAATAAAGGTGTTGCGCTCAGATAACGGTGGAGAATATACAGATAGAGACTTCACAAATTTCTACACAAAGGAGGGCATCAAGAGAGAGTGGACAGCTCCATACAATCCACAGTAGAATGGTGTAGCGGAGCGGAAGAACAGAACTATTGTTGGGCTAGCAAAATCTATGTTATATGACCTAGACCTGCCTAGGTTCTTATGGGTAAAGGCATGTAACACAGCTGTGTATATCCGAATATAACTCCTCACAGAGCATTGGGGAAGAAAACGCCTGAAGGAGTTTTCACAGGGAGGAAACCAGAAGTAGGTCTCCTCCAGATATTCAGAAGTTTGGCATATTGTCACGTACCAGATGAGAAGAGAAGTAAACTTGATCAAACTGCAGAAAAGGGGTATCTCGTAGGATATAGCGAAACCTCAAAAGCATAAAAAATATACATTCCTAGCAACAGGAAAATTGTAGTGAGAGGAGATGCTAAATTCATGGAAGATAGAGCTTTCAGGAAATCTCCTGAGATGGCAATAGAGGATCAGTCAACAGAATTTCCTTTAGTCCAACAACAGTAGGGGCAGTAGGGAGGACAGGCAGGAGCACAAACACCAGGATCGAGTACAATGACTAGTACTAGCATTTCCTCGGGAGGAGAAGATTCTCGTCGTTCCCAACAGATGGAACAACAAGAACAGGAGGACTTGAGAGAACCTCCTACCACCAATGGTAGAACCAGTAGGGAGGCACGACAGACACTTAGGGACGCAAAAGAGTTCATTGGAGCTCCCAGAACTGAGAAGAGGCAGCGTAGACAACCTAATAAGTACCAAGCATTGGTAGCATAGGTAGAAGAACCCTCCAGTTTTCAAGAAGCCGTACAACACCAAGTATGGGTGGATGCCATGGTAGAAGAGTACACTTCAATCATGACAAATGATGTCTAGGAAGTTGTGCCTAGACCTGAGGATAGATTAGTTGTAGGATCAAGATGGATCTACAAGATCAAGTACGTTGCAGATGGTAGCGTGGAGAAGTACAAGGGAAGGTTCGTAGCAAAGGGGTATGCGCAGAAATAAGGAATTGACTATGAGGAGACCTTCGCCCCTGTAGCCAGATACACCTCCATCAGATCTGTTGTATCCCTAGCAACTCAGATGGGATGGGAGATTCACCAAATGGATGTCAAGACAACATTCTTGAATGGGGTGATAGAAGAGGAGGTGTACATAGAACAACTTGAAGGCTTCGAAACCCATGAGAAGAAAACTCATGTATGTAGATTGAAGAAAGCCCTGTATGGGCTCAAGCAGGCACCCAAAGCTTGGTACGATCAGATTGATAGATACTTGTAGCAGTTGGGATTCGTCAAGAGCGATGTCGATCCTTATCTCTACTATTTGATGGTGGGGAATGAGCCACTGATTCTGGTATTATATGTAGATGATCTGTGTCTTAAAGGATCATCTAGACTCATAAAGGACTGCAAGAAGAATCTTGAAGCAGAATTCGACATGAAGGATTTGGGGTTGATGCATTATTTCTTAGGGTTGGAAGTGTGGCAGAAGAATGGAGAGATCTTCTTAGGGCAAGGAAGATATGCCACGGAAATTCTAAAGAGGTTCATAATGCAGGGTTGCCGGTCCATGACAACGCTTATGATAACCAACTAGAAGAAAATAGATGCATTTGGGGACAAGGAAGTGAACCCCACCTTGTACAAACAACTCATTGGGTCACTCATGTATCTAGTCAACACCAGACCAGACATTTGTTTTGCTGTCAACACCCTTAGTCAGTTCATGGTGGAACCGAAAAGGGTACATTGGGCAGCATCTAGGCACATTCTCAGATATGTGCATGGAACAGTTAGATACGGGTTGAAATACACCCGAGGAGATGATGTCAGATTGAGCGGGTTTATAGATGCAAATTGGGCAGGAAGCTCAGCAGACCGAAAGAGTACCTTCGGGTTCTGTATCAATGTTGGATCAGAAATGATCTCTTGGTGTAGAAGGAAGTAGAAGTCGGTAGCACTGAGCTCAGCCGGACCAGAGTATATGGCAGCCAACACAACAACGTGCAAAGCCATATGGCTTAGGAAGCTTCTTGTGAGCGTGTTTAGGAAGAGGATGGAACCAACTAGAGTATATTGTGACAATAAGAGTTGTATCAAGCTCTATGATAATCCAGTATTTCATGATTGGTCCAAACACATAGATATCAGATATCATTTATCCGAGACTGTGTTCAACGTGGGGCAGTACAACTGCAGTACATCCCCACAGGAGATCAGGTAGAAAACATACTCACAAATGCTCTGGGAAGAGTTAAGTTCATTTAGTTCAAGGAGCAGATGGGTATGGTTGAGAACCCATTTCAGTAGCAGATGTGTTATAGGTCAATTTGGGCATCATTCCCAACGACCTGGTAAAACTGGACATCATCCCCAGGACCAATGAAATAGGGTCTATCATCCCCTATCATTTCAGTTGCTACATGCCCTAAGACAAGAACAAGAACAAATCATCCATGACTTCCATTGCAAGGTTTCCAAGATTTGAAGTATATGTTATATCACCTATGAGCTCACCAACGCAGCCTCTCAAGGGACTAACTGCTTTGCGCATGCAGTTACCTCCATTTCAAGGGTGCTCTGTAAAGTACTTCTCGACATTCAAGAGTGCGTTGGTCAAATGGGAGCAAAATTCTCATTGTTTCGGAATCTCCACATGGCCAATGTCTTTTAGAAGAGTCCATATGTGTCAAACTTCGAATCCATGTGTCCATCTAACACCTCTGAGCTTGGGAACATGTCTTGCCTATTATTAGAAAGTCATTGATTGAGAAACTACTTTCAGTTGCCCTATAAATTGAGCACAGATCCTAGTGCTAGGGAAGGAAGAAATTTGGTAAAGAAATGCCGTTGGATTCTCAATTGAGTGTGTGATTAGAGTGATATGCTGCTGGTGAGATGTTTATTGTGATGAGGCTGGGATGAATGCTGGAGCTGGTGACATCAAATCGATTGCTGGTTGTAACCTCCCCCTTTTATCCATTAATAAAGATTGCTGCTCATTTTCCCATATATGTATTTGTTTATGTTTCTATTTTTCATGTCATGGATTCTCAACTGATATATATGTTTCATGTTTCATCGATTTAACTGATTAAGATAAATATCTATCTGTATATTGCAATCTCTTTGCTGTTTAGTGTTTATACTTGCAGGAACTAGTCTGGCGATCAAAGTTGGATTGGAAGCTACAGCAAGAGCGACAAAAGGAGAATAGGAAGCGCTTGAATCACAAGTAAGTTCCTTTATCTTTTTGTGTGTCTATTTACTCTTAGAGAAAGTGTCTGCAAAGTCTTTGATTTGTTGTTCTAAATGCACAACACCACATTTAAGGAATGTGTTTTATCTGTAATCCATAATTCCGCATAACAAGATGGGTCCTCAGTTACAACAATAACATATATTAGCGAGTTGCAGTGCAGTAGCAATTGGCAACATTAAGCAGGGTCAGAAGCAGCACAGATGCAACAACACAGTGTTAGACATCAGCAGTGCAGAGGGAGATGTTGCAGAATCAAAGCAATACTTCAGATGGTTATATTGCTAGAGCACATTCCTCGCTAAGAGGGAGTGTTGATTTGTGGTAGCATCATATGTGCTCTAAGTCTCAAAATTTGCAGGAAGGCTTAGGCACATGTATTCCAAAGAACCTAGAAAGCGTTTTCGGAAATTCCACTCAGATCATGTTTTACAAAAATAATTAATTATTTTTAATGGGACCCTAAGTCTAAAATTAGGAATTAAAATAATTAATGGATATTAATTAAAATAGATTGTGGATGTTATAGAGAAGATGAAGATCAAGTCAGTTTAATCTTGGCCGCTGATTAACGATTTAATCTCCGTCGTTGAAGTCTCAACGATAAGATTATAAGAAGGACTTGACGGGGCATTTGGAATACACATCGAGGCAAAGAAAGAATCTAGAGATCGAAATTCTGTAGTGAGCAGTGCTCAGGGAGAATATCGATCGAGAGGATTCTCACAGAGAGGGGCAGGGATAATTTCCAGGTGGAAGAATTCCTGATTTGGAGAGTGCATAGCTAAGGAGGTAGTAGAGGCAACAGATAGCTGCGCAGAGCCAATGACGCAAAGACTACATTGGGATTGCATAGAGCTGCAGAGGGAGTTTGTTTTTCTGTTGAGGAGACAACAGAGGGTCAGTGCTAGTTCCCAAAAGGAGTTTCCGGTGACCATCAGATTCCAGTTTCCAGCCAATAGATAGATCCAACACAAAGACAGAGAGCAGCTACAAGAACACAGAGACAGAGAGCAGCTACAAGTGTGACGCAGAGACTGAGCAGAGTGTTGCAGAGGCAGTGCATAGCAAATCGTTTTGGGTGCAACTCAGTGCTGGATTCCCGTGGTAGAGTGAGATTTGTCTCACGAGATTTTACTTGTCAGTTGTTTGATTCGACAATCACAGATTTGTACTCAGAAAATTACTGCATAATATACAAACCCTCAGCTACTACACCGATTTTCCCACATTGGGTTTTTCTGGGGAAAATTGTCCAAAAATAACGGTGTTAATGTGTGCATACTTGTGCTAGTATTTTTCCTTGCATTTTTATTGTGAAAGCTGAGTGTATTTTATTTCGATATTTAACCATAGCATACATTAAATAATTTGTTCAGTCAAACACATAGAAGAAATTTAATCAGCTGCTGCAGTAGGATTTTGGATAGTGGAATTTTCACATAGAATCCTCAGGAGATCTATGGAAGGTCGAAAGGCTTTTGATGGAAGGCCAAATTTTAAAGAAAGTCTGAAATATGCCCCATATGCTTGAAGTCTACCAAAATTGTTTTGACCTAAAAAAGAAGCATCTCTCTCTTACAGTTGATAAAGTATTATGTGGGATGTCTCCTTGAAATGTGAGGTATATATTATTATCTTATTCGTTCAAAGTTTCCTTGACAACCTTGACTCCAATAATATTGTCAAGTAGAAAGTCTAATTTTGATTCTTAGTTTGTTAAAGAAAGGGCTGATCTCAGTATTCCCCGAAGGATGAAATACTTCATATATACCTCAAAATTTGCAGTATGTAAGTCACCCCTGTACTGGAAAATGTGAGCGACATTGAGCCAGAGGTATCTGATGTCCTACATCAGTCTCGAAGGAGTGAACCTTGAATGCCTTCTCCTACAAGTTAAGTGATAAGATATACAAGAGATCAAAGCTTGAAAATTATCTTAAAAAAGGGGTAATTACAGTATCATAGTTCGAATTCTGGTAAGACAAAGTCACAAGAGAAATATGTGGCCTATGTGAAGTATGGCATAAGTAATTTGTGTAGCAGAACAATTGGTTTTGAAGTAAAAGTTGTAGAAGATATGCCAAGGTGTTTGATGAGACATATTTTGCAAATATGAATAAGGAATGGTTCTGTGTCTCTTAAAAGTCTACTACAGAAATCGAAAATATCTCTAGTTATAGAAGGCCGAATATTATCTAAAGTAAAAGGAAACCTGAATTGAGTATCTTTTTGGAGGAAGTAGTTAAAAAAAATTTGATAGATGAGTCGCCAATCTAATTTACTGTGGAAGGTATTATACCCTAAAAGAGTCCATCAAAGCTAAGTTTGAAGTTTGATGTAAGATACCAAGGACAGTTATATACCAATGAGTGGTATAGTATATTCAAGTATGGGCTGAATTCAATAGCACATTGAAGATTCAAAATATAGTATATCTTATATTGCTCTATTGTAAGATGTGAAGTCATTAGATTATTGGAAATTTTACAATGTTGCCATGTTGAAGCTCAAAGATTGTTAACAACATTGGTCGTCATGGACCTTGTACATAAGGTCAAATTCCACTTCAAAATTAAAGTCCGAGTCACTTGCAGATCTGGAAGTGTTCCATGCTCTTGGATTGGAAAAAGTATGATGTGTAGCCTATCATTTCATTGAAAGAATATTGATATTGACACATTTTCCATTTTAATGTCAATGATGGATATCATCACACATGTTCTACAGTTTCGTACATTTAAGTGTGTAGGGTTTGTAAATCCTAGCATACAACTAGACCTGTATAAGAAAGACCTAGGGTTATATACAAACCCTAGGATTGGACGTTTCCGCTAAAAGAAGAAATCCTAGCTCCTGCAAGGAAGGAATGACATGATGAGGATGATGTGAATGAGGTTCACTTGCAAGTTGGATGCAAGGAGGCTAAGATCAAGAGGGAGCCGACAAGTTCTCAAAAGATAAGTATTTGATATCTCTCTTGTTTATTACTATTATTATTTTTATTGGTCTCTTTTCTTTGCATATATTGCTTGGTTGTATTTGTTCTTCCATGGCCTCCTAGCGAGGATTGCAGGTTCTTAACGAAGGTTGCCAAGCCTGTGGCAGTAAATGAAAATAATGGAAGAACAAAGTAAATCTTGTAACAAGAAGACTCATGTTGAGAGATACTGTATTAGATGGATTTTGGAATTAGAGGGAGCAGACAATCAACTTGATTGCAGTATGCCTAAAAAAGAAGTTAGTTGTGACTTACAAGATGAAGATGGCTAGAAGTACAAAGCGAAGGATTACCTCAGTAAGTGGGAGAAGATTATGAAGAGTCATTTGCTCCCACCACGAGCTAGGCTGTTGAGTCTTGGTTTCTCAAAGAGCGATGCTAATCCAAATCTGTGTTGAAATTTGGGCATCTAAGGATGAATTTCCCCCTTTTCCCTAATTCAAGCCCATCCTACCCTAAAAATGGAAAGGGTAAATTATTATCAATATTTATGTGGGTAAGCAATGGTAAATATATTTAAAATGAAAATTAAATTTAAATTGAATTTTCTTGTAGGCATTTACAGGGTAAGTTCCTTAGATCAAACACCAAAGGTCACTGCTCACAAACAGATCACAGATCAGTACACTAGTATTTGACGTGGTTAAAACCCTCGAAGAGGGAAATAGTCCACAGCCTGAGCCAACGCGGCCACTTAAGGCAATTTATTAATATAAAGAAAGAAAATTTACATAAGCTTCTCTCATAAATGGTTACCCGACAAATGACCATCCATGCTCTTTAAATAGAGATCATGGACCAATCGGGTGCTAAGCCATAGATCAAGTGTCGATAATAACGAGGAGAGAATGAACCGTTGGATCACTACACATCGTGATCGTCAAATTATAAGTTACAATTGTACATAGTAAAGAAACACACTTTACCTAACTCTACACTAGACCAAGTAATACTTAACTATTTCCTATGTGTGGGAATATCTTAACATCCTCCCTTAAGAACAACTTGGGATAGGATTGAAGGATTTACAAAGGTGACACAATAGTAGACTATTTCCTATGTGTCGGAATATCCTAACATCCCCCCTTAAGAACAACTTGGGATAGGATTGAAGGATTTACAAAGGTGACACAATAGGAGAAGGAAGGAGGCATTAGAGCCTATCCCCCCTTAATGATAACTTTCCTGAACTCCAAGCATAGATCGAAGTTTGGTAAACTTCGTTTCTGTGAGAGCCTTTGTAAAGATATCAACAACTTGATCATTGGTTGAACAATACTGCACCTTAAGACAACGATCATGAATGAGCTTTCTGATGAAGTGTATGTGTAACTCAATGTGTTTCATGCGCCAATCCTGAACTGGATCTTTGCATAGCTGAATGGCACTCTGATTATCACACCAAAGTGTAGTTGGATGTTGCTGATGAAGACCAAATTCGGACAGGATCTGACGAAGCCACTGGGCTTCCTTGCTGGCTTCAACTGCACCACGATACTCTGCTTCTGTCGAAGAAAGAGAGACGACACTTTGTTTCTTACAAGACCATGTAATAGGTCCTTAACCAAGAGTGAATACATAACCTGCAGTAGACTTTCGATCATGAGGGTCACTAGCCCATTCAGAATCAGTGAAACCAATCAACAATGGAGATGCTCCTGCACTGTAATGAATCCCAAACTGAACTGTACCTCGAATATATCAAATTATTCTTTTAGCTTCTTTCTAGTGACTTTCATGAGGTTTGTGCATAAATCGAGCAACAAGACCAACGTCAAAGGAAAGGTCAGGACGGGTATGGGTTACATACAAAAGTTTACCAACAAGTTGACGGTATAAGGTAGCATCAACTTTAGGGGAAGTACAAGTGACTGAAAGCTTGACTCCAGACTAAAAGGGAGAAATGGCTCGATGACAGTCTTCCATGTGAAAGTGGCGTAGAAGATCACATGCATACTTGGACTGAGAAAGGGTAATACCTTCTTTGGATTGCAAGACTTGAAGATCAAAGAAATAATGCAAGTGTCTTAAGTCTGTCATTTCAAACTTCTTTTTGAGGCTAGACTTCACATGGTTTATATGGTTGGGATCACTACCAGTAAGGATAAGATCATCAACATAAAGAACAAGGATGATTAAGGACTTACCCACTTTCTTGGTGTAGACAATGTTGTTAGAATGACATCTAGAAAAGCCATTATCTAAGAGAAAGCTATCCATTTTGGCATACCAAGCCCGAGGGGCTTGTTTGAGACAATAAAGACACTTCCTAAGGCGACAAACAAGGCTAGAGTCGTTTTGGATAAAGGCAGGGGGTTGTTCCATGTAGATTTCTTAATGCAAATCCCCATGTAAGAAGGCGGATTTAACGTCCATCTGATGGACTTCCTGTTTAAAGGAGGCAGCAAGGGAAGGAACAAGGTGGATAGAATTCATTTTGGCAACAGGGGAGAAGGTTTCAGTATAGTCAATGCCTTCAACTTGTGAAAATCCTTTAGCAACAAGACAAGCTTTATGTTTATCCACTTTTCCATCTGGTCCAAACTTTGCTCTGTAAACCCATTTGCATCTGACAAGTTTTTGTCCCTTTGGAAGAGGAACAAGATCCCAAGTGTCATTTGCCAATAAGGAACGATATTCTTCATTCATAGCTGCATCTCGATCAGGATGACTTGAAGCTTCTTCAAAGGTGTCTGGATCATGATTTTCTGGAACTTGAGCCAACAAGGAAGAGGCTCTGTCGAACTGAGAACGTGTACGACATTGATCTGTAGGGTCACTTGCAAGAGAACCTACTGCATCCCGAGTAGAGCAGACCCATTTTGGAAGCTGTGGAGCTGATGGAGGATCCTGAGGAGGTGGAGGAGGATTGTCATCCTCGCTGTCATCATTCGAACTAGAAGGAATGTTGTCAGAAGTAGAAGAGATAGAGAGAGGTGGCACATATGCCGAATCAGGCTCGCAGGCCAAAGGTGGCACACCTGCCGAACTAGGTTCGCAGGCCGATATATTTTCATCAAATTTTACGTCTCTTCTAATGATTGCATTTTTGGATTTGGGTTGAAGAAGTCTATATCCTTTGACATCTTCAGAATATCCAAAAAAATGCATTTTTCACTCTTAGGTTCTAAGGCTTTATGTTTCTCATCTGGAATATGGGCCCAAGCTTCACTTCCAAAAATACTAAAGTGACTTACATGTGGTTTGAGTGAGCTCCAGGCTTCTTTTGGAGTGATATTCCTTAAAACCCTAGTAGGAGTGCGATTTACTATGCAATTTGCACAGTTAATTGCTTCTGCCCAAAAATTAATACTAAGTCCTTTAGATTGAAGCATACAATTAGCCATTTCTTTTAGAGTGCGATTCTTCCTTTCAGCTACACTATTTTGTTGTGGGGTATTTAGAGCAATATGTTGCATTTGAATGCCATGCTCAGTGCAAAAGTGGATAAACTTGTTGTTAACATATTCTCCTCCATTGTCAGCTCTTAACTTAAGAATGTGATGTCCAGATTGTTTCTCAACAAAGGCCTTAAAGGCCATTAACATGTTAAAAAATTCACTCTTGAGTTTTAAGAAGTATAACCAAGTGCGTCTGGAAAAATCATCAATGAAAGTTAATAAGAACTTGTAGCCTAAGAAAGAAACAACAGGAAGTGGACCACATAAATCACTGTGCACAAGCTGCAAAGGGGCTGAAGCGTGCCAAGAGGCACGTTTGTCAAAACTATCCCGATGATGTTTTCTGAGTACACATCTGGAACAAACACCATCTCGACAAGATACCATAGGAAGACCCATCACCATATTTTCTTTACATAGAGTTTGAAGAGAGAGATAGTTTAAGTGACCAAATCGCTCATGCCAAAGTTTGCTCACTTCATCATTATGAGCAACAAAAACGGAGGGAAGACATGATGACCCAAAGTTGTCAAACTTATACAACCTTGTGGAATCATCAGCAATGCCAATAGCTAAAATATGTCTAGGATCTCTTAGGTCCTTAATTACAACATCATGAGGTGATAATTCTACTGTTTTCCATTCACCTGAATGAGTTATCTGATAAATAGATAGAAGGTTGCAGGACAAGGTAGGAACACATAATACATCATTAAACTGACCATTATCTAGATGAATGGTTCCAGAACCTACAACACTAAGAGATCTATCATCCCAACATAAATGTTTTGGTGTTACAATCATTTAAAGAAGAAAACATGGCTTTATTCTTGGCCATGTGGTAAGAGGCACCAGAATCAATGAGCCACTCATGAGAATGAGAAGAAGAAGATACATTCAATGCATAACTAGATCTTGATGCTTGACAACCACAAGAAGAAAGTGCCATTCCTGAAGATGAAGTTCAAGAGTTCTCCAAATTGATGTTGTGCTTCTTCATTGCTGCTTCCAAGACTTCCATCTTCTTAAACCATTTTGACTCTACGTGGCCATCACGATTACAAAAGTTGCAATGTCTATCTGTCTTCTTCCCTTTGTTTTTAGTTGCCTTATCAGATTGTTGAGTTGCTTTTTCAGTCTGCCGCTGAAATTGCTTAAGACCCTTGTTTGGTTTAGGACCATTCTTTTTAGGATGTTGCTTCTTAGGATATTGTGGATATGGTTGCTGCTGGGCTGCTAAGGCTTTTGTAGAAGAGTTTCCAATATTAATAAGACCAAGGTGTAAGAGTTTTTCTTGTTCTCTTATCAAAGAATTGCAAAAGGCATCAAAAGAGGGGGACTGGTAGGCTGTTCCTTGAGAAATGAGGGCTTCTCTAGTGGAATGGAAGGTGGAAACAAATACAGAGTATGTAGGGCCTAGCTTAGCAAGAATGGAATAGATAAGGCTACCATCTTCCTTTTTGACCTTACAACTTTCTAAAAGAAGTCTAAGGGTCTTGAATTTGGACAAAAAATCCTCAATAGAGGAGAAATTATTGGGGTCCAAAGTAAGCAACTCATTTTCAAGCTGGCGGGCTCTGATTTCATTTTTAATGCCAAAAACAGTATTTAGCTTTTTCATAGCTTCAGCAGGGGAGTCAAATTTTTGGATATGAAATCTAAGATCTTGAGCAATGGACATTCCTATCAACCCTCGTGCTTGATCTTGTTTATTTTCCCATTTAGCCGCTTTATCTCCATCGGTCGGTTTAGATTCTTATCCGGTGGCTATTCTATAATGCCCTTTACTTCTAAGTAAATCTACCATGTAGGATAGCCATTGGAAATAGTTGGCATTGTTAAGAATAACTGGGCATTCACTTTCCATTTTTAAAAACTGAAGCTGAAAAAGTTGAAACTAACTGCTCCAATGGAAATATCTCGAAAAATTAGGCCGTTTTAAAGAAAATGGCTTTCAGATGAAGAAGTTATGCCTTTTTGAAAACAATTTGTAGTAGATGCCAAGTAGTTACGTGATAGGTTGAAAGTTGATGATGAAGTTGTACTTAAAAAAAAATTTCCTACCCCCGCCCCCCCCCTTCCAAACTTAATATAATAAACTCACTTTAAAAAAAAAATACTACTTTATGTGACCTCCTTTTATAAATAAGTGAGAGTCACTTTTACAATGTTACTTTTACATGTGCTTTTTAAATAAAACCCCTTTTAAAAAAATGCAACTTGCCAAAAAGCTTTTTAGAAAAAGAAACTTGACATAGAGACTTGAACCCAAGACTTCTATTTTCATAAAGTAACTTTACACCAAGTGAGCTAGTAAAATGATTCTGTAATTGTTTGAAAGGAGGAAGGGTTTTTTTTTTTTTTTTGCTCTTCGATATTGCATGCTTTTTTTTGCAAAAAAAACACAATCTATGCACACAAAAACAACAAAAAATACAACCCTTATGACAAAACGTTAGATTTCTGGTTAGTCTGTCCGACAATTATATGTTTTTCTCGCTATTTCTGATTTCCTGAGATCGTACAAAGTCGCGGGGAAAGAGCATACGTAGTAGAAAAATCCCGTCTTCCTGTTTCTAATTTGCCGAGATCGCACACAACGCAGAGAAAAGAGCATACGCAGAGAAGAGGGTTTAGATCCGACAATAAGAAAACACTGTAAATCGAAATAAACAGAGAGATTAATAAATATAACTTGCAAAAAAAATGCTTTATACCTCCAGATCTAAAATGACATAACTTGGGAAACCAGAAACCTTTTCGCATGAAACGAAAGGGGTTCCTCACTGTAACAGAGGCTCCAGACACAACAGAGTAGTTCTTCTGGCCCGAAAGTGGTCAAAAACAGTAGATCTGGAAAACGACAGTCACATGCAGTCAAATTGGCTTGGGATTTGGATCAACAACGGATGCGGCCCTCAAACAATTCCAATCCCATGTAGGCATTTACGGGGTAAGTTCCTTAGATCAAACACCAGAGGTCACCGCTCACACACAAATCACAAATTAGTACACGAGTATTTGACGTGGTTAAAATCCTCGAAGAGGGAAACAGTCCACTGCCTGAGCCAATGCAGCCACTTCAGGCAATTTATTAATATAAAGAAAGAAAATTTACATAAGCTTCTCTCATAAACGGTTACCGGATAAATGACCATCCATGCTCTTTAAATAGAGATCATGGACCAATCGAGTGTTAAGCCACGGATCAAGTGTCTGTAATATCGAGGAGAGAATGAACCTTCGGATCACTACATATCGTGACTGTCGGATTATAAGTTACATATGTACATAGTAAATAAACACACTTTACCTAACTCTATGCTAGACCAAGTTATACTTAACTATTTCCTATGTGTCGGAATATCCTAACATTTCCTTCCATTAAGTCGGTTCACCTTAAGATATAACTTTACTGCATGGTTAAGCATCTATATATTGACATTAATCTGACAGAACGATAATAAACTAAGACGGTGAATCAAATATCTCAGAAATTTGGTTGGGTCTGCAACTTCGCATGGCAAGGGTTATTTTCTCTCGCATTTGATTGCAGGAATCTCGCATGATCTCCAAGACAGGTCTATTGACTTCACTTGGCATGACATCGCATTGGTAGTATGGCATTGGACCTTTGTTGATTTCACATGGCATGACATCACATAGCTTTGGAAGCATGGCACTGAATCCCTAGTATGACATCGCATGGCATATGACCAATATCTGGTATAACCATAATATCTCGATCTCTGGTACGTCCTCTCGAGTTGTAACTCGCATCAATCTAGCAATGAGATGATCTTAGAGGGTCTAACTTCACGTTATATACGCAATTCATTGTTGCGGCATCGGCTCCTTTCCATGACTCAGATCGTCTCCCTGTGACTACATCTTGTTTTGTGATCTGAATTATACAATGACTTGATTGTTGAAAAATGTGTAACTAGGTCCGGTCTTCATAAGTGTGAAATGTATTTTTGATTCTTGTAAATTATAAAATGAAAAGAAAAATTATTATTATTATTTTGGACTTTGGAGCATGGGTTTCATGCTGAATTTATTTTATTTTATTGGTCAAGCACCCATTGAGTGCTTCTAGAGTTTGTCCTAGGTCAAAAAGTTGAAAGAGTCATTGTCATAAGTTGAAGACCCCACTGGGCACATTGTAACTTGTAAGAAAATTATTTTTGTCTTTAAAAGTGTTGGAATACCCTACAAGACCAAGTCGGCCTGGCAGCTGGCAAGTCGACCTAAAAGAAGAGCCACTTCCACCCTTGAAGAAGCCTATATATAGAGGAACTCGTCCTCCATTTGGCACTCTCACACATCCATCATTCTAGCGAAGGAAGAGGAAGGATAAGGCAACGAAGAAGAAGGACGAAGGAGATTTTTTTTTGGGCTAATTCTCTCTCTCACGTGCTAAAGAGGACTAGGGTTTTTGCACAGACCTAGGGCATCCATCTACAAGTTCGATTTTGGAGAAAAGGAGGCAAAGAGGTCAAGCGAAGGTCATCAAGGGTCTCTCTCAAGCTCTAGGAGTCAGAGAAAGACAAGCGAAGGTTATAGTTGTGAAAATTCGATGACCTGAATTCCTACTGCAACAATATGATATTGCTTCTCCTACTTGTCAAATTCTACAAGTTATTCACTGTGTTCTACAAGTAAATATTGAAGCAAATACAACTGCAGCCATCACTAAATAAATAAAGTGCAGGAGACAAGTACTGAGCAAGAAGAAATAAACACACATATGACACCGTTATTTTTGGACTAATGTCCCTAGAAAAATCCAATGCGGGAAAACCGGTGCAGTAGCTAAGGGTTCGTAATAATATGCAGTAATATCTAAATACAATTTGGATGCCCAAATCTGGCTATCCAACAGAGAATCTGACTGTCAGAAAAATAGTGAGGGTTACCTCACACTAACACTAGAGATCGAACACTGACCCAACCCTGAACTAACAAGCCCCACGTTGCCTCTGCGCAACATTGCGTCACAACTGATGGGGACTGCATCACTCCCTTCGACTGATCTTTCTGCTCACTGGATGCTTGATCCTTTGCCCCTTCGGTCTCACACCTCGACTCCCTACACTGGATCTGATATGACCCTCAGCAAAATAGCGTATCTCCTTAGATGCTCAGCGTTGCCTCTGCGCGACTCTGCACTGCCCAACGTAGCCCTTACGCTGCCTCTTCGGGTTCTCTCTCTGCCTTCTCTGCGATGTATTCCTGGCTCAGGAAAAATCTCTCCAACCGGAAATTATCTCTGCCCCTCACTGCAAGAATCACTTCAATGATCTCTCCGACTGCTCACTTGAGAAATCGATCTCTAGATCCTCTCTCGATGTACTTTCCAAATGCCCATCGAAGTCCTTCTTATAATCTTCTCGTTGAGAAATCAATGACCCAGATTAAAACATAATCAAGGGCTAAGATTAACTTGACTTGATCTTCGTCTTTTTCTAGAAGATTCACACCCAGTTCTATTAATACACTTTAATTATTTTAATTCCCTAAGTTTAGACTTAGGCTTCCATTAAAAAAAATTAATTATTTTAATAAAACCTTATCCAGGTGGAATTTTCCAAAACCATTTATGGGTATTCTGGAATACATGTGTCCAAGCCTCCCTGCAAAATTTGAAACTTAAAGCACATCAGATGCTACCAAAAATCAACACTCCCTCTTAGCGAGGAATGTGCTCTAGTAATGCATCATGCTGAAGCATCACACTGACTCTTTAACATCTCCCTCTGCACTGCTGATGTCTCACATTGCTGCCCACCAACTATTGCATTGCTGCATCTGTGCTGCTGTTGACTCTGCATGCTGTTGCAAACTATGCATCTGCACTGCAACTCTGCTGCTGCTGCAGTAGAAAAACATCCAAAATACTGAACTAAATGTTCAACATGATGCATCTGATACTGAAGATCTGACTTTTGCTAGTCTCTGTGCTGCTGCTGACTCCGCACTGTGCCAACTGCACTGCTGCCAACTCTGCTTTGCGCGTCTCAGTCTTTGGCGCTCTCAAGCCACTGCGCTGTCACTCTGACACTCCTCTGCACCAACTGACACTAGTCCATTCTGCTACTTTTGATATGGGCTCCCATAGCAAGGTATTGATTCTAGAGGTGGACTCCTCAAGGATCCTGCCCAACTACAGCTCTTTCGAACTACAGTTCTAGATCACCCCAATTCTCCCCTGGAGATATGTGGGCAATCATCACAAACTCTTCCTCCTCGATCCTCATGGTTGTAGCCTGTAGATCATGTTTCTCATCCTTGTCCTTCTTCTTGAGAGCACACTGCGTAGCGTAGTGACCAAATTCACCACACTGGAAACACTTGATCTTTGAGACTCCTTTTTCTGCCTCCGCTACTCCTGCTGCCCTTTGATGCAAGGGCTGCATTCTCCTCCTCCTCCTTGGGCTTCGTCCCACTGCTGATGCTGCCATCAAGCTTGCACTTGAATAAGTCCCTCCTCATCTCTTCCTGCTGAAGAGCTGCCCACATTCCTTCTCAATCTGACAACTTTTCTCTGCCCAAGATACTTTGGACAAAGACTTGCCATTCTTCGGAAACGAAATTCAGAGCCAATCTCACCATCTCCGTGGCCTGAGGTGCTGACCCTACAGCTACCAGCTGATCTTGAACATTCTGAAGCTTCGATAGGAACAAATGTATGTGTTCTCCCTTCTGCATCCTCGTAGATCGCATCTTCTCCTCCAATAACATCTTTTGTTGTTCAAAAGACCCCTGGTATAGTGTAGTCAGTGCGTCCCATATCTCCTTGGTAGTCCCTTTGCCATAAATATGTGAAACAATATGATCTCTCACTTCGTTGAGGATCAATCTCTTGGCTCTAGCCATATCTTTCTTGTAGGTTTTCAATGGATCTGGATCTGCAGGGACAACTACCACATTGTCAATGAAGGTCTTGAAATCATTTTCATCTAGAAGGAAGGAGATCCTTGCCTTCTAGATTACATAGTTGGAGGCACCCTCCAACCGATCCTGATCACGCAACCCAGTGTTTTCCATCTCACCCAACCAAATGTGCTGCCTCTAACCCTCTGCGCAGTTGGCTCTACGCACTCCTTGTTGGAGTAAGCCAAATAAAAATCGGTTTATGCTACTTCTGTATGGGAAATCAGAATTTCTTGTGCAAGAAATTCTCTGAGGTCAAAATTCCCTCATTATGCTTCTTGTTCCTTCTTCTGACGCTTTCTGCACTAACAACTGTTGTAGCAAAAAATTGCGTCCCACCAGTGTACTGCTCTGCGCTGAATCTGCTGCTACGCTGCTCACTCTGCCGCTGACAAATCACGAACTAGAAATCTTACTGCTCAGTCGACTCATTCACAGAGAGATTTTCCTCGAGAATCTTACCGTCCTGGCTTGGACTGCGCAATCCCTTTGCGGATTCGATCTGCTGCCTATGCAGCTATTCGATCTCCCTCTTCTGCTCAGCGCTGGCTCTTCTGACTTTGCTCTCTTGCTTCACTTGCGCTCTGATACCATGTGAAAATTCAAAGACCCGAATTCCTACTGCAACAAACTGATATTACTTCTACTTGTTAAATTCTACAAGTTATTTACTGTGCCTCTACAAGTAAATATCGAAGCAAAAACAATTGCAGCTGTCACTAAATAAATAAAATGCGGAAGACAAGTACTGAGCAAGAAGAAATAAACACACATATGACACCGTTATTTTTGGACTAATGTCCCCAGAAAAACCCAATGCGGGAAACCGATGTAGCAACTGAGGGTTTATATTATTATGTTAGTAATTTCTGAATACAATTTGGATGCGCAAATCTAGCTATCCAACAGAGAATCTGACTGGCAGAAAAATAGTGAGGGTTACCTCACACTAACAGTGGATATCCGACACTGACCCAACCCTGAACTAACAAGCCCCACGCTGCCTCTGCGCAGCTCTGCATCACAACTGCTAGGGACAATGTCACTCCGTTTGGTTGTTTTTGCTGGCTGGATGCTTGATCCTTTGCCCCTCCGGTCTCACACCTCGGCTCAACAAAATAGCGTATCTCCTCAGAGGCTCAGCGTTGCCTCTGCGTGGCTCTGCGCTGCCCACTGTAGCCCTTACGTTGCCTCTTCTGGTTCTCTCTCTGCCTTCTTTGCGATGTATTCCCAGCTCACGAAAAATTTCTCTAACCTGAAATTATCTCTGCCCCTCACTGCAAGAATCACTTCGATGATCTCTCCGGCTGCTCTGTGCTGCTCACTTGAGAAATCGATCTTTGGATCCTCTCCCGATGTACTTTCCAAATGCCCATCGAAGTCCTTATAATCTTCTCGTCGAGAAATCAACGGCTCGGATTAAAACATAATCAAGGGCTAAGTTTAACTTGACTTGATCTTCGTCTTTTTCTAGAAGATTCACACCCAGTTCTAGTAATACACTTTAATTATTTTAATTCCCTAAGTTTAGACTTAGGCTTCTATTAAAAATAATTAATTATTTTAATAAAACCTTATCGGTGTGGAATTTCCCAAAACGATTTCTGGGTATTCTGGAATACATGTGTCCAAGCCTCCCTGCAATATTTAAGATTTAGAGCACATCCGATGCTACTATAAATCAACAAGAGGAGGGCTCTAGAAGGAGATCGAAGTTCCCACATGTGGTAGTAGCAGTTGCAGGGATGCTGAAATTTCAAATTTGTAGTAGGAGGCTGAGAATCTTACAGCAAGAGGCCGGGGAAGTGCTACTGGAAGAGATTTGACTGTGTTTGGCTAGATCGAAGTTGGCACATCATCTCAAGAGGTTGGTCTTGGTCTTGGAGGGTATCGGTCTCAGTCGTAAGGCCATGGAATTCACCAATTGAAGAATCTATAAGGAAGAGAAGAGACTTAAGTGTTTTCCTCTCAAGAGGAGAGGTTTTGGCCCTGGCTTGCAGCCTATATATTGTGTCGTTGTTCTTATTGTTTTGATAGCTGTTTGATGCTTCACATATATAATAATAAGGAACAAAGCTAATAAGTAAAATGGAAACACAAGAAGTTATTAAGTAAAAGAGAATTAAACATAATCATTGCCCTATTGAATTCTCAACATGGTATCAGAGCTAAGGTTGGCTAAGGGCTTCATGAAAATCTCCTCTACATTGAAGAAGTTCATCAAGGAATGTTCAAAGGTAGCAAGCTATCTCAAGAAAGGCATCAAGGAAGCATGGAATCTCTTATTCTCTACAAAGAAAGAAGTAATCAAGGAAAAGGATGAAGGTCTCTTTTCGGAACTCACTGGCACATTTCAAGACGAGAGCATCTGGGTAAGTTATAATGGTGCATCTAGGCACATGACAGGTCATCACAAACAATTGAAGACTTTAGCAAATGGAAAATCTTCTTATTCAGTGGAACTTGGAGATAACAAAAGCTATCCCGTAAGAGGTATTGGATCAACCTCTATAGAGCTGGAGAATGGAAGCAACATTCAGCTCAAAAACATTCTATTTGTTCCAGGTTTGCATAAGAACTTACTTTCCATTTCGAGTCTAGAGGATAAGGGTGATAGAGTAGCTTTCATTGATGGAAAGGTTGTTGTATGGAGTAAAGACTCAAGTATAGAAAATGCTAGAGTAATTGGTATTCAAGAAGGAAGACTTCACAGTCTGATATCTCCTCTAGCTCAACCCTTTGTCCACATTGAAATTAGCCCATGTGAACTATGGCATAAAAGATTTGGTCATCTTCATTTCAAGATCCTCCCATTTCTAAATTCCATAGTAGATGGAATACCTAAGCTGAAAGAAGACCATGAAGGAGTCTGTAAGGGATGTGCATTGGGTAAGAATACTAAGAGACCATTTGGAAGCAGTGTTTCACAAGAAATATTGGGTCTCATTCACTTCGATGTATCTGGCCCTATGACTCCTAAATCACTTGGAGGTCATCTATATTATGTCACATTTATAGATGATCATTCAAGAAAGACCTGGGTTTACTTAATGAAAACCAACGACAAAGTACTTCCAAAATATCAAGAATTCAAAGCTGAAGTAGAGAACCTTACAGAAAGAAGAATCAAGATATTAAGATCCGATAATGGAGGAGAATATACATCCAAGGAGATTATAGCATTATGTAAGGATTCTAGGATCAAGAGGGAGTTGATAGTCCCATATAATCCCGAGCAAAATGGAGTTGCAGAACGAAAGAGCTGAGCCATTGAAGAAAGTGTAAAGGCGATGTTACATGATCAAGATCTACCAAATTTCCTGTGGGGAGAAGCGACGAAGACAACTGTATACATTCAAATTCGAAGTCCCCACAGGTCACTAGACAACAAGACTCTCGAGGAAGTATTCACTGGGAAGAAACCAACTGTGGATCATCTTTGTATCTTTGGGTGTCCCGTATATATACATATACCAAAGGACAAAAGAAAGAAGTTGGATCCATCAGGCATGAGAGAAACATTTGTTGGTTACAACAATTCCTATAAGGCCTATAAAATCTACATAAAGGAAGGACACCATATAGAAGTAAGTCGAGATGTCATATTTGACGAAAGTATCGCATTCAAGAAATCTAAAGAACTTCCCATGGACTCTGATGACGAAGAACTTCCAGTCTTTGAAGAAGAAGTTAACAGGGAAGAAGAAGAATCTCATCATGAAGATGAGGGTCCCAGTGAACCCATTCAACCTGTGGTCCTCCTTGAATCAAGAAAGAGACCAAATTGATTGAAATCTACACTACTTGATGTAGAAGGTCATGGGGTAGCGAAAGGCTCTTTTAGAGAAAGCAAGAAACCTAAGATATATTCTGGGTATGCTCCATACATGACAAAGCTAACAGAAGCAGAACCATCCAGTTTTGAAGAGGCTGTCAATCATTAGGAATGGAAGGATGCATGAATGAAGAGTATCAATCTATAATGAAGAATGGAGTTTAGGAGATCGTGCCAAGCCCTGAAGACAAATCTGTGGTAACTTTCAAATGGATCTACACAAGGTTGTGGGGAAGCTTCACCCCCCCCCCCCCGTTCCCGCTCCCGCAACGCACTCTATTCGGGAGCGTTTTGGGCAGGGATAATTTTAAGGATGGAAAATTATCTTAAAGTTTAAAACATTGGCGAATTTCACTAGTCCCTAATATGTGAACTATAAAATTTTATTGATATGTTTGTAAAATTATACAAATTTATAATGATTTTATATATAGTCTCTATGTAATGTTGGCTATTTTTAAGGTAAAATAATTTTATATTGTAAAATTTGGGCGAATCATTTTTACAAAAAAATGGAAATTGGCGAATCTTTTTTTTGGAAAAAACATGGAAAATTAGCCCACCTACGAATATTAGCCCCTAAAATTTTCCATGGTTTTGGGAGCGCTCAGAAACGCGCTCTCGAAAACGCTTCCTGTGGGGAGCGTTTTCGGGAGCGCGCTTTCGAGCCTGTAAAAACGCTTCCTGCCTTTTCAGGAGCGTTTCCGGAAGTGCTCGGGGGTGAACGCTCCCTGAGCGCTTCTGGCGTTTAAAAAATGCTTCGGGAGCGTTTTTTAAACGCCGGAAGCGGTCGGGGAGCGTTTGCTCCCGAACGCTGCCCGACAAAAAAAACGTCTCCCGCCGGCGTAAAAAATATTTGTTTAAAAAAATCGTTTTTTTTTTAGAGGGAGGGAGGGAGGAGGGTTGGGTTTATAAAGCCCACCCTCCTCTCATTTTGTTTATTGTTTTTAGTTGAGTGAGTGAGAGAGCAAGAGGAGCAAGAGGAGTAAGAAGGAGAGCTTGAGAGTTTGGAGAGCGGAGCTGCGGAAGTGCCAAGGAGAGAGAAAGGAGCAAGATGCAAGAGAGCAACAGGAGGATAGCAAGAAAGAGGTAGGTCTTCTAATCTAGTTTTTTATTTTCTAGGATGAATTTTTAAGTTGTTCAGAAATGAAAACTTTATTTTTTTCCTAAATGTTGCATTTTATTGTGTTGAAAACTTAAAAATTGAATAGTTTTTTTCCTATGTTGCATTTCCTTTTCCCATTTGGCATTTCTCCATTTGTTTTGCAGGCTAGAACTTGGAACTTGAAACATCATGGCTATATGGCTAGGGATTTTCTTCATATTGGTTCCTTTCTTTGTAATAATGGTGTTGGAGAGTAGAAGAAAGAGACACATTAGAGAAGAGGAGGAGGTTGAAGAAGTGGGTTATGGTGAATTTGATGAAAATCCTGAAGAGGAGGATTATGTTGAGGAGGAAGGGGGGAGTGGAGAACATGAGGCCACAGATACCCCAACTAGACAAGACCAAACTCAGACACCTTTGTGGGAAAATGCCAGGGGATGGGAACAAAATCTAGGAATCAAAATATGTGTTAGTATGCCAACAACATAGAGAGAGAAATATAGAAAGGAAGAGGAGGCTGCCCTACAAAGATCTAAAAGATCTAGGGGTTTCGTTGATTCTTATACACCATTAGGTGCATCACATCATGGACAAAGAAGTCCATCAACTTCCACCTATGGCAGTGGTTATGGAGGCAGTGGCACACCTGGATTAAGGCGTAGAACCATATCTGATTTCCTTGACGAAGGGTGTAGGAATGATGTGGATTCAAAAATTCTCCGGTTTCTATATGCATGTGGGGTGCCATTCAATGTTTTTCGCTCACCTTATTGGCATGAAATGGTTTCTGCCATTAAAGATGCCCCCAAAGGATACAAGAGCCCTGGGTATGACAAGGCCAGAACCGGGGGTCTTGATCATGAAAAATCTAAAATAAACCATTCTTTGGCTAGAATGACAAATTCGTGGAATAAGCATGGGGTGTCCATTGTCTCTGATGGATGGACTTGTTATCGCTTGCCGCTTACACCTACCTACAGTTAGTGGGAAAAGCCTTCAACTCCACAGGTGTGGTTGGTGGCAAGGAACTCAGAGAAGGGGCTGTCACCTATTCCCAACTCTCTTCGTTTAAGCTATCTCCTAGGTTAGCTAAGGGGGGCGGTCCCTAAAGAAAAACTAAGTTAAAGATGTGAGATTTCTAGGAGAATTGATTAGAAGGAATTACTTATCAAAGATGACTCGATTTTCAATATGTAAACAAGCATATAAGTATATGAGCAATATTCAATGACGTGTTCAAAATATAGACCAGTGTTTTAAAGTAGATAACAAATGCTTGTTCAAAAATGAAATTCAAGATATAATGACAAAGGAAGTGTTAGACCAAGATCACAATATGCAATTAAATTTGCAACACCAAATAAGGGTATTTGCCAATGAAACGAGATATATCAATCATCCATAAGCATAATGATCATTAAAATGACAACATGCAATGAAGTTGTATGTAGAAGCAAATTTCCAAGTACCATAGATTAAACTTGTTGCAAAATTTAAGGAATTAAAATGCTTGCATCCCAAGTGCTTCTTTAGATAATATTTGCATGTGAATCTTTAAACCATCAAGATAGCAAAAATTTGGGAACTTTGCAAGTAAATGTGATGAGATAGTGCTCTTGGTTTATTTTATTAATTATTTTTAAAGCAAGGTTACAATTGAACTCCAATCCTCAGACCTCACCCTCGCCCAAATATTTGGATCTCACAGTGAGGAGTCCATAGAGGTAGAGGGTCCCTAAAACATCTATTCAACCAACTTAAGTTGGAGGTAAATTTTAGAGATGCAAGTCTAGTATGAAAAAAGTGAAATACCTAAATGATATGAAAATGAGTTTGTAAGTGCTATGTAAAAGATGGAGATGACTTAATTAAATATGCTTCATAGTTAGAACAATAACTCAAGTTGCCATAAATTGAAAGTGTTATGCTTCTTTACTTGTAGTATATTGTGAAACTTATCCAAATGAGAAATAGATCACAAAACATAAGTAAGTGATGGCAAATGAGATTGCAAACTAGGAGATTTAAAGGAATATGTGATCTAAGCAATTAATGAAATGAAAATATGAGTTACTCACATGCAACTAAATTAGATTAGCAATTGAAATGATGAATGCAAGTGATTTAGTTGAGAAAATTAAAAAAGAAAGAAAAAGAAAGTTAACCACTCAAGAGGACTTACTCCCTCTAAATGAGTAGGTGAGATACCATGGGAAAAACTTCCCAAGCTCCCTCAAGAAAAGTCAGCTCTTTATTAATGAAAGTGAGGCCCTCTTATAGAAATGAGGGAATTGGGAAGAGCTTACAATATGCGTTTTAAATTTGCTCTTTCCCAAAGTTACAAGTGTAAGATTTTAAATTTTTTTTTACTTGTGAGATGTTTACAAATTAAAGGCTTAAAGCCTTGAGGTGAATGGCGGTTACAATTCCTCAAAAGGATGAGGCTTTAGAAGTAGAGGTGAAGTGATAACGCGGAACTTGGATTTGAAGTTCCAAATGGAAGAGTGTTCCTTAGCCTATGCTTTAGCTCCCTTTCTTCAAAACTTAGATTGCTTCCAAGAACACCTATAGGCAAACAAGCAAAAGAGTTAGCATGCCAAAGAAATAGTGCTGAAATATGTGAGAGGAAATCACATGCATGCGAAGGAAAAAGTTATAAACTCAATGCAAGTATAAAATACACTTCATGTTACAAATTCCCTCACTAAGATTTGCTTGAAAGAGTTGATTTAGTGAGTGAGAATTAGGATTTAAATCCAACAACTTAGCCTCAAATGCTAGATAAAATAGATATGTGCACAAATGAGAGAAGAAATATATGAATTTTTTTTTTTTTAGAGATGGAATAGAAACAAAAGTCTCATGAAACCCCCTTTTAGATAAATCTCTTGATGTTTTATGAGATTGTTGGCTTGAACAACTTGTGAGACCTCTGATATCCTTGGAGCTGACTTATTCGAATCGAAGAAGTCTTCACACTCCAATGGACTTGGCAACCTGTCCTTTGAACACACAAATTTTTGCAAACCAATTGTTAGTGCAAAAGAAACTTGGCATATAGAGGCCACGTTGAGCTTGTCATTTCATCGAAAATAACAAGCTACAACAAGAGCACAAAACATACCAAGTCCAAAGGAGATCTGAGATAGCTACAAATCTCCCTTCCCTAGACAATAGTGCCTTCAGGCAAATGCAAAGAAAAAACCAACTAGATTGCAATAAATAACAACATCAAATGAAACAAGTATACCCCATCAACCAAAGAATGCACCACAAGAGAAGCTAGTAACCCCAAAGACTTTCCTTTATTCAGCTCAACAATAATTTCGGCATAGTAACAATAAGCACAAGCTTCAAAAAACTACCATTACAATGAGAGCCCAAGGCTCACTTAAATAGAACTATGGGAGCAAATCCCAACGAAAGATCAAATGACAAGTGGAGAAGGGAGCTAATCCCAATGTTCTAACAAATCTTCAACTGTGTGAGGTCAATCTCTAAACCAAATCAAGCTGCCCAAGTGTAATTTCAATTGGCTGTAGGTGGCAGCCAAAATGCAATTTGAGCTGCTGTAGGTGGGCATCGTATTCCTTTTCTTTCATGTGCCAACTCTGTTGTGGACAGATGTGAAATCGAATAAGAGAAGGGGGAACACACTCCCACTAAATCTTCCAACAACTAACCCAAAAATGACACCTCTGTTAGTGCCAACAAGCTGCCATCAACTGTTGTACGTATGTCTTTGTGTGACTGCCAGTGCGTATTAACTGAATTGAACTGTTGTTGGCTGTTGTAGATGACGGCTACTTGGTACGTGTAAAGTTTGGTGGAGACATATCTCCCCAAATATCTAAATCAAACCCCAAACAAATCAACCGCATGTACGCTGATTTTTTTTTCCTTGCTGCGTGGAGTTTCCTTGTGCTGGCTGCGTATAGCTGTTGATTTTGTGTACAGCTGTGTGAGGATTGGTGGAGACATTCCACGATTTCCTCCAATCAAATATCAAACACATCAAACCACATGTACGCTGATGTAATATGCTGAGTGGGCAAGTGTGATTTGGCAGCCAACTACGTGGAGTTACAATTGGTCATGTGCTTTGAATAATTTGCTGTTGAGATTGTCTCCTACGCAGACCATGGAGGAAGGTGGGGTCCCTTCCCATTCACTTATACTTTAAACTTTATACTTTGGCAACATTTGTTTTAAATTAAATTACTTCAAACCTTTTTGCTGCCCCATGAACCCATCGTGGAACATTTGACTGCCTTTGACTTGTTTTTTACTTTTTTATTGACTTGTGGCTTGCTTGGTGGGCCCCACATGGCTGCCACACCACCCTTTATTTCTCCACATAATTTCCATGTCAAAATTTGACTTATTTTGACTTTGGAAAATTTTCTAAAATTTTCCAATTATTAATTTTTTTTGAATTTCTTCTCA
Source organism: Pinus albicaulis (assembly GCA_034641835.2). Classification (NCBI taxonomy): domain Eukaryota; kingdom Viridiplantae; phylum Streptophyta; class Pinopsida; order Pinales; family Pinaceae; genus Pinus; species Pinus albicaulis. The sequence goes on along the minus strand of CM076569.1, from coordinate 242,099,488 downwards.
TTTTTTCCACTGACATTAGGAAAATCGGCTTTTGAGGGACCATAAGTCGTTTTTTGACCCTCAAAGTGGGTCTTAGGATAATGCTGGGTCTCTAAGGATTAATTTCGACTGGTCACACGCTCCAGACATTTCCTAAGGCCACTTATTTACATCATTACATAGAAATTAATTAAAAAATCCCGTTTTGCGGGGAATTTTTAATTATTAAAAAATCCTACTTAGACTTAGTCAAATTCCGCGAAATTTCAGAGATGACCTAGCATGGTAATATACATCGACTCTAGACACTAAGATGCGTTAGGGGCTCAACCTTCAAGCCGTCACCCTGGCTTTGGGCTAATGCAATGAGTGAAAAAACCTAGAAAATTATTCGCCGCTAAAAAGAAGGAATAATTAACCAAGTAAAAAAAACACTCCAAGGTGTACTCGCTTGCTGATCGAGTCCCAACATCCTAGGCCTGTTACATGGCTTTATTCATCATGCTAGTGACGTTTATACAATATCGTCGCAGGGCTGCGGAATCTGAAGATTGAAGAAGAAAATGATAAGAAGAAGAAGTAGAGTTTAAAAACTCTGTTGAACATGATGATATTTGATGATACAAATGTCTTCTGGTTCATCCTTGGGCATGGAGTCTTCTCATTGTCATCAAGTGCCACTCCAGTGGTCAACATTTGGCTCCATATGGAGATGCATGCTAGATATGAAGTGATAGTGTGCAAGAACCTGGAATCTGCATCCACCGACCAAAGATATATATTAGCAGTATCCATTCAATATAACATCAAATAAAATCAAGTACAGAAATGGAAATTTATTCTAGAACACATAAATAACAATTTATTCATGAAATAAAACTATTTAAACAAAATTTACAAGGGATAGGGCTAGGAATATGATACACAGGATGCCCCATGGCATCAAATGTCTTCGGTGAAATCCATCTTGAGAACCTGCCTACTCACAGGCAAATCCATAGGCTCTTTCTCTGATGTGCCTTGGCCAATTTTGACTATCTTAGGACTATGACTTGCCCCACTGTTAACCTGTTTGTGGCCATCAGATACACCAAACCTCTTCCTTTTCCTTTTTCGACTTTTGATGCGTTGAGGTTTGATCCTACTCAAAATTGGTGATTCATTTTTTATATCATTTTCTTTTTTCGTTTTTTTCTTTTCTTCTTGGTTAGTTGGGATGGCGATGATGATGCAATTACTGTTAATCCTACAACTCTGTCTTGAAAATGCTCTGATGGAAGATTTGAAGTACCCAAGCCTTTTGAGCTATGCCTAATCTCTTCATTTTGAATCCGTTTTGTTAAGGGGGGAAGAAAATTTGTTAACACAACATCACTTCCTGTCTGGCATGATCTATAGATAATCTCATTGTTGGGTCTCCTTGGATCCTCAACATGATATCTTTTCTCTAACTCCCGATCAAGTTTGACAAATTTATTATCTGGCATGGGGAAGGTGGCATATGATAAATCCATTTGAAGGCTACCACCTAAATCTGATGCCCATTTTCTTGATAGGAGCATTCCCCATGAATCAGGAACATCTATCACAACAATATCCATAGTCATTATTCTGTTTGAGTATGCAGCTAAGAAAACTTGTAAATCTTTAATTATCCCACACACTTCAATTCTTTTAGAATCCATTGAACATATGTTGTGATAGGGCCTAGATACCCTTAAATTCAGTTGCTCCATGACTTTCTTGGTCATGACATTTGATGAAGCCCCTGAATCAAGCATGTAGTTGTGTAAAAAACGATCATTCACTATCAAAGAAACATAAAATGGCAGATGATCTTCGTTCCCCACATAACAATTCATACTTTTCAATACAATTTCTTCATCTTCTGGTTCATTATTAGGCTTTTCTTCCCTTTGAGTAACTTCAATTGCATTTAGTAACTTGGCCCTTTGAGATGGTATCTTTAAAAGCTCTGTTACTGGGATATAAATCTTTGCATTATTCACCCAATTGCCCAAGTCAAAATTTAATTCTGAAGTAGGAGGAGAAAAATTTCTGTGATTATTTTGGTCTTGAATATCCCTTCTCTGATAAGTCATCCATTTCTGTTTTGCCATAGCAAGAACTTGTCCAGATGTAGGCTTTTCCCCAAAAATCTTAGTGACTTTGTCAAGATTTGCAATCATATTGTCGACCCCAAGATTATTAGGACTATGGTCAATCTCTTGATTACTTTCAATGGTATATATTTGATCTTCCATGGAGAACATATTGATTTGACCACTAGTTCCTACATGTTCTTCTCCCAACATGCTACCTTCCATAATTCTCTTTACATATGGGCATGTAGCTTCTTCATGGAACTCATTACATGGCCTACAAGAAGGGGGAATCTGATCTACCATGTTGGTGGATTCCAATGGATTTGGAGGCCTATAATCTTGTTGAGGGCCTTTATTCTTTTGCCATCCATTATTTGGCCTAGGTTGGAATCTTTGCACTTGTGACCTTTCCATGGCCACCAACCTATTTTGCATGGCTTGCACTTCTTTAGTGTGGTTTGCTTCCATGCTCTTGATGAGCTGAGTTAATTCCTTAATAGAATCATGTGTAGTGTCTTCCTTGGCCTTGCCTTTGGAATCATTCGATTTCGATGGCCCTCTAGTGAAACCAGGAATCTCAGATTTCCCAGATTGCTTTCTGGCCCTCTCCATTTTCAAGGCTTCAGCTTGAGCTACACCCAAAGTTGCAGGCTCCTTTCTTCTCAATTCATAAGCAGTGTCAACACCAAAAGAATCTAAATATGAGCATAAGAGAAATTCATTCGGAGGTTTAACAGTTGCAGGCATGCTTTTAACCAATTCATTGAATCTCTTGTTAAACTCCTCCATGGTTTCATTCTCATTCTTCTTCATGGTGCTAATGGCACTAATCAAATGACTATTCTCTCTTCTCTCTCCATACTTTCCCATGAAAGCATTAACAATCGCTTGTAAAGAATCATATGAGTTAGCAGGTTGCTCAGTGAACCAATCAAGAGCATCCTCTTCCAAAGAGAGAACAAAAAGCCTCATGTTTACCTCCTCATAGTTAGCAACGTTACACCACTTAAAGATGCAAACATTAAAGTTCTTCACATGTGATGCAGCGCTAATGGCATTGTTACCTTGAAAAGAAGGCAACCTTTCAATAGCCTTGTCAGGGATATTGTGAGGATAGCCATTAATGTTAGTAAAGTTACAAGGAGCAAAAAGATCATTCATGATGTTAGGCTCAACTCGTTCTTGAAACAACAAATGAATGTCAGAAATAGCCTCTTGCCCAAGACTAGCAAGAGCTCTACTATGAGAAAGTCTATTTAACCTCTCTCTGAAAACCCTTTCAGGATCAGGAGAGGGGCTAACTAGACCACTTGAATTTCTCCTAGTAGAAACTCTTGCAAAATTAGGATTGAGTGGAGTTGCCACTTGAGCAAGAATCTAAATCTAAAATTCAAATATGTCAAAACTTAAAGTTAGTCGTTTTCCCAGGCACAAGAAGTTTTCCCCGGCAACGGCGCCAAAAAATGTTCTCGCTTGCCGCCTACACCTACCTACAGTTAGTGGGAAAAGCCTTCAACCCCACAGGTGTGGTTGGTGGCAAGGAACTCAGAGAAGGGGCTGTCTCCTATTCCCAACTCTTTCCGTTTAAGCTATCTCCTAGGTTAGCTAAGGGGGGTGGTCCCTAAAGGAAAACTAAGTTAAAGATGTGAGATTTCTAGGAGAATTGATTAGAAGGAATTACTTATCAAAGATGACTCGATTTTCCAATATGTAAACAATCATATAAGTATATGAGTAATATTGAATGACGTGTTCAAAATATAGACTAGTGCTTTAAAGTAGATAACAAATGCTTGCTCAAAAATGAAATTCAAGATATAGTGACAATAATCCCACAAAGGAAGTGTTAGACCAAGATCACAATATGCAATTAAATTTGCAACACCAAATAAGGGTATTTTGAGTATCTTTCTTCAATAATGTTGTTAGAGGTGCTGCTATTCTCCCATAATTCTTAACAAACTTGCGATAATACCCTGTTAACCCGAGAAATCCTCGCAACTGCTTTATGGTTGTGGGGACTTTCCATTCCTTAATGGCTTTAATTTTGTTAGGGTCTACTTTAACACCCTTGTGAGATGCAATATGACCCAGATATTCCACCTCTTGTACTCCAAAGAAACATTTGGATTTTTTTGCATATAATTGTTTCTCTTGCAATAGTTTGAGCACCCTGTCAACATGTTCAACATGATCCTTCCAAGACCTGCTGTAGATTAGTATATCATCAAAATACTAGCACAAATTTTCTAAGGAAGGGTTTGAAAATGGAATTCATCAACCCTTGAAATGTAGAAGGTGCATTGGTAAGGCCAAAAGCCATGACCAAAAATTCATAATGACCCTCATGAGTTCGAAATGCTGTTTTTGGAATATCTTCAGTCTTCATTCTAATTTGATGATATCCTGAATGAAGATCCAACTTGGTAAAATAAATTGCTCCATATAATTCATCCAATAATTCATCAATCACAGGAATGGGAAATTTGTCTTTAATGGTGAGCTTATTGAGCTCCCTATAATCCGGACACATTCGCCATGATCCATCCTTCTTGTGTACCAATACTACTGGAGCAGAGAAAGAACTTTGACTGGGTTGAATTATGCCCGCCTCTAACATTTCTGCAATCATACGTTCAATTTCGCTCTTTTGGAAGTAAGGATATCTATAAGGCCTGATGTTTGGAGGAACACTTCCTGGAATCAAATGAATAGCATGATCATGATCACGAATAGGTGGGAGTCCTTTGGGAGTTTAAAACACCTTGGAATGATTGTCAAGACTTGTTGGAGATCTACAGAAAGAGATGATTTTGATGTCGGGACTTCTAGAGAGCATAATTGTGCAATTACGCCTCGTTGTTCTTTCTTTAGAAGCTTTGTCATGACATTAGAGCTTATTATCCTTCCTGGCTTCCCTTCAATACCCCGTAATTCGACTTCCTTTCCTTCTGAAAAAAATTTCAAGAAAAGTTCTTGAAAATTAAAAGCTACAGTCCCCAAAGATTGTAACCATTGTACTCCTAGTACAACATCAGCACCTCCCATAGGAATGGCAAGCATTGGACTAGTCAATACATATTCCCCCATGGTTAGCTTGATATTATGGCTTTTTCCAGAGCAATTTATAGTTCCTCCATTTGCAACCATCACTTGACATTCTGGTGCTGGGTATAGGAAACAATTTAATTCCTTGGCTACCTTATAATGAATAAAATTATGGGTGCTACCTGAAACAATCAACACTATTACCCTTTTCTTCTTTATATGTCCTTCTATCTTGAGAGTTTGAGGAGTGGTAATTCCTGCCAGTGCATTACACGATATGGTCGGATTCATTTCTTCCTCTTCTAGGGGTAGTTCCTGGTGTATATCCTCTTCTTGTTCATTTTCTTCTTCTTCTTCACAATCTATGTAAAATAATTTCTTCTCAGCACACTTATGACCTTTAGTGTATTTGCTATCACAACTGTAGCAAAGCCCTTTTGCTCTTTTTCTTCCAATTGTTGTGGTGTCAACCTTGTAGGTTGTGGAAATCTAGGCGTAGCAACACTTCCTTCTTTATAGAATTGAGTGGTAGGCTTCCTTGTCGCCATAATTTTACATTCAACTTTTCTTGCCAACATGAATGCCTTCTCCAATGAATCAGGTTCCAAAACACGAACTTCATGTTGGATGTTATCCTTTAGAGTACCTAAGAAGAGATCAATCCTGTGTTCCTCTGGAATATTAGTTACCCTTATATTCAATTTTTTGGAAGTCCTCAATGTGCTGCCCCACTAAACCCTTTTGTTTGAGATTTATCAATTGGCTAAAGAAGGTGTTGCTCTTTGTATCCTCATAATGTGCTATCATTTCCTCCGTAAAAATTGACCAAGTGACAATTTTTTTACGGGAGCAAAGCCAGTGATACCATACAAATGTATTTTGTTCTAAATGTAAAGTTGCAATGCGTACCTTTTGTGTGTTTTGCACGTTATGGAGATCAAAATATTGCTCCATCTGTAGTATCATGTTACAGGATCCTTTCCATCAAACTTCCTCATATCCATTTTTGGAATATGGTGGTTCTTCCCACCAACATTCGAGTTTATGAAATCACGATTAACATTTATTTTGTTCTCATCATGAGGTTCTTCTCCTATATTTCAGCCATTAGGAATCATTTCTGGTTTTAAGCTTGTCATCAAGCCTTCCATGTATGCTTTTAGATCATTCTTCATGTTTTCCATGTTGTCTTTCATGTCATCCATCTTAGCTTCCATGCCCACTTCCATGCCATCCATCTTAGCTTCCATGCCATTCATCTTAGTTTCCACGCCTTTCTTCAAACCGTCCATATTCACTTCCATGCCTTTCTTCAAACCGTCCATCTTCACTTCCATGCCTTTCTTCAAAACTTCCATTTCATTTTTTGTTGTTCTTTGCGAGAGCGAAATTTGTTGCATTTGCTCTTGTAATTTTGATATATCATGTTGCCATTCTTCATCTTCATGAGTAATAGTAGAGCCTTCTAAAGGCTTAATGGGTGTTGAATTATTTTTAGGGGCCATTTCAGACTCCAATATTGATATCTATTCTACAATAGGCCCTTGCAATCAATTCAACTTGATTCTTCAAACAAAACTTATGCAATTCGGGAAAAAAATACACACCTTTTACTAGCTTTGAAGAGCTCGATATTGAAATTGTATTATCTCTGTGCTTGAAAATCTTCGATATCTGAAATTCAGCCCTGTAGTAGCCCTCTGAAGCTTCTTTCAAATGCCACAGTTCTGACCTGATTTTGATGCTCCAAGACAAAGTTGTGTCCAATCTCCCACAATGACCTAATTCTGGACTGGTTCAGTAGAGCGAACTTGTACGACTTGCCACGTGTCACTGTTTTGTCCTTTGTCTCCGAAATTGATAGCGAAGAAACTACAGGCTGTGTACTTGTGACCACTTTTGACGGCACTCCAATCCAATCTTCAGAGAGAGAGTTATTGAACTTTTCCCACGATCACCTCTTTGAGATGAAATTCAGGAGCCTGAAAAAGCACTACCTTCCACAGATCATATCTCCAAAAATATTACGAACCAAGTTCTGAAATTTTTTGACGAATTTCCTCAGGATTTCAGCTTCGCACCATATGAATTTCAGACTCTGACCCTTCGTAAAAAAAAATTTATAGCGCAAATGCCACGATGACATGTTTATGAGCCTGAAAAAATACCTAACTTCCACAGATGATATCTCCTCAAATATTGCGAACCAAGATCTGAAATTTTTAGACAACCTTCCTCAAGATTTCAGCTTCGCACCCTAGAAATTTCAGCTTCTGAAGCTTCGTAGAAAAAAAGTTATAGCGAAAATGCCACGATGACTTGTTTGGAGCAGCGAAACCCTAGAATCCCAAAGCTCTGATACCAAATGTTGTGTAACCAGCTCCAAAGAGAGAAGAAAAGAGATATTCACGCCTTAGAAATGAGCCACTTCGAAGGGGCAACCTCCAATACATTACATGAATGAACAATTCTTGGATGATACAATTTACAAAACCTCCTTTCTATATATAGGAGTCCATGGGGCCATAATGTAATCCTAGTGGGCCATAATGTAATCCTAGCCGACCTAACAATAATAATTTAAGGACACAATAATAACAAAATGGGGGTTACAAGGGTACAATAATAACAATAAGGGGTTTAAACTAACAATAATAAGGGGCTATACTAGTGATATAGGGACCTAACAGAACTTTGCAAGTAAATGTGATGAGATAGTGCTCTTGGTTGATTTTATTAATTAGTTCTAAAGCAAGGTTACAATTGAACTCCAATCCTCAGACCTCACCCTCGCCCAAATATTTGGATTTCACAGTGAGGAGTCCATAGAGGTAGAGGGTCCCTAAAACATCTATTCAACCAACTTAAGTTTGAGGTAAATTTTAGAGATGCAAGTCTAGTATGAAAAAAGTGAAATGCCTAAATGATATGAAAATGAGGTTGTAAGTGCTATGTAAAAGATGGAGATGATTTAATTAAATATGCTTCATAGTTAGAACAATAACTCAAGTTGCCATAAATTGAAAGTGTTATGCTTCTTTACTTGTAGTATATTGTGAAACTTATCCAAATGAGAAATAGATCACAAAACATAAGTAAGTGATGGCAAATGAGATTACAAATTAGGAAATTTAAAGGACTATGTGATCTAAGCAATTAATGAAATGAAAATATGAGTTACTCGCATGCAACTAAATTAGATTAGCAAATGAAATGATGAATGCAAGTGATTTAATTGAAAAAAAAAAAAAAAGAGTTAACCACTCAAGAAGATTTCTTCCCTCTAAATGAGTAGGTGAGATACCATGAGAAAAACTTCCCAAGCTCCCTCAAGAAAAGTCAGCTCTTTATTAATGAAAGTGAGGCCCTCTTATAGAAATGAGGGGATTGGGAAGAGCTTACAATATGCGTTTTAAATTTTCTCTTTCCCAAAGTTACAAGTGTAAGATTTTAAATTTTTTTTTTACTTGTGAGATGTTTACAAAGTAAAGGCTTAAAGCCTTGAGGTGAATGGTGGTTACAATTCCTCAAAAGAATGAGGCTTTAGAAGTAGAGGTGAAGTGATAAGGCGGAACTTGGATTTGAGGTTCCAAACGGAAGAGTGTTCCTTAGCCTATGCTTTAGCTCCCTTTCTTCAAAACTTAGATTGCTTCCAAGAACACCTATAGGCAAACAAGCAAAAGAGTTAGCATGCCAAAGAAATAGTGCTGAAATATGTGAGAGGAAATCACATGCATGCGAAGGAAAACGTTATAAACTCAATGCAAGTATAAAATACACTTTATGTTACAAATTCCCTCACTAAGATCCGCTTGAAAGAGTTGATTTAGTGAGTGAGAATTAGGATTTAAATCCAACAACTTAGCCTCAAATGCTAGATAAAATAGATATGTGCACAAATGAGAAAAGAAATATATGAATTTTTTTTTTTTTAGAGATGGAATAGAAGCAAAAGGCTCATGAAACCCCCTTTTAGATAAATCTCTTGATGTCTTGTGAGATTGTTGGCTTGAACAACTTGTGAGACCTCTGATATCCTTGGAGCTGACTTATTGGAATCGAAGAAGTCTTCACATTCCAATGGACTTGACAACCTGTCCTTTGAACACACAAATTTCTGCAAACCAATTGTTAGTGCAAAAGAAACTTGGCATATAGAGGCCACGTTGAGCTTGTCATTTCATCGAAAATAACAAGTTACAACAACAGCACAAAACATACCAAGTCCAAAGGAGATCTGAGATAGCTACAAATCTCCCCTCCCTAGACAATAGTGCCTTCAGGCAAATGCAAAGAAAAAACCAACTAGATTGCAATAAATAACAACATCAAATGAAACAAGTATACCTCATCAACCAAAGAATGCACCACAAGATAAGCTAGTAACCCCAAAGACTTTCCTTTATTCAGCTCAACAATAATTTCGGCGTAGTAACAATAAGCACAAGCTTCAAAAAACTACCATTACAATGAAAGCCCAAGGCTCACTTAAATAGAACTATGGGAGCAAATCCCAATGAAAGATCAAATGACAAGTGGAGAAGGGAGCTAATACCAATGTTCTAACAAATCTTCAACTGTGTGAGGTCAATCTCTAAACCAAATCAAGCTGCCCAAGTGTAATTTCAATTGGCTGTAGGTGGCAGCCAAAATGCAATTTGAGCTGCTGTAGGTGGGCAGTGTATTCCTTTTCTTTCATTTGCCAACTCTGTTGTGGACAGATGTGAAATCGAATAAGAGAAGGGGGAACACACTCCCACTAAATCTTCCAACAACTAACCCAAAAATGACACCTCTGTTAGTGCCAACAAGCTGCCATCAATTGCTGTACGTATCTCTTTGTGTGACTGCCAGTGCGTATTAACTGAATTGAACTGTTGTTGGTTGTCGTAGATGATGGCTACTTGGTACGTGTAAAGTTTGGTGGAGACATATCTCCGCAAATTTTTAAATCAAACCCCAAACAAATCAACCACATGTACGCTGATTTTTTTTTCCTTGCTGCGTGAAGTTTCCTTGTGCTGGCTGCGTATAGCTGTTGATTTTGTGTACAACTGTGTGAGGATTGGTGGAGACATTCCACGATTTCCTCCAATCAAATATCAAACACATCAAACCACATGTACGCTGATGTAATATGCTGAGTGGGCAAGTGTGATTTGGCAGCCAACTACGTGGAGTTACAATTGGTCATGTGCGTTGAATAATTTGCTGTTGAGATTGTCTCATACGCAGACCATGGAGTAAGGTGGGGTCCCTTCCCACTCACTTATACTTTAAACTTTATACTTTGGCAACATTTGTTTTAAATTAAATTACTTCAAACCTTTTTGCTACCCCATGAACCCATCGTGGAACATTTGACTGCCTTTGACTTGTTTTTTACTTTTTTATTGACTTGTGGCTTGCTTGGTGGGCCCCACATGGCTGCCACATCACCCTTTATTTCTCCACATAATTGCCATGTCAAAATTTCACTTATTTTGACTTTGGAGAATTTTCTAAAATTTTCCAATTATTGATTTTTTTTGAATTTCTTCTCATTTTTTCCACTGACATTAGTAAAATCGGCTTTTGAGGGACCATAAGTCGTTTTTTGACCCTCAAAGTGGGTCCTAGGATAATGCTGGGTCTCTGAGGATTAATTTCGACTGGTCACACGCTCCAGACATTTCCTAAGGCCACTTATTTACATCATTACATAGAAATTAATTAAAAAATCCCGTTTTGCGGGGAATGTTTAATTATTAAAAAATTCTACTTAGACTTAGTCAAATTCCGCGAAATTTCAGAGATGACCTAGCATGGTAATATACATCGACTCTAGACACTAAGATGTGTTAGGGGCTCAACCTTCAAGCCGTCACCCCGGCTTTGGGGTAATGCAATGACGAAAAAACCTAGAAAATTTTTCGCTGCTAAAAGGAAGGAATAATTAACCAAGTAAAAAAAACACTCCAAGGTGTACTCGCTTGCTGATCGAGTCCCAACATCCTAGGCCTGTTACATGGCTTTATTCATCATGCTAGTGACATTTATACAATATCCCCGCAGGGCTGCGGAATCTGAAGACTGAAGAAGAAAATGATGAGAAGAAGAAGTAGAGTTTAAAAACTCTGTTGAACATGATGATATCTGATGATACAAATGTCTTCTGGTTCATCCTTGGGCATGGAGTCTTCTCATTGTCATCAAGTGCCACTCCAGTGGTCAAGATTTGGCTTCATATGGGGATGCATGCTAGATATGAAGTGATAGTGTGCAAGAACCTGGTATCTGCATCCACCGACCAAAGATATATATTAGCAGTATCCATTCAATATAGCATCAAATAAAATCAAGTACATAAATGGAAATTTATTCTAGAAAACATAAATAACAATTTATTCATGAAATAAAACTATTTAAACAAAATTTACAAGGGATAGGGCTAGGAATATGATACACAGGATGCCCCATGGCATCAAATGTCTTCGGTGAAATCCATCTTGAGAACCTGCCTACTCACAGGCAAATCCATAGGCTCTTTCTCTGATGTGCCTTGGCCAATTCTGACTTTCTTAGGACTATGACTTGCCCCACTGTTAATTTGTTTGTGGCCATCAGATACACCAAACCTCTTCCTTTTCCTTTTTCGACTTTTGATGCGTTGAGGTTTGATCCTGCTCAAAATTGGTGATTCATTTTTTATATCATTTTTCTTTTTTCGTTTTTTTCTTTTCTTCTTGGTTAGTTGGGATGGCGATGATGATGCAATCACTGTCAATCCTACAACTCTGTCTTGAAAATGCTCTGACGGAAGATTTGAAGTACCCAAGCCTTTTGAGCTATGCCTAATCTCTTCATTTTGAATCCGTTCTGTTAAGGGGGGAAGAAAATTTGTCAACACAACATCACTCCCTGTCTGGCATGATCTATAGATAATCTCATTGTTGGGTCTCCTTGGATCCTCAACATGATATCTTTTCTCTAACTCCCGATCAAGTCTAACAAAGGTATCATTTGGCATGGGGATGGTGGCATATGATAAATCCATTTGAAGGCTACCACCTAAATCTGATGCCCATTTTCTTGATAGGAGCATTCCCCATGAATCAGGAATATCTATCACAACAAATATCCATAGTCATTATTCTGTCTAAGTATGCAGCTAGGAAAACCTGTAAAACTTTAATTATCCCACACACTTCAATTCTTTTAGAATCCATTGAATATATGTTGGGATAGGGCCTAGAGACCCTTAAATTCAGTTGCTCCATGACTTTCTTGGTCATAACATTTGATGAAGCCCCTGAATCAAGCATGCAGTTGTGTAAAAGACGATCATTCACTATCAAAGAAACATAAAATGGAAGATGATCTTCATTCCCCACATAACAGTTCATACTTTTCAATACAATTTCTTCATCTTCTGGTTCATTATTAGGCTTTTCTTCCCTTTGAGTAACTTCAATTGCACTTAGTAACTTGGCCCTTTTAGATGGTATCTTTAAAAGCTGTTACTTGGATAGAAATCTTTGCATTATTCTTAATTGCCAAAGTCAAAATTTAATTAGTAGGAGGAGAAAAATTTACATGATTATTTTGGTCTTGAAGAATGTCCCTTCTCGATAAGTCATCCCTTTACTGTTTGCCATAGCAAGAATTTGTTGAGATGTAGGCTTTCCCCCAAAAATCTTATTTGACTTTGGTGCGATTTGCAATCATATTGTCGACCCCAAGATTATTAGGACTATGGTCAATCTCTTGATTACTTTCAATGGTGTATATTTGATCTTCCATGGAGAACATATTGATTTGACCACTAGTTCCTCCATGTTCATCTCCCAACATGCTACCTTCCATAATTCTCTTTACATATAGGCATGTGGCTTCTTCATGGAACTCATTACATGGCCTACAAAAAGGGAGAATTTGATCTACCATGTTGGTGGATTCCAATGGATTTGGAGGCCTATAATCTTTTTGAGGGCCTTTATTCTTTTGACATCCATTATTTGGCCTAGGTTGGAATCTTTGCACTTGCGATCTTTCCATGGCCACCAACCTACTTTGCATGGATTGCATTTCTTTAGTGTGGTTTGCTTCCATGCTCTTGATGAGTTGAGTTAATTGCTTAATAGGATCATGGGTAGCCTCTTCCTTGGCCTTGCCTTTGGAATCATTCGATTTTGATGGCCCTCTAGTGAAATCAGGAATCTCAGATTTTCCTGATTACTTTCTAGCCCTCTCCATTTTCAAGGCTTCAAATTGAGCTACACCCAAAGTTGCAGGCTCCTTTCTTCTCAACTCATAAGCAATGTCCACACCAAAAGAATCCAGACAGGAATATAAGAGAAATTCATCAGGAGGTTTAACAGTAGTAGGCATGCTTTTAACCAATTCATTGAATCTCTTGTTAAACTCCTCCATGGTTTCATTCTCATTCTTCTTCATGGTGTTAATGGCACTGATCAAATGACTATTCTCTCTTCTCTCCCCATACTTTCCCATGAAAGCATTAACAATCATTTGTAAAGAATCATACGAGTTAGCAGGCTACTCAGTGAACCAATCAAGAGCATCCTCTTCCAAAGAGAGAACGAAAAGCCTCATCTTTACATTCTCAGAGTTAGCAACGTTACACCACTTAAAGATGCAAACATTAAAGTTCTTCACATGTGATGCTACACTAATGGCATTGTTACTTTGAAAAGAAGGCAACCTTTCAATAGCCTTGTCAGGGATATTGTGAGGATAGCCATTAATGTTAGTAAAGTTACAAAGAGCAAAAAGATCATTCATGATGTTAGGCTCGACTTGTCTTTGAAACGGCAAATGAATGTCAGAAATAGCCTCTTGCCCAAGACTAGCAAGAGCTCTACTATGAGAAAGTATATTTAACCTCTCTCTAAAAACCCTTTCAGGATCAGGAGAGGGGCTAACTAGACCACTTGAATTTCTCGTAGTAGAGACTCTTGCAAAATTAGCAAAAATCCAAATCCAAAATTCAAATATGCCAAAACTAAAAGTTAGTCGTTTTCCCAGGCACAAGAAGACTTGTCCCTGACAACGGCACCAAAAATGTTATCGCTTGCCGCCTACACCTACCTACTAGTTAGTGGGAAAAGCCTTCAACCCCACTAGGTGTGGTTGGTGGCAAGGAACTCAAAGAAGGGTTTGTAACCTATTCCCAACTCTCTCCATAGTAGCTATCTCCTAGGTTAGCTAACGGGGGTGGTCCCTAAAGGAGAACTAAGTCAAAGATATGAGGTTTCTAGGAGAATTGATTAGAAGGAATTATTTATCAAAGATGACTCAATTCCAAGATGTAAACAAGCATATAAGTATATGAGCAATATTCAATGATGTGTTCAAAATATAGACCAGTGCTTTAAAGTAAATGACAAGTGCTTGCTCAAAAATGAAATCCAAGATACAATGACAATAATCCCACGAAAGAAGTGTTAGACCAAGATTAACATATAAGCATCACTTGCAATAAATGAAAAAGTACTAGTAAGAAAGTGCTCAAGTAACAAAGGATAATGACATTAAATATTCATGAGCTAAATAACCACCAAAGTAACAAGTACATGAAATAGAAAAATTGCGAGTAAATTTTTGATGTGAAGGTGCTCTTGGTTTATTTTATTAGTAGAATTCTAAAACAAGTTTCAATTTAACTACTGTCCCCAGACCTCACCCTCACCCGAAATCTGGGTCTCACATTGAGGAGTCAATAAGGGTGGAGGGTCCCTAATGTCTATAGTATATACAACCAACTTAAGTTGGAGGTTAATTTTTAGAGATGCAAGTCTACTATGAAAAAGTGAAATGCCTAAATGATATGAAAGTGAGTTTGCAAGTGCTATGTAAAAGATGGAGATGATTCAATTAAATATGCTTCATAATTAGAACAATAACTCAAGTTGCCATAAATTGAAAGTGCTATGCTTCTTTACTTGTAGTATATTGTGAAACATATCCAAATGAGAAATAGATCACACAACATAAGTAAGTGATGGCAAATGAGATTGCAAGTTAGGAAATTTAAAGGACTATGTGATCTAAGCAATTAATGAAATGAAAATATGAGTTATTCACACGCAACTAGATTAGATTAGCAAACAAAATAATGAATGCAAGTGATTTAGTTGAGAAAATTAAAAAAAAACTAGGCAAAAGAAAGTTAACCACTCAAGAAGACTTCCTCCATCTAAATGAGTAGGTGAGATACCATGGCAAAAACTTCCCAAGCTCCCTTAAGAAAAGTCAGCTCTTTATTAATGAAAGTGAGGCCCTCTTATAGAAATGAGGGGCTTGGAAAGAGCTTACAATATGCGTTTTAAATTTACTCTTTCCCAAAGTTACAATTGCAAGATTTTAAATATTTACTTGTGAGAAGTTAACAAAGTAAAGGCTTAAAGTCTTGAGGAGAATGGTGGTTACAAGTCCTCAAAAGAATGAGGCTTTAGAAGTAGAGGTGAAGTGATAAGGCGGAACTTGGATTTGAAGTTCCAAATGGAACAGTGTTCCTTAGCCTATGCTTTAGCTCCCTTTCTTCAAACTTAGATTGCTTCCAAGAAAACCTATAGGCAAACAAGCAAAAAAGTTAGCATGCCAAAGAAATAGTGCTGAAATATGTGAGAGGAAATCACATGCATGCGAAAGAAAAAGTTAGAAACCCAATGCAAGTATAAAATACACTTTATATTACAAATTCCCTCACCAAGATCAACTTGAAAGAGTTGATTTAGTGAGTGAGAATTGGGATTTAAATCCAACAACTTAACCTCAAATGCTAGATAAAATAGATATGTGCACAAATGAAAGAAGAAAATATATAATTTTTTAGAGATGGAATAGAAGCAAAGGGCTCATGAAACCCCCTTTTAGATAAATCTCTTGATGTCTTATGAGATTGTTGGCTTGAACAACCTTGAGACCTGCGATATCCTTGGAAGTTTGGCTTATTCAAATCGAAGAAGTCTTCACACTCAATGGACTTGACAACTGTCCTTTGAACACACAAATTTCTGCAAACCAATTGTTAGTGCAAAAGAAACTTGGCATATAGAGGCCACGTTGAGCTTGTCATTTCATCGAAAATAACAAGTTACAACAAGAGCACAAAACATACCAATCCAAAGGAGATCTGAGATAGCTACAAATCTCCCCTCCCTAGACAATAGTGCCTTCAGGCAAATGCAAAGAAAAAACCAACTAGATTGCAATAAATAACAACATCAAATGAAACAAGTATACCTCATCAACCAAAGAATGCACCACAAGAGAAGCTATTAACCCCAAAGACTTTCCTTTATTCAGCTCAACAATAATTTCGGCATAGTAACAATAAGCACAAGCTACAAAAAACTACCATTACAATGAGAGCCCAAGGCTCACTTAAATAGAACTATGGGAGAAAATCCCAATGAAAGATCAAATGACAAGTGGAGAAGGGAGCTAATCCCAATGTTCTAACAAATCTTCAACTGTGTGAGGTCAATCTCTAAACCAAATCAAGCTGCCCAAGTGTAATTTCAATTGGCTGTAGGTGGCAGCCAAAATGCAATTTGAGCTGCTGTAGGTGGGCAGCGTATTCCTTTTCTTTCATGTGCCAACTCTATTGTGGACAGATGTGAAATCGAATAAGAGAAGGGGGAACACACTCCCACTAAATCTTCCAACAACTAACCCAAAAATGACACCTATGTTAGTGCCAACAAGCTGCCATCAACTGCTGTACGTATCTCTTTGTGTGACTGCCAGTGCGTATTAACTGAATTGAATTGTTGTTGGCTGTTGTAGATGACGGCTACTTGGTACGTGTAAAGTTTGGTGGAGACATATCTCCCCAAATATCTAAATCAAACCCCAAACAAATCAACCACATGTACGCTGATTTTTTTTTTCTTGCTGCGTATAGCTGTTGATTTTGTGTACAGCTGTGTGAGGATTGGTGGAGACACTCCACGATTTCCTCCAATCAAATACCAAACACATCAAACCACATGTATGCTGATGTAATATGCTGAGTGGGCAAGTGTGATTTGGCAGCCAACTACGTGGAGTTACAATTGGTCATGTGCGTAGATTTTTTAATTGCCATGTGAATAATTTGCTGTTGAGATTGTCTCATACGTAGACCATGGAGTAAGGTGGGGTCCCTTCGCACTCACTTATATTTTAAACTTTATACTTTGGCAACATTTGTTTTAAATTAAATTACTTCAAACCTTTTTGCTGCCCCATGAACCCATCGTGGAACATTTGACTGCCTTTGACTTGTGTTTTACTTTTTTATTAACTTGTGGCTTGCTTGGTGGGCCCCACATGGCTGCCACATCACCCTTTATATCTCCACATAATTGCCATGTGAAAATTTGACTTATTTTGACTTTGGAAAATTTTCTAAAATTTTCCAATTATTAATTTTTTTCTCATTTTTTCTCATTTTTGCCATTGGCATTAGGAAAATCGGCTTTTGAGGGACTATAAGTCGCTTTTTGACCCCCAAAGTGGGTCCTAGGATAATGCTGGGTCTCTGAGGATGAATTTCGACTGGCCACACGCCCCAGACATTTCCGAAGACCACTTATTTACATCGTTACATAGAAAATAATTAAAAAATCTCATTTTGCGGGAAATTTTTAATTATTAAAAAATCCTACTTAGACCTAGTCAAATTCCGCGAAATTTCAGAGATGACCTAGCATGGTAATATACATTGACTCTAGACACTAAGATGTGTTGTGGACGTCATGCCTTCAAGCCGTCTGACTTTGAAGTGCAATACGATGAGTGAAAAAAAACCTAGAAAATTGTTAACACGCTAAAAAGAAGAATAATTCAACCAAATAAAAAAAACACTCAAAATTACCATACTTGATCGTGTCTGACATCCTGGGCACATTACATGCAGCATTCATCATCTTGGTAACATTTATACAATATCATGAAGTTGCGGAATACGAACATTGAAGAAAAATAGTGAAGAAAGTGAGCTTGGCTCTTATTAGACACAGGGATATCCGATGATACAAATGTCTTCTGGTTCATCCTTGGGCATGGAGTCTTCTCATTGTCATCAAGTGCCACTCCAGTGGTCAATAGGACCAATGTAAAAGGAAAGTCATTGATAAGTGTTTTGGTTGTGTCGGTTAGTGGTGCAATCTTCCTGTCAGCATATGATTATTCAGACAAATTCAAGACCGACATTAACATTGCAGAACCATTACTTGCAATAATTGAAAAGACTGGGCCATACAATGTCATACAAGTCATCACTGATAATGCTGCTAACTGTAAGGCAACAGGAGCAATTATTGAGGATAAATACCCCAACATATTTTGGTCTCGGTGTTTGGTTCACACAATGAACCTTTTGATGCATGATATCATTAAAAACAAGTAACCTCAATTCAAATGGCTTGGTGATTTGTACAAGAGAGGTACAAAAAATGATAAAATTTATTATAACTCATAGCAATACCCATGGGCTTTTCCGTACTCACTCCAAATTGGAGTTGTTGAAGATAGCAAAGACTAGATTTGCTAGCTATTACCTCACCTTCAGGTGCCTTTTGAAGGTAAGAGAGTCATTGGTTGCAATGGTTATCAAGCCCACACCGGCAGGTATTAAAGGACAGGGCAGCGACAATAGTTAACAGGCAAGGTTTTGAACATGTGGAGGAAACCGCCCTTGACCCTTTGTTTTGGGCACGTGTGAGGGAAATTTTGAACTTCACCAAGCCCATTTATCACATGATTCGGTTTGCAGATACAGATAAACAAGTGACTGGGGAGGTTTATGAGCAGATGGATAGCATGTTGGGTGAAATAAAAGATGTTGTTAAGGATAATGATTCCAACTTGTATGCAATGATTCACGACTGTGTGTGTGCATGGTGGAGTAAACTCAATGTTCCACTACATGCCTTGGCATATATTCTTATGCCAAAATACTACTCTCCATCTTGGTCGGGCCAACCTGCACCTGGAGGTGGGGTTAGGATCAAACCTTACACAGATCCAGAGGTACAACAGGGATACATGAAGGCATTAGACAAGTTGGTACCCGACAGGGAGGAGTGTGCTAGATTGCGCCTTGAATTAGGCAAATACTTCAGTTGCACTGCTAACTTTGGTTCTTTCCATGGAATGGAAGACAGAGACAGATTTGATGCTCTCACATGGTGGGAAGCATATGGAGGCATGGGACTTTTGCCAAAGTTGGCAAAAAAGGTTCTCTCACAGGTTGTGAATACTTCTTCTGTAGAGAGGTGTTGGAGCACCTACAGCGTCATACATAATGTGAGAAGAAACAGGCTGAATGAAAACCGAGCTGAAAGCTTGGTTTATGTGCATTACAACTTGAGGTTGTTGAGCCATTACTGTGATCAGGCATATGAGGATCAATCATAGAGAGTCTGGGACAACAACCCAGAGGATGATAATTTGGAGGACGACACGGTACATATGGAAGAATTGGAAGCATAACTTTTTAGGGATGATGATGAAGCATCAGCAGCACCGCCACACACAGGGCCAGTCCCACCATCTAGTAGTTGTGCGGGTGCCAGTGCCAGTGCCAGTGCCACTCCTCGATATCCAACTATTGTTCCTTTGCAGATTCAGCCTCCACCTTCTAGTCATGGTTGTGGACGTGGTACTCCTGAGAGTACTAGAAGACCATCATTTCCTCGTGGCTCGCACAAATTAGACATTTCTCGTGGGCATGGCAAGGGGCTAGCCAATAGATAAAATAGATTTGTTGTTTACTAGTCTTTTCTATTTTCTAGTAGTTTTTATCTTTTATAATTGTTGACAGTTGAACAGTTGAAACTTGACTCTTTCATATATTTAATGACAATTTAAGTTTGAAGTTTGAATTTGAAAGGTGAAACTTTGAAGTTGGCATTTATAACTTTACAAGTCATTATGAATTATGAATATGATGCTTCATGAAAGTTATATGGTGATCAATGAACCAATGATGATAAATGTTATATATCAATGATGATAAATTGTATATATTGAATTTTGAAATCAATGAATCAATGATGATAAATGATATATATCAATGATGATAAATGTTATATATTGAAATTTGAAATCAATTAATCAATGATGATAAATGTTATATATTAATAATGATAAATGTATATTGAATTTTGAAATCAATGAATCAATGATGATAAATGAATTATGATATATATCAATGATGATAAATGTTAGATATTGAAATTTGAAATCAATGATGATAAATGTTATATATCAATGATGATAAATGTTATATATTGAATTTTGAAAGCTTGAGACCTTCAGATTGATGATTCGTGAGACTCAAGAGCCAATATGTTGTATGCTTCCAACTTGTGGGCGTGGTTGATGAAGATTATAACTTCTAGATGATTGATGTTATGTGATTCAATCTATGAGCTTATGTTTTTTATGTCTAATTCATCATTCTACATGCTTTTGTTGACATATATGCATCAAAATATAATATATATATATATATATATATATATATATATATATATATAAACGCTCCCCGAAATGCTCCGGACCGGGAGCTTTTGAAAATGGCGCTCTTGCTCCCACTCCCGCTCCCAAGTAACCTTGGATCTACAAGATCAAACATGTGGTAGATGGAAGTATCGATAAATATAAGGCGGATTTGTGGTTAGGGGTTTCTCTCAACAAGAAGGCATTGACTATGAAGAGACATTTGTTTCGACGACAAGGTATACAGCGATTCATCGACTATGAAGAGACATTTGTTTCGACGACAGGGTATACAACGATTCAATCATTGGTCTCTCTGGCAACATTAATGGGATGGAACATCATCAAATGGATGTGAAGACTGCATTTTTCAATGGCACAATTGATGTGGAAGTCTATATAGAGAAACCCTTCTGTTTGCAGATTGAAGAAAGCATTATGTGGCCTCAAGCAAGCACTAAGGGCATGGTATGCTAGAACATATGCATACCTACAAAGATTAGGCTTCACAAAAATTTCTGCTGATCCAAACCTTTATATTAAGGTTGTGGATGGAGAACCTGTGATCATTCTTCTGTATGTAGATGATCTTCTCTTAACGGGTGTAGAAGGTCGAATTGAAGAATGCAAGAAGCAACTAGTAGCAAAATTTGACATGAAGGATCTAGGGCTGATGCATTACTACTTGGGACTAGAAGTCTGGTAAGGACTGATGAAATTTATTTGGGTCAAGGGAAGTACGTGATCAAGATGTTGAATAGGTTTGATAAGATGGATTGCAAACCTATTACCACTCCAATGATCACTAACTTGAAGAGACTAAGGAGTTTCGAATTGAGCTCGGTGGATCCTTCCCAATATAGACAACTGATTGGCTCATTGATGTACTTGGTGAATACTTGACCAAACATATGTTTTGCAGTAAACATTCTCAATCAATTCCAAGTAGAGCCAAGGCATGATCCCTGGATAGCAGTAAACATATATTGAGATATTTGTGAGGGACTATCCACTATTGCTTGAAATATGATAAGAGGAACGAAGTCCACTTGATTGGATATATAGATTTTGACTAGGGAGGCAACGAGCAGGATGGAAAAAGCACTACAGGAGGATGTTTCAATTTGGGATCCTCCATGATCTCATGGATGAGCAGAAAGCAAGACACAGTTGCTTTGAGTAGTGCTGAGGATGAGTATGTTGCAACCTGTGAAGTAAACTGAGAAGTGGTATGGTTGAGGAAGCTGTTATCCGACCTATTCGAAGGATCGATGGACCCTACAGTGATACATTGTGACAACACCAGTTGTATATGATTGTCTGAGGACCCAATATTTCATGGAAAGACAAAGCATATAAACAACAAGTATCATTATATTCGGGAGCTCATACAAAGTGGTGTGCTGTAGTTACAATATATCTCCACTGATGAGCAGGTAGCTAATATATTAATGAAATCTCTTCCTAACAAGAAGCTTGTGTACTTGAGAGACAATCTTGGCTTGGTTGATATATCCTTCCTGGTTGAGAGGGAGAGATAGACACATCATTCCTGTCTTCACTTGGGAAGACAGAATGGAGGATTGGGCTGTAGAAATTTCTGAATCCTTACACTTTATGCAGAAATTATTACTGTAAATCTGGTTATGCTCCTCCTACTTAGACAAGTTATTAACTGAATAAATTAAAGTTAAAATCGAAGCAAAACACATAACAAATCTCTACCAATCCAGATCTAGAGCAAGTTCATGCACACATTGACAAAGTGACA
The DNA here is from genome assembly GCA_034641835.2 of Pinus albicaulis. Lineage (NCBI taxonomy): Eukaryota > Viridiplantae > Streptophyta > Pinopsida > Pinales > Pinaceae > Pinus > Pinus albicaulis. The sequence goes on along the minus strand of CM076569.1, from coordinate 242,077,090 downwards.
TAGTTATTTCTGGACAAATAGTCCCCGGAAAAACCCAATGCGGGAAAACCGGTCTCTGGGTGTTGGAGGGTTTTATTATTAAGAATATTTCTGAATACACAAATCTGGGTTCTAGATATGGAAATCCCGACAGAGAAAATACTAGATCTACAACTCACTGGCTGATCTAGGGCCAAAATAATGACTGATCCACACCCTCAAACGAGATTTACAGAACTCAGCCAAGATTAGGGCCTAGAAACCCCATCGCTGCCCCTAAAAGCCTCTGCGTTAGCCTTTGAAGCCCCTCAAACCCTCAACACTGCTCCGGAAGAGACTGCGTTACCCCAGACTGGGTGATGCAGTCACTACACTGCCCCTGAAGGGTCTCTTCGTAACCCCTAAGGGTTTCCTGTTGAAAATCACACTGTCCTTGGAGGGACTGCGTTGTCCTTGCTGCTGCTGCTGCTCTCTCCTTCTGCGTTGTCCTTGAGCTGATCTCTGCCTCTTGTGTATTCTAGACCCCAAGATCAGATCATCCCCTTGGCCTAAATTCCCCTCTGCAGCTGAAGCACTTCTGAGTATTCTTAGCAAACCCTGCCCTAGAATCTCAGCTTAGCTTCAGTGCTCTGCCTCTGTGTGTCTTTACAAATGACCCCAAGCCTTTCCTTTATACTTTTCTCGTTGAAAAATCAACAGCCATGATCAGATCTTGAATCAATGGCTAAGATTAAAAGAAAGCTTGATCCGTGTTTCTTAAGACAATTTCATCACATGTTTAATTAAATTCACTTTAATTATTTAAGTTCCCTAAGTTTTAACTTAGAAAATACATTAAAATAATTAATTAATTTAATATCTCCTAAACCAGATGAAATTTCCCAAATCAATTTCTGGGTCTTGTAGATCAAGTGTACTCTAGTCCCTCAAAATTTGGGAGCTAGACCACAACTGATGCTACCCCAAATACACAAAATCTCGACATCAGTAACCATCTGACTTTCGATACTCTTTGAGGATGAGGTAGGGCATCCAAGATAAGAGTAGTCATGGACCAATATTCTTTGAGGACTGGATATCCAAGATAAGAATAGTCGAAATAAGGTCATACTTGGTGAACACTTGAGTGGAGTATGTACCTTGAGAGACAATGATGACGATGTTCATAAATCATTGGTATCGCTAACATTATGCTTTAATCTTGTGGAGAGATAGAGCTATTAGTCAAGGCCTTGTTGATATGATGCTAGACAGATGGGTTACCAATTCGACTCTTCTTATGAGTCTCTTCAGATTGAGAATGTCCATTTACCTCTTATCAATACCTCCCTAGTTAAGAGGGAGTGTTGAAAAATGTGTAACTAGGTTCGGTCTTCATAAGTATGAAATGCATTTTTGATTCTTGTAAATTATAAAATGAAAAGAAAATTTATTATTATTATTTTGGAGCATGGGTTTCATGCTCAAGTTCTTTTATTTTATTGGTCAAGCACCCATTGAGTGCTTCTAGGGTTTGTCCTAGGTCAAGAAGTCAAAAGAGTCATTGTCATAAGTTGAAGACCCCATTGGGCACATTGTAACTTGTAAAGAAAATTATTTTTGTCTTTAAAAGTGTTGGAATACCCTCCAATGCCAAGTCGGCCTAGCAGCTAGAAAGTCGGCCTAAAAGAAGAGCCACGTCCACCTTTGAAGAAACATATATATAGAGAAGAACTCGTCCTCCATTTGGCACTCTCACTCATCCATCATTATAGTGAAGGAAGAGGAAGGAGAAGGCAATGAAGAAGAAGAAGAACGAAGGAGATTTGTTTTTGGGCTATTTCTCTCTCTCACTTGCTAAAGAGGACTAGGGTTTCTGTGCAGAACTACGGCATACATCTAAAAGTTTGATCTTGGAGAAAAGCAGGCAAAGAGGTCAAGTGAAGGTCACCAAGGGTCTCTCTCAAGCTCCAAGAGTCGGGGAAAGGCAAGCGAAGGTTAGAGGAGGTCTCTAGAAGGAGATCGAAGTTTCCACGTGTGGCAACAACATTTGCAGCAGTTGCAGGGATGCCGTCAAATCTGCAATAGGAGGCCGAGGAAGTGCTACTGGAAGAGATTTGACTGGGTTTGGCAAGATTGAAGTTGGCACATCATCTCAACAAGTTGGTCTTGGTCTTGGAGGGTATTGGTCTCAATCGTAAGGTCATGGAATTCTTCAATTGAAGAATCTATAAGAAAAGAGACTTAAGGTTTTCCCCTTAAGAGGAGAGGTTTTGGCCTTGGCTTGTAGCCTATATATTGTGTCATTATTCTTATTGTTTTGGTAGCTGTTTGATGCTTCACATATATAATAATAAAGAACTAAGCTAATACGTAAAAAGGAAACACAAGCAATTATCAAGTAAAAGAGAATTAAACATAATCATTGTCCTATTGAATTCTCAACATTGATTACATATGACGACTTGATCTTACACAGTGACTTGAATATAATAACAATAACGATGACTTGGATTTGCCTAGCTATTGACTTCACTCTCTGTTCTTTGTATGTCAATGGACCTCACTCTCTGTTCTTCGTATGGCTATGGATATTTCTCTTATGGTTTGGTACTCTCTTATGATGTGGTACTTGCACAATGGCACTTCGCATTACTATACAATTGGTTATGTTTGGCATCATTGTTGTATTATATAGTCAGTTACATTTGGCACTTGGATTTACAGTTGTATTATATGGTATCACGATTATGTTGGCTCTTAGCATCTCAACGCTATTGGCATCTCAGTGTCTTAGTATGGCAGCTATATTGGTATCACAGTGCTATACCATTTCAGTGGTATGTTTGATTTTTGTAGTACCCATCTTGGCTTATAGTAGCATGGTTGACCTCTTGTATATGTAGGGTGGCATCACAGTTGCTTCATTAACATAATAGTTGTATGTTTGGAATTTCAGTTCAACGATTTGTATGATGTCTTTACATTCCAACAACAGTGATAATAATTATATATAGCACCCTAACATCAAGCATGGAAGGTCATCAATGACAATATTGAGTGGAAGCATTAACAATGGATCTTGTTCACAAATGAAGTTGTGAACAAGATGTATAGGTCCTAGACAGTCTGATGTATTGATTTGTACTTTGTACCACTCTGTTGAACTTTCGAGGACATTATAATAGAAGAAGCAAAATTTGGAAGGGTTTTCCCCCTTATGGGGTTTTTCCCTGGTCTCTGACCAAAATCATGGTGTCCCTAACTATGCATGCTTTTCTTCTTATGTTTCATTTATTGGTTTGCTGCATTGTTGATGATATCATTGTTTTTTCTATATAATTTCTAATAATGTTTAAATGCTATGGGGTGTATGTAATATGAAAATGTTGAAATGCAATTATCTAAAGCAAAGAACAATGTAGCCCTAATAAAAATTAACATGGTATCAGAGTTGGGCTAAAGAAAAGTCATGGATATCACCCCTAAGAAGACGCCGTCAAAGGAAGCAAGTAAAGATGGCAGAGACCTAAAAGAATGCTAGGGTTTGAATGAAACCCTAGGCACCCTTGATAGGAAGGAAAGGTACTTTTGTTGGTTATTGTGAAATTTCTAAAGCTTATAGAATATATGTACCTGGTCAAAGGAATATAGAGTTTAACAAGGATGTGACATTTGATGAAGATGCTGCTCTTTAAAAAGCAAGGGACACTCCTCCCACTGCCAATGTTGAGAGAAAGAATGATGCCATGGATATACAAGCAGGGCCTTCTATGCCTGAGCTAGAGCCTGAGTTTGCTGATGATCCCATGGAACCCATGGACTCCTTGGATCCCCCTGTGTGTGATCCTCACGCTAGGAAGAGATCACTATGGCTTCAGGACATTTTACAAGATGGTGAGAGACATACTATTGCAAGAGGAATCTTCAGAGAAAGTAAGAAGGCACGCTGATATCAAGGATTTGTTGTAGCTATGAGCAACATTATACAAGATGCACCATGCACTTTTGAAGAAGCAATGAAAGAACAAGTATGGAAGGATGCTATGGCCGAGGAATATGAATCCATCATGAAGAATGATGTATGGGAAGTGGTTTCGAGACCGAAAGGTAAATCTGTTGTGACTTCAAACTTCAAAGTGGATCTACAAAATCAAGCATGGTGTCGATGGAAGTGTTGAAAAGTACAAGGCGAGGCTTGTGGGTAGAGGATTCTCCTAGAAAGAGGGAGAGGAGTATGTTGAGATCTTTGCGTCGATTTCTCGATATACTGCCATCCGATCTATTGTTGCTCTTGCTGCTAGTCAGGGATGGACACTTAAGATGGATGTGAAGGCTACATTTCTACATGGCATTCTCAAGGAAGAGGTGTACTTGTTGCAATCACAGGGTTTTGAGCAACATGACAAGAAGACTCATGTGTGCAGGCTGAAGAAAACACTTTATGGATTGAAGCAAGCCCCTAGGGCTTGGTATGCCTGCATTGATAACTATCTGATGAAGCTTGGATTTACAAGAAGCAATGCTGATCCGAATCTCTACTTCAAAGTCGTCAAAGGTATGCCTTTAATTCTTGTATTATATGTTGACGATTTATTCTTGATAGGTGGAGAGCCTCTTATTCTCCAATGTAAGGGGGAGCTAGCCTCTAGGTTTGAAATGAAAGACCTTGGTTTGATGCACTACTTTCTTGGCCTAGAGGTGTGGCAGAGACTTGGTGAGATTTTCCTTTCTCAAGGAAAATATGTTGTCAAGTAGTTAGAGAGATTTGATATGGTGGAATGCAAGTCCATGGCCACATTGATGGAGATGAATTTTAAGAAATTATGTGGAGAAGTTGTGGGCCCTGATTTTGCAAATTCTTCTGAGTATCGATAATTGATTGGGGCAGTGATGTTCTTGTTGAACACTAGACTGAACGTATGTCTTGCTGTCAACACTTGAGTCAATCTATGGTGGAGCCACTTTATGTACACTGGGTTGTTGCTAAGCTTGTGCTGAGATACTTGCATGGGACTATCAATCATTGATTGAGATATACTGTTAGAGATTTGAAACTTCATGGATACACTGATGTTGATTGAGCCAAAACTGTTGTTGACAGGAAGAGCACATCAGGGTGTTGTTTTAGTTTGGGGTTTACCATGATATCTTGGATGAGTAGGAAGCAAAAGTCTGTTGCCCTTAGTACGACCGAGGTTGAGTATATTGCAGCTAGAATGCTTAGCTGTGAGGCAATATGGTCGAGGAAGCTCTTTGGAGAGTTGTTTGAATAGGCACTAGATACAACTGTGATATACTGCGGCAATAAAAGTGGGATCCGACTTTCAGAGAATCCTTTGTTCTGCGATAGGTCCAAGCACATTGAGATTAGATATCACTATATCTGGTATATGATGTAGAGAGGAGTTGCAAGACTAACACATTTCGATTGATGAGTAGATAACCGACATTCTTACCAAGCCTTTGCCAAAAGGGAAGTTCGTGGTCTTCAGAGTGCAGCTTGGACTCGTGGAGGTGCCTCGCTTGGGAATGGGTCACGACTGATCAAGAACATTGAGCTATGCTCTTCCCCCTTGTCTTTTGACTTCCATTGATTGAGCTATTGATCGAAGTTCTTTAGGAAAGTTGACCATCTTTGACTGTATATCTGAGGCTAGGGTTGATTGTATGTCAACTGTTGACTTTGACCTAGTTGTTGGAGGAATTTTGTATCTATTTGACCAAGTTTGACTGAGGAAAAGAGGCCACATTCTTTGATTGGTTGTCTAAAATTTTTGGAGTTGTTTTGATCGTTGACCTTATAATGGTTAGGGTTGCGTTGATTGTTGTTGACTTTGACTTTAACTGGGCTGAAAAATTGCAGGATTGGTATTTGATCAGATTTGACTTTTATGATCATCTTTGGTTGGATATTGGATTGTTGACTTGGATGGTCAAGGCTTTGACCTTTGACTAGTTGTTGGATGTACTTGGACTATGTATCTTTGCTGAACATTTGATGAACATCTAATAGAAGAAGCATCTGGTTGGGTTTTCCCCCTTGTGGGTTTTTCCCTGGTCTTTGACATAAATCTATGTGTCTCATTGATCTTGGCTGTCCTCTATTGTGCATATTGTTCTATGTACAATTGGTTACCATTATTGGGTGATTGAAATTAAATTGGAAAAGTGATTGCTATTGAAAGAAGAAATTTTTAAAGTGATTGTTACAACATAGAACATTGAAAAATTAAAAATCCCATGATGGTGGTTCAACACACATGAGTTACATTAGCCATTGTTTCATATGAAGCCTTCATATATAATGTGCATGTTATTTGTTGTATTTGGTCAATTGTATTTTTAAGCTTTAGGCTCTTGGATCGAAAAAGGGTTTGTAAAACCTAAACTAATATTTGAAGGGTATGAAAGCCCTAGGGTTTGGAAATAAAACCTTGGCTAGAAACCTTAGAAAGAATGGCATCATGATGATGACGTGGGCAAGGGTATTAAAATTGCAAGATGGATACAAGAAATCTAAGATTAAGAGCGAGATGGCATTTTCCTATAACTCTCAAAAGTAAGGATTGCAAGTATGTGTTGAAGGCTACCAAGGCTTTTCGCAAGAAATGAATGAAGTGGAAAGAAAGAAAGAAAGAGAGAATTTTTAATGTCCACGAGGCTAAAAATAGCCTATGGGACAGATTGCTTCTCTATCTGACTCTTGTATTCGGTCCTTTTCCTGTGAAGTTTTACAATGAGCACTCCCAGCTTATCGACAAACTCTTCGCTGAATAGATTATCCCAAGAATTAGCTGCCAGAATACCTGCATAGTTTTCTCTGGTGTCTTTGAAGGCCTCACATTCTAGAATGAAATGTTTTTCTGTTTCCACTTTTCCGGAGGAGCAAAAAATACATACTCTTTCTTCCCACAGTTCTTTTGGCCTTTTCCAGCGCCCTGTTTCACAACGGAGTTGATGAGAATTAGTCCTTAATTGAGCAATAAGAATTTTAGATCTCCAAGAAATATCAGCCCCTATGTATGCCTTTTGTTGATGGTTATGTGTGGGGTTAAACTCTTCTATGTAGTACTTCTTCTTTCTCTCTAGCTCTTTCTTCCAAGTATGTTTATGGAATTTATCCATAACAAAGCTTTTATCTCTTTACTGTTTGTAGGACACATGCTCAAGCAAATACCCCATTTACTAAACCATTTGTTATTTTGCCGCATCCAAGTATTCTGTCTTTTGCACAATCTGTCACTAAACACAACCTTAGGCCATCTATACTCTTCCATTTGCTCAATTTTTTTCAGATACCTTATGACTCGCACCATAGCAATTGCTTCAATAGGAGCAGCCCCTGTTTCACTTAACAGGATAGCATAAGGAACTGCACTTTTAATTTTGAATTTGTTTGTAATCAAACGTTTCTGAATTTTCTCAATTTGTTTCCACTGCATCTTGGTTGTGCTGCTGGCCCATAGTTCACAACCGTAAAGAATCACAGGAATCACTAGAAGCCCAAAAAGAGTTAGGGTGGTTTTCCAGTCCCACAGCTCTGCCTCTCTACACCTGTTTTGAAGAGCATAAAATGCTTTCCAACCCCCTAAAGTTCTTTTCTTTCTACAACCATCCCAACTTAAATTTCTGTTGAAGTCTAATTCCGAGGTATTTGTAATCTGCAACTTCTTCCAAAATGTTGCCTCCAAAATAGAACTTATGTTGGTTATGCTTTCTTTTGTTAGAGAAAACCACTACTTTCGTTTTGCTAATATTGACTTGCATCCCAACCCTTTTACAAAAATGCTCAAGGGAATGTAAATGCTCTTGCAAACCAAGAGCCGAATTAGCAGTCAATATAAGGTCATCTGCGTACAAAAGAAGCCTGATAACGAACTTGCCCAAATGGATACCGTCACCCCCTTGCGAATTTAGCCACTCTTCAAGCTTGTCAATATATAACCCAAAAAGGGTAGGAGACAATGGGCAGCCTTGCTTGACCCCGATATCGCTTCTAAAACTTTCAGAAATGCCAGTTGAAGTTCTGATTTTGACTTTCACCTCTTCATACAACCTATGCACAACGGCTCTCAAATGCTTGGGAACCCCGAGTTCCTCCATTCTGCCCCAAAGCTTATCCCTAGGAACCGTGTCAAAGGCTTTTCTGAAATCAACAAAGCAACAAAAAACTTCTTCCTTATTTTCCAAACCTTTTTCAATGATGTGCCTTAAAGTTATACAATGATCAACTGTGGAATGTTTAGGTCTAAAACCTGCTTGCCCTTTAGCACGTTTATTTCTTTCTTCTGCCCACCTGCTAATTTTCTTTTCCAACATGCTTCCAAATAACTTTGCAAACAAGGGGTTTATCATTATGGTTCTATAATTGGAAGGATTATTGATGTCACCACTCTTGAAAAGAGGTATTGCCATACTAGTTGTCCAATCTGTGGGGAACCCCTGCTGTAAGATGTTGTTGAAAATTTTTGTGATGTGAGGTGAAAGAAATTTTAAGCCCCACTTTAGATACTCTGCTTGGAGTTCATCTAAGTCTTTTGCTTTTCCAGCGCCCAACTTCTTGATACCCATCTCTACTTCTTGCATCGTGAAGAGTTTTATGTCTGTGTTGACCAAAGGAGGAGGGTCAACCTTGGGATCCTGCTCATAAAGTTGTCTTGCATAGTCAAACCATTTAGAAGCTGTAATGTTGTTTTCAGTTTGCACCTTTTTCGATTGGAGCTCCTTCCAAAATAATTTGGGGTTAGTTTTCCCGAGGAAGATTAGTTCTTCTCTCCTTGAAACCATAAAATCGGCTTTTTTCTTTTTTACTAACTGCTTGTAAGCTTTGAGCTTTATGTTATCCGTGTCTGATTCCTTCCACCTTCTCCTTGCCTTTTTGCATTCCTCGTCAAACAAAGCAAAGCATGTGACGAGAGGACTTTCCTTGAATCGTGAGTTGAGTTGAGAGATATTGTGCTAGATGCAATCCAAGCTCAAATGGAGCTAGTAGATCAACAAGTTTTTGAAGTATGCTCCTCCTCATGTACTCCAACTTGCTCTCGCTCCAAGGATTTCCTTAGAGCTCTCTCCTCCTCAAACCTCACGTCCTACCTGTTAATCGTCTTCCTGAGTGATGGTACATACAACCTATACGCCTGAGATATCTCATTGTAACCCATGAAAATTCCCTTTTTAGTTGTAGCCTCTAGCTTCTTCCTACTCCCTTTGGACACATGGCAGTAAACTTTGGTGCTAAAGATGTGAAAGTGAGAAACATTGGGCTTCTTTCCTGTGAAAGCCTCCTTCGGTTTAACTTGTCCAAGTAATCTGTGTGGACTCTTTTTTTTCTGCAGAAATATGGCAGCGTTGCACACCTCTGCCCACAACAACATTGGTAGCCCCGGGTCATGCAACATGGTCTTGGTTGCTCCAACTATGGTGCAGTTCTTCCTCTCAACCACCCCATTCTGCTGAGGGTTATGGGGTGCTGTAAGCTCTCTCCTAATGCCCTCCTTTGCTCACATGCCCCTGAAAGCATTAGAGACATATTCCCCGCCATTGTCACTCCTCAATGCTTTGATCTTCTTCCCGACCTGGTTTATTTCTTATTCGAAATCTCAGAGATATTCGAGCTATTCTCTCTGTCTTTTATGCGAAGTCCACATGGGTATATATAGTGGTTTGCCACTGAGAATGAGCCGACATGACCTATGAATAGTTGTGTCTTCACTTTGAGTCGACTTGAGTTTGTGCATTCTTTTGCTTTGAGGCAGACTTCAAGGAGATAGTGACAAGGTCTTGGAGCATACAATTACATCAATAATTTTTTCCTTCACACGAGTGTAACATGACTTCATAAGCATGACTCTTAATTATATTTATGACAAGATGACAAACCCCTAAAGACATCAAGAAGAAGTCTTTGACCTATAATAAAAACTCCTTGCTCATGAAACCCATGAGGCAAGCATTACAAAATACATTTTATTGTCTTTGTCTTCTTCATTACATAAATTCATTATTACATGTCATCATGAAGACCGAACCTAGTTACACTTTTCAACACTCCCTCTTAACTAGGGAGGTATTCGTAATGGTACATTGTTGCTCTCAATCTGATGAATCTCATAAGAAGAATCCGATTGGTAATCCCATCTGTATAGCATCATATCAACCAACATTGTCATAGTGCAAGGCCTTGACTAACAACTCCATCTCTTCACGAGATCTTTGAGCTACAATGCTGGCGAGACCAATGATGAATCAACACCTACATCATTGTCTCTCTTGGATCATATCCCACATGGGTTCATTCAAGATATGTCCACTAGGACTATTCAGTCCTCAAAGAATATTCGTCCTTCCACGACTACTCTTTTCTTGGATGCCCCAATACATCCCAAAAGGGTATCAAATGCCAGATTATTACCCAATCCTTCATTCTGTCTTCCCAGGTGAAGACCAAAATGACGTGTCTATCTCTCTCTCTGAACTAGGGAGGACATATTCCACAAAGGAATGTACTCATTCCTATACAAGGAATGTACCTAAGCTCCCTCTTGGCTTAGGAATTACCAAGTTTCTTCCAAGTAAGAAACTTATTACCAGGCTCCCTCTTAATCAGGGACCTGCAGCAACAATCATGAAAACACCGATATGCTCATGAAGAACTCCTCTCTTTGATGTCATGAATTTCTTCATTGTTGAGGAGTCTTCATCTTTTGGATCTCTTCATAGGGCACAAATCATCCTTCATTTTCATCCAAGAGTCATGTCTTCTATCAGAAAGTGATCCATCAATCTTATCATCTAGTCTAGCTTCATGCCATGCTGCTTTCCTTCGAACTATACTTCTTCCAAGGATCTTTCATCTAGTCATATGGTTATCAACTTGTGGAAGACATATGCTTCCCTTTGGCAGCTATGCATAAGCTCATCATATATTATTTAATTATAAATATGAACATTTAAATCAAAAGTTACCTTAGTGATGATCTTTCAACATGACACCTTCTTGTAAGCATCGACATCCTTTGCTTACAGATTGATACATCTCGTAAAGATATGTATTGTCTGGGGTCTCCATCTTTTCCAGACTTCTATCAGAGTCTACATATCTTCCCAGGAGATTTTTCAAGTCAAGTCTTCTTGGCTTCCTTGGATGTTGACCGCTGCTTTCCATGGTTGTACTTCCCACGATCTTTTCCTTTTTCTTTCTCCACACAGTTTTATTTCATTCCTAGGAACTTCCACTGAGCAGTTCCTTGATAATGTACAATCACCTCATATTCCATATGAGGACATATTATGTTGATTTCATCTAGTGTAGATCATGCCTTTTGGAAACCTGTGCATCAGAAGAGTTTCTGCTTTCTATTTTGATCATACTTCTAAAGATAGAGGTATACTACCTGCAACCACATGACATGACATCATAGCATCCAACGTCAACATATATATACAGGTACCTCATTCTTTTCCTTTTGAGTCATCCTGCAGTAGGTTTCCTTAGAATGAAGAGTTTCATTCCCTTGACTGGCTTCATCAATATGTCATCATATCCTAATCCCAGAATTCTGCAAGTTCGAATTCTCGATGAAACCTTTTGCTTTCTTTCTAATCAGTGAATCCAAAGAGGATTCCATTAGAAAATGTCAACACTTGTTTCCATATGATTAATGAATGATGAACCTTGATTTAGATCACTGCCTTCTATAAATATTATTTTAAGTGAGGTTCCTAGGAGCCACTTATTTCATAGCATAGTTGTCACATAAATGTGTTACAGACATCCTCCTATGACGAGTGCTCCTCCTTCAATGCTTCCATGATGCCAATTCTAAAGTGATGTATCTAAAGTATACAATGCTTCTTAACATACTATTTTACAATCGATAGATACCTCTTAAAGAGGAAGATGATCTCATTCATAATAGAGATCTTTCACTTCTTCTTTCTTAGGTTTTTTTGAATCTGGTTCTTCCATTTTTTCCGCCGACATGAGCTTCTTATAGTGCCCAAGTTCATTACATCCATAGCATTGTATCTTATCCATGTTTCTCTATTTCTTTTGAGGACCAAAATTATTGAATCTTCCCTTTCTTCTTGACATGGCAACATAGGCTTGATTCTCTTCATTTGATTCTATATCAATTTGAGCTTTTAATCTAGTCTCTTCTATCTTATATAGAGACCACAGATCTTGGAATGGCGTTGCTATTGATTTGGGGTAGCATCGGATGTGTGTTGAGATTTTGTGTATTTGGGGTAGCATCAGTTGTGCTCGAAGTCCCAAATTTTGAGGAAGGACTAGAGTTCACCTGATCTACAAGACCCAGAAATGGATTTGGGAAATTTCATCTGGTTTAGGAGATATTAAATTAATTAATTATTTTAAGTGTATTTCCTAAGTTAAAACTTAGGCAACTTAAATAATTAAAGTGAATTTAATTAAACATGTGATGAAATTGTCTTAAGTCACACGGATCAAGCTTTCTTTTAATCTTAGCCATTGATTCAAGATTTGAACATGGCCGTTGATTTGTCAACGAGAAAAGTATAAAGGAAAGGCTTGGGGTCATTTGTAAAGACACACAGAGGCAGAGCACTGAAGCTAAGTTGAGATTTTAGGGCAGGGTTTGCTAAGAATACTCAGAAGTGTTTTAGCTGTAAAGAGGGGAATTTAGGTCGAGGGGATGATCTGATCCCTGGGTCTAGAATACACAAGAGGCAAAGATCAGCTCAAGGATAGCGCATAGGAAGGCAACAACAACAGCAGCAAGGACAACGCAGTCTCTCCAAGGACAACGTGATTTTCAGCAGGAAACCCTCAGGGGTTACGCAGAGACCCTTCAGGGGCAGCGTAGTGACTGCGTCACCCAGTCTGGGGTAACGCAGTCCCTTCTGGAGCAACATTGAGGGTTTGGAGGACTTCCAAGGCTGACGCAGAGCCTTTCAGAGGCTTCAGAGGTTGACGCAAAGCCTTTCAGGGACAACACTAGGGTTTCTAGGCCCTAATCTTGGCTGAGTTCTGTAAATCTCGTTTGAGGGTGTGGATCAGTCATTATTTTGGCCCTAGATCAGCCAGTGAGCTGTAGATCTAGTATATTCTCTGTCGGGTTCTCCAGATATGGAACCCAGATTTGTGTATTCAGAAATATTCTTAATAATAAGACCCTCCAACAGCCAGCGATCGGTTTTCCCACATTGGGTTTTTCCGGGGACTATTTGTCCAGAAATAACTGTGTCACTTTGTCAATGTGTGCATGTGCTTATTCTAGATCTGGATTGGTAGAGATTTGTTATGTGTTTTGCTTCAATTTTAACTTGAATTTATTCAATTAATAACTTTTCTAAGTAGGAGGAGCATAACCAGATTAACAGTGATAATTTCTGCATAAAGTATAAGATTCAGAAATTTCTACAATGTGCTCTAAGTCTCAAATTTTGTGGAGAGGCTTAGACACATGTATTCCAGATAACCTCAGAAATCGTTTGGTGAAATTCCACTCGGATTGTATTCTAAAGAAATAATTAATTGTTTTTAAAGGTACCCTAACTCTAAACTTAGGAAAATAAAACAATTAAAGTGAATTAATAGAATATGAGTGAGAATGATCTAGAATAAATGGATCAAGTCAAACGTTAATCTTAGTCGTCGATTAGAGATCTAATCTCAGCCGTTGAAGTCTCAACGAGAAAACTATAAGATTGGCTTGAAGGGTCATTTGGAAAACACATTTTTTGGAGACACAAGACATAGATCAAAGATTGATTTCTTTAGTGAGCAATGCTCAAGAAGAAAATTTGATCGAGAGATCTTTTGTTGTGAGGGGCAGCAATTCTGGTTGGAAGGTTTCCTGAGTCGGAGAGTACATAATAGCAGAGATAGAGAGAGCCATAGCAATAGCACAGAGCTAGTGACGTAGTGCCTACATAGTCACTGTGCAAAGCCAGAGGGGAAGTCGTCTTCCTGTTGAGGAGACAGCACAGAGCCAGTGTCAAATCCCGGAAAGATTTTTCGGAGGCCAGAAGGCTTCAGTTTCTAGTCAGCAGTGAGACCAACACAGAGGCAGAGGGCAACCATAGTGGTGATGCAGATACTGCGTAGGGCAGTCCAGTCTTGGTGTAGATCAGTGCTGGATTCTCGTGGAGGAGTGAGGTTTTCTCACAAGATCCCTTCTATCAGTTTCTCTGTATGATTGATGAGTGTGTCAACCATAGATTTGTACTTAGAAATATCTATTGCATTATATATAAACCCTCAGATCTGCTGCACCGGTTTTCTCGCATTAGGTTTTTCCGGGGACATTAGTCCAAAAATAACTGTGTCGAATGGTTGTGTGATCTATGTTTGTTCAGATTTGTTTCCGCACTTGTAATTCTTCCGCAGTTAATTTGTGTAGGCTGTAGTGAGTGGATTTCGATATCTGCTTGTAGAACACAGTGAATAATTTGTTAAGTAAATAGCAAATAGAATACTTTCCATCAGTTGTTGCAGTAGGATTCCTGAGTTGACGAAATTTTCACATGGTATCAGAGCTTGTTTAAGTTGAGTGCAGGCGAGACAAAGAACAAATCCAACAGATTCAGCGTTGGTGAAGCTGGGATCAAAGAGTTGCGTAAGCAACAGATCGATCTCCCAGTTGATTGCGTAGTCCAAGCCAGGGGAGCTAGACCAACAGGAAAATCTCTCTCTAAGTGAGCTGACAAAGATGTAGGATTTGTTCCAAATTGTTGTTTGTTCGAGGCAAAGGGAGCAACGCAACAGACCTACGTAGATCAACAACTGGAGGGACGCAATTGATTGCGCAACAGTGATTGTTGGTACAGAGTGTCAGGAAGCGTAGTTGAAACACAATTTTGGGGATTTATGACCTCAGTAAGTTTTCTTGCCCAAGAAACTCAGATTACCCGTGCAGTAGCAACAATTTTTTTGGCTTGCTCCATCAGGAGTGTGTAAAGCCAACTGCGTAGAGGGTGAGACGCAGCATATCGATAACGTTTGGGTGAGATGGCAGCCAGTGGGTCGCGTGACCAGGACCGGTCGGAGGGTGCCTCCAACTATGTAATCTGGAAGGCAAGGATCTCCTTCCTTCTAGATGAGCATGACCTCAAGCACTTTATCGGAAGTGCTCAGGCTTAACCGGTGGATGCAACACCATTAAGGGCCTTCAAGAAGAATATGGTAAAGGCCAAGCTGTTGATCCTCGATGGAGTGAAGGATCTTATTGTTTCACACATCTCTGGCAAAGGGATAGCCAATAAGATGTGGGATGCGTTGGCAACACTATATCAGGGGTCTTCCGAGCAGCGGAAGATGTTTCTAGAAGAGAAAATGCGGACCACCAGGATGCAGAAAGGAGAACGCATTGATCCATTCCTGTCTAGACTTCAGGAAAACTGAGATTAGCTGGTAGCTGTGGGATCAATTCCTCAGGTCACAGAGATGGTCAGGCTTGCCTTAAATTTCGTGTCCGAAGACTATCAAGTATTTGTCCAGAGCATCTCGAGCAGAGAGAATTTGTCGCGCTGGGAAGCAATGTGGGCAACTCTTCAGCAAGAAGAGATGAGGAGATATTTACTCAAGTTTCAACTTGAGAGCATCAGTAACAGTGGTTAGAAGGTCAAGAAGGAGGAGGATGAGAATGCAACCCTTGCATCAAAGGGACAACAAGAGTAGCGCAGGAGGAAGAAGGAGCTATCAAAGATCAATTGCTTTCGGTGTGGCGAGATGGGACATTACACCACACAATGTCCTCTCAAAAAGAAGGACAAGGATGAGAAGCATAATCCTCAGGCCAGAGCAACGAAGATAGAGGAGGAGTTTGCTATGATTGCTTATATACCTCCAGGAGGGAGGTGGGCTGATTTGGAGTTGTAGACCCAAAAATCTACAAGTTTGGGCAGGATCCTTGAGGAGTCCACCTCTCGGATCATCACCTTGCTACGAGCTCAAGTCAGAAATAATAGGATGGACTAGTGCCAATTGGTGCAAAGGAGTGCTAAAGTGACAGCACAATGGTTAGCAGCGCCAGAGTCTGAGCAGTGTTGCAGCAACGCAAAGGAATGCAGTGCAGAGCAGCAGCAGCGTAGTAGCTTCAAAGTGGCAACACAAAGGCTAGCAATAGTCAGATCTTCATCACCGAGATGCAGTATACTTGTCCAATTTTTGATTTTTTTTAGTTGCAGAAAGCAACTGTGTTGCAATGCAGTAGCAGTTGACAGTGTCAGAGTCAGCAGTAGCACGGTTGCAAAATTCAGAGGGAATTGCAGTAAGGATGCAGTGTTGACAGTGGCAGTGTCAGCAACAGTACAAATGCAACATTTGCATAGAGTTGGTGGACAACATGTCAGACATCAACAACGCAGAGGGAGATGCTTCAGGGTCAGAACAATATGCAGCAGGGCATATTGTTAGAGCACATTCCTCGCTAAGAGGGAGTGTTGATTTGGGGTAGCATCGGATGTGTTCTAAGTCTCAAATTTTGTGGAGAGGCTTAGACACAGGTATTCCAAAGAACCCATAAATCGTTTGGTGAAATTCCACTCGAATTGCATTCTATAGAGATAATTAAAGTGAATTAATAGAATATGAGTGAGAATGATCTAGAATAAATGGATCAAGTCAAAAGTTAATTTTAGCCGTCGTTTAGAGATCTAATTTGGGCCGTTGAAGTCTCAATGAGAAGACTATAAGATTGGCTTGAAGGGTCATTTGGAAAACACATTTTTTGGAGACACAAGGTAGAGATCAAAGATCGATTTCTTTAGTGAGCAGTGCTCAGGAAGGAAATTTGATCAAGATATCTTTTGCAGTGAGGGGCAGTAGTTCCGGTTGGAAGGTTTACCGAGCCGGAGAGTGTTGAGATTTCTGATGTGTTGGGGTAGCTTCAGATGTTCTCTAGCTCCCAAATTTTGTGGAGGGACTAGAGTACATGAGATCTCCAAGACCCAGAAAGCGATTTAAGAAATTCCATCCTGTTTAAGAGATATTTAATTAATTAATCTTTTTAATTAAGGACCCTAAGTCTAAATTAGGAAAATTAAAAGATTAAAGTTAATTAAATTAAACATGTGATGAAAATGACTTAAGTCACGCAGATCAAGCTTCATTTTAATCTTAGCCATCGATTCGAGATTAGATCACGACCGTTGGTTTCCCAACGAGAAAAGTATAAAGGAAAGGCTTGGGGTCAGTTGGAGGACACACACAGAGGCACAACACTGAGACTAAGCTGGAATTCTAGGTCGTGGTTTGCTAAGAATTTCCAGAAGTGTTTCAGTTGCAGCGAGGGGTAGTATTGGCGGAAGGGATGATCTGATCCCAGGCCAAGAGTGCAACAAGAGGCAGAGAAGCAGCAGACTGAGCAGCGCAGAGGGAGTAACAACTATGCAGCATAACCACAACCCAACAGAGGCAGCGCAGAGGCTTCAGGGGTTACGCAGGCCCAGAAAGGGCAGTGCAGAGGCAGCAGGAGGCCAACAGGGCTGACGCAGGCCCATCCAGGGCAGCGCAGGGGCAACATAACCCAGTCTGGGTTGACATAGTGGGCTTTAGAGCAGCGCTGGGGCTGACGCAGGCTAGTAGAGTTGACGCAGTGGGCTTCAGAGCAGCGCTGGGGTTTCTGAAGATTGAAAATGGCCGAGTTCTGTATATCCCATTTGAGGGTGTGAATTAGTCAGTTTTTTCTGTCTCCAGAATAGAGGTATAGCTGCAGTTTTATTTCTCTGTAGGGTTAACTAGTTGGTGCCCAGATTTGTTGTACTTAGATTCTACTTAATAATAAAATCCTCAAGCAACCAGAAGACCAGTTTTCCCGCATTGGTTTTTCCGAGGATAGTTGTCCAAAAAATCCTTGTGTGTGACTTTGTCATTGTGCATGTATTCAGTTTAGATCTGTATGTGTAGGTTGTTGATGTATTTACTTCGATGTTAATGCTGAATATTTCACATTAATAACTTAATGTAAGTAGGAGAAGTAAATCTGAAAATTAACAGAAGGGTTTATGTTTGAGATATTCAGAAATTTTCACAGAGAGTACATAGCAGAGAGAGAGAGAGAGCCACAACAACAACGCAGTGCCAGTGACGTAGTGCCTATGCAGTCACCGCGCAAAGCCAGTGATGCAATGCCTACACAGTCACTACCCAGAGCTAGAGGGGAAGTCGTTTTCTTGCTGAGGAGACAACGCAGAGCCAGTGTTAGATCCCAGAAAGATTTTCCGGAGGCCAGAAGGCTTAAGTTTCTAGTCAGCAGTGTGACCAGCGCAGAGGTAGAAGGGCAACCCTAGTTGTGACGCAGAGACTGCGTAGGTGACGCAGTCACTGCGCAGGGCAGTCTAGTTTAGGTGTTGATTAGTGCCGGGTTCCCATGGAGGAGTGGGGTTTGTCGCACAAGATCTCTTCTGTCAATTTCTATGTATGATTTGACGGTGTGGCACTCATAGATTTGTACTCGTAATATTTACTGCATAATATATAAACCCTCAGATCTACTGCATCGGTTTTCCCGCATTGGGTTTTTCCAGGGACATTAGTCCAAAAATAATTGTGTCCAATGGTTGTGTGATCTATGTTTGTTCAGATTTGTTTTTGCACTTATAATTCTTTCGCAATTAATTTGTGTAGGCCGTAGTGAATGGATTTCGATATTTTCTTGTAGAACACAATGAATAATTTGTTAAGTAAATAACAAATAGAAGACTTTCCATTAGTTGCTTCAGTAGGAATCCTGAGTTGACGAGATTTTCACAGTTGCTTCTTTCTTCCCATAGATTCTTGAAGTGAATTTCCCCCATCCCTCTGGTAGAGCATTCAACACCACTGTAGTCATTTCTCTATCAGAAAAAAACTTCTCCAAATTCCTGTTGATCTCGCATTTTAGAAATCTTCATAAAATATGAAGTTATTCCTTCCTCTCTTGATGCCTTCAACTTGTATAGTTCTTGTCTCAGAGATATTATTTCCCCTGCAGTACTCACCAAGAACAACTCCACCAATTTGTCATATATTTCTTTTGAAGATTCTAGTTTTGATACATAGGGGATGCGAGAGTCCTTTATTGATTCTATAAGAATCCTTTGGGCTCTTATGTCTGCCTTCATGTATTTGGCATGTGCTTGAGTATCTTCTTTTGAAGGTTTAGTTGCTGACCCTTTGCTATAGTCCATGACTTCATTCTCAATAAGATTTAGATCTCTCCTTTTCTTCCATGTAAGAAAGTTTGAAACCCCAACCAATTTGTTGCTTTCTTTGCAAAAAGTCATTTTGACAAATTCAGATGAAGTCATCAATATACTTGAATAGATGCTTTCTTCCTCCACTGGCTTCTTCCTTGATGATGATGTAGATAGTAGTGAAAGCTCCCTTTTAGATTGACTTCCTCAAGAATGGTGTAAAACGGTAGATCACCTTGGATCCTTGATGATGATCAAGGATGGCTCGATGACTTCAACAAGATGATGATTTGATGTTGTCTTCAATAATGTTTACTTGGCTTCAATTACGAGATAGCTTTAGATTCTTTGAAGACAAAGATCACCTCCTTGCTTTCCTTGATCTTGCTTTTCCTCTTGAAAGGACCTTGATGTACAAGTCCTTTGAGAAAAGGTCTTTGATCTTCTTGAGATGGCTTGAGGGGTTTCTCCAATTTATGCAAACTGCTTCTTGAATGAAGGTCTTCTTCCTTGGATCTAGGGTTTTGACTTTTCAATGTATATCTCTTTTCTTTGAAGCTTTCTTTGAAAACTGATCTTTGATCTCCTTCCCAAAACTCGATCCTTGTGTCTTCTTGCAAGACTGCCCTTTCTTGTCTTTAGCACCTTAGCTCTGATACCATCTCGAGAAATTAGGGTTTTTATCAAAATTTCTCTTTTATGATAATTACTTGTGATTTCATTATGCTTCTTTCACTTAGAGCTTATCTTCGTTAGATTATTACGTTCTTCATCAAGTCAATTATCAAATGTACAAGAGACACAAAATTTAGGCTAGCAAGCCAGGGCCAAAACCTTTCCCTCTTGGAGAGGAAAACCCAAAAGTAAATCCTTCTTATAGATCTTCAATTGACGAGTACCATAACCATGACACAGACCCTTGACACTAGTATGCCTCCAAGACCCTTGTCACCGCTTTTCTCGGCTCCTTATGATGACCTTCCTTTTCTATATTGAACTCCACCAACCCTAGGGAAGCTCGGTCCCTAGCCTTTTATTCTTTCTTCCTTGATTTGGCCTCGGTCACCTAGACACTTCTCCTCGGCCTACCTTTCTTCGTCCTTAATGCCCAAGACAAAAATATCCTTTTGTGCAGTAGCTCTCGTCTTCGCTGTATAGATATCCTTAGTTCCTTTTCAAATAGGATGACCCAAGATTGCGACTGTACAACCTTTCCTACGCACTGATAGCAGCCTTCTCACACACTGTATAGCAGACCTTCTCATTTATTGTAGCAGCCCTTGACGGAATAGGAAATATCTTCAATTCATATGCTAGCATTGGCTCTCCTCTGAATTGATAGCAATTTCCTTTCCACACTGGAATTCAGACTTATATCACAGACTAGACTCAAAATAGAGAGCCCTAATTCTTTGCTGTGCTACCTCTTCTCTTTGCCGGAATATCTCCTCTCTTACGCACCAATATGCATACCTTATCTTCCTCGCTGTCCTTCCATAGATGCCTTCCGAAATAACACAGATCCGAACTGTTCTTCTTATCCGAAATCTCGGAGATATCCGATTTATTTTGTTTGTATTTTATGCAAAGTCCACATGGGTATATATAGTGGTTTGCCATTGAGAATGAGCTGACATGACCTATGAATAGTTGTGTCTTCACATTGAGCTGACCTGAGTTTGTGCATTCTTTTGCTTTGAGGCCGACTTCAAGGAGATAGTGACAAGGTCTTGGAGCATACAATTACATCAATAATTTCTCCTTTGCACGAGTGTAACATGACTTCATAAATGTGACTCTTAATTGTATTTATGACAAGATGACAAACCCCTAAAGACATCAAGAATAAGTCTTTGACCTATAATAAAAACTTCTTTCTCATGAAACCCATGAGGCAAGCATTACAAAATACATTTTACTATCTTTGTCTTTTTCATTGCA
Source organism: Pinus albicaulis (assembly GCA_034641835.2). NCBI lineage: Eukaryota > Viridiplantae > Streptophyta > Pinopsida > Pinales > Pinaceae > Pinus > Pinus albicaulis. The sequence goes on along the minus strand of CM076569.1, from coordinate 242,056,027 downwards.
TAAATTTATAATTACAAGTCATTATGAAGACCGAACCTAGTTACACATTTCAACAACCTTGAAACCCTTGTCTTCCATGGCAGAAATTGAGACAAGGTTCTTCTTCAATCTCGACACATATAGGACATCATGTAGATGTATAATTTGATCATATTTCAAATGAAAAGAAACAGATCTGAACCCCTTCATAGGATATGTAGAATTGTCTCCAAGTATTATCTTCAAATTAGATTCCCTCTCAACCAAGAGAGAGGACTTCTCTATAACCAATGGAATGTTGAGAAGCCCCACTATCTACCGACTAGCTATTAAAAGAATCTGGAGGAGAGGAACTTGAAAAAGCAGAAACAATAAATTACTCGGATTGAGTTTCAATTGCATTATTATCATAGCTTGGATTTCTTGATCTCTTTTGAGGACGATGACCTTCACGAGCAACAAGAGCTTGTCTTCTTCTATTGTTAAACTTGTTGTTGTATCCACGATTGTTGTTGTTGGACCTTGGAGCACTTCCATTTTCTGGGCAATCTCGGGCATAATGACCATGCATGTGGCATTTGAAACATTGAAATTTTGATACGTCCCTTCTAGATCTTCTATTGGAGTTCTTGAATGCTGGAGCAAGCTTTCTTGAATTAGATGGTACTCCTCTTTCTTTCTTCTTGGCTTGGGCAGAGAAGGCAATGTGCTATCCCTATTCATGCTTTTGAATTCTTCCTCAAGAGATCATCTTGGACTCCTCTTGAGTGCATTTGCCTAATAGCTCATCAAATGAGGGAAACTTGTCATTGTTCCTAATGGTTGTAATAAATGTCTCCCACATCATAGGAAGACCTCCAAGTGCGATCAACACCAACTCTCTTTCAGATGCAATCTCTCCAACAGTCAAAAGTCGATCCTTGAGTTGAGATATCCTCATGAAGTATGCTTGAATGGTCTCACCCTTGTTAATCTTAATGCCCTTGAGTTGATTCTTCAAAGAAAGAATATGGCTCAAGTTATTGAGCTCATACATTCCAATCAACTTATCATAAATTTCCTTAGAATTCTTCAAGTTCGATACATAAGTGGTCAAATGATCTCTCAAAGAATCGATAATGATTTTCTTATCTTTGATCTCATCTTCTCATACTTAGACTTGGCAACAACAATTGCATTCTCTTGAGGCTCAAGTACCTTGCCTTCGACATATTCCATAACATCATTCTCTTCCGAAGTCCAATCCATCCTAGCTCTCCAAGCAACAAAGTTGGATGAGTCATTCAACTTCTCCTCAATCTTAAAGTATGATGTAGACATCTTGACCAAGTCAAATGAACTTCAACAATAGATAAGATCTCTTCAAAGGGGTGATTGCTCTTGTCTCCTTGGGCTTGTCTTCACCTCAACTCTGATGCGATGTTAATTTTTCACAATGTTCTATTCTGTAGCAATTACTTAAACAATTTCTTCTTTCAGTAGCAATCACTTTTCCAATTTATTTTCAATTTCCCAATAACAATAAACAGTTGTGGATAGAACAGTAAATAATATGCACAATAGAAGACACCCAAGATTAATGAGACACAGAGATTTGGGTCAAAGACCAAGGAAAAACCCCACAAGGGGGAAAACCCAACGGAATTCTTGTTCTATTAGATGTTCATCAAATGTTCAATAGAGATACATAGTCCAAATACATCCAATAATAAGTCAAAGGTCAAAGCCTTGACTATCCAATTCAGCGATCCAATAGCCAATCAATGATGAGCATAAAAATCAAATCTCGTCAAAGTACTAGTCCTGCAATTTTTGGCCCTGTCAAAGTTCAATCAACAACATTCAATGGAAGCCCAAACCAGTCCAAGTCAATGGTCAAAGTGCTCAGAAAACTTTGGTCAAAGTAGCAATAAATTCAGCCTTCCTTGCTTGGTCAAACCTGTAATATCCCCAACGGGAAATAAACAGTAATACACGGCAAAACCACAAGCAACTATATAGAACAAAATGCCGGAACTAGAATATGGAACAAGTACACATAAAAATACCAGAACGCTAAGCCATTTTATTAATCTGAGAATACATATATATGGGTACAAAGATAATCAGAATGAGTGCACCTATCCTTGCTCTAGGCAAGTGAAGACCCTCTCAGAATGAGAAATGGCTACAACAGAGACTGCGTCCTAGCTGCTGGAGAAAACTGCCGTAGAAAGCTGCTGCTGCAATGTACTGGAACTAGGGGCTGATCCCCTCACCGGAATGAGCTGAAAATCGGAAGGCTAGCTGTACTCAACCCTCCGGACAAAACCCAGAAACCGTGAAGCAAGTGCTCCACTTCCGAAAATCCACCAAATAAACCCTCCTCAATGAAAACGCTGTCTCTCCCAGGAACAGCGCAGAAGCTCAAGAAACACGCTGGGAAAAGGGCCTAAATCCTCCTGCAAAACCTCCGGCTGAAACAACAATCTCCTCAAGGCTGAAAAACGCTGGAACCACCACCAAATCACCACACAACAACGCTGCACCACAATGACTGCGTCCTCCCTGCTGAAACTGCGTTCTCTCTCCTGGACTGCGCAGTCACTCCAAGGGGCTAACTCCTCTGCAACGTCCACCCAAAAATCCATTGCAAATCACCTACAGAAACTGAAGGAAATACCTTGCTCGAGCAGGCACTCGAAGTCCCCCGGAGCCAAGGGCGAGATCTCCGACCGAAGACACTCAGTTCGCACTAAACAGTGCTGCAGACCGACTAAACAACCGGCGTGCTGAAGTAGACAGAAGTCTAGCTCTCAATATCAATAACATATCAATAATACCCAAATGAGGAGGCTCCTCCCCCTTTTATAGCATTGGTTTCCCTCCAAAACCAACGTCCTCTCTCTCATTGGCTCCTCCACGTGGTGTGGGGCCCCCCTTGGCTCCCCCCTTAAGTTACAACGTTGCATCTACTAGGGAAACACTTTATTTTATTTAAGTGAGTTAGACCCCTTTTCTCACTTTTATTTATTAATAAACTATAGTCGGCAAAACTATATAAAAATCAAATATTCCAATTAGCGGTGCTAATTAGGAATATTACAGTCTCCCCCGGCAAAATGTTGCTTGTCCTCAAGCAACTGAAGTGATGGATGCTGCAAAATCTTCTCATTCTCCCAAGTGGCATCCTCATCCGGCAAAAATTGCTTGTCCTCAAGCAACGCTGGAACAAGCCTACTCTCTCGCTGATGCTCCCCACCGATACTGCAAAATGTGCCTGGGTCCCACTGAAACCTCTCTGTCTCCTGCATCACTCTGATACTAAGGGATATCTCAACGCCAGGATCCCAAAGTGACCTCTCACAGTACCAGCCACCCAATAATCCTCCCGGATCCCATCGCCACCGTGGCCAATAATCGCCCAAGTCCCACGGCTCGGACTGTGCACTGCCTCTGGCTATGACTAATGCTCTAAGAGGTGAAGACCACCAATAAGCATCAATGCTCCTGGGCTCCTGCTGCGTTGTACCTGTAGCTGCATATGCTACCCCTCCAACTGCATACCAACTCATCACCTCTCTCCGATCCAAGTCATGACTCAATCCCATGCTGATCCTGCTCTCCTGAAATTGGGAAGGAGTCCTGAAGTAACGACAACTGGTGCCCTCCTACCGACTGGGATCTGTAACATCTACTATGTCCAAGGGCCCCTGCTCCACTGTGCTCCCTACGAAGAATACCGTACCATCAAGAGGGTACCAACTCATGATCTCCCGCTAGTCCATCTTGGAGGAAGCATCTGATGTAGCAACAACAACTGCATGTGGAACATGCCTGGAAGGTTGCCGCCAACCCGTAATCATCTCCCACTGCCAAACTATCACATCTACCTCCAACATCTCTAGAGGATATGGATCTATAGCTGCTGTCAGGGTACTCGGTGTCTGTGCATCTGACTGCTCCACCTCAAAGGATGACCCCAATGCTAGCCACATATCCATCATAGGCTCGATGTGGGCACCCATCTGGACCTCACCCAAGGAAATGTCATGCCTGATGTCCATAGTATCCTCCTCTGCTGACTCAGGCTCCCTCATGTGCTGCTCTCGCTGAAGCGTCACAAGTGACTCATCACCCAGAGTATCTCCTATACAGTCCCCTGACTGCTCACCCTACACACTGTAATACGGTTGCAATCTACTGTCATCATACCTGCATGACTGCTCTTGCTCCACAGAAGCAACCTCAACTGATCCTATGGACTCATATGAAGAAGAGTCCTCACTCTGGCATACAGGAGAAAGGCCCTCCTGTTCTACCTCCACCACCTCATCTGCAGTGAATATGCCATCCACCCTCTTGATGAAGTGTCGATACAATGTCTGGAGTCTAGACGCATGCTGGAATGCTATCTCTACTGAACACAGTATCCTCTGCTCATGCATGATCTCAACATGCCCTGAGGGAAGAATGATGCATGTCTCCCTCATGACCTGCTCCCCAAGCGTAGGCTCAGCAATGACTAATGTGCCACCACTGCAGAGGATCATCTCATCCCCTAAACTGTGGCTGTCAACTAGCGTACTGACCCCGTGCCACTGCTGAGAAGTCTCTCGCCTAGTGTGCTGAGGACCATCCAAATATCTTGGGTGTGCCTCACGGACCCTGCTGCTCATGCCCAAAGTGCCAAAGGACAACAACAAAATCAGTTGTGCCCATGAGTGATGTAGAAGAGTGTCGGATGTGTGAGTCCCCACAGATACCATCAAGTATCGCTCCTATGTCTCCTCATCGATCCTGGGTGAAATACCCCCAAAGGTAAGCCCAGTGTCCCTGTCTGTGAGTCTCCCTGGATGTAATACTCTAAGACCCTGCTGTGCCGCGCCGTACGCCCTCGCAAGCCACCGGTCATCCATGTACTCCTCAACATGCCACTGCACACACTAAGGCATACCCCTGAATACTGCTGGATACCCCATGCTACTGCTGTACCACCCTGTACCGTCTCGTGCCTTGACTGTGTCCAGGAATCTGTCACTCTCCGCGTGCTCTCAATGTGATGTAGGGCACTCCTACTCCACAATGCAGTCCCACACACTACGGTACACCACCATGTAGCTCCATGTCTACCAGTAGTCGACTGATCACTGCTAGAGGCTCCCACACATGTAATATTCCCAATTAGCTTTGCTAATTGGAATATTTCATTTTTGTTTAATTTTGCTGCTTTAGCTAGAAATAATAAATAAAGTGAGAAATAAGAGGGGTCACCTCACTTTAGTCACCTCACTTTATAAATAAAGTGTTCTTTTCCTAGTTGATTAACGTTATAACTTAGAGAGGGGGCCTTGGGGGTCCACATGAGTATGATGGGGAGGCATCAGGCTGACCCAAGGTTAACTGCGCAGGCCAAGGGGAGTGAGGACGCAGTTAAGGTTTTGGAGGGAGTTTGGCATTATAAAAGGTGGGGTTCTCACCTCATTTGGGCATGCATGATTTGATATTGATATTGAGAGCTAGACTTATGTCTGCTTCAGCACGCTGGTTGTTTAGTCGGTCTGCAGCACTGTTTAGTGCAACCGAGTGTCTCCGGTCGGAGATCTCACCCTAGCCTCGGGGGACTTCGAGTGCCTGCCCTGGTAAGGTTATTTCTGGTTTCACCCTTAGCTTCGGGGGACTTCGAGTGCCTGCCCTAGTAAGGTTATTTTCTGAGTAACACCTTTCAGTTTCAGTGGCAAGTAGCAGCAGTTTCTGGTGCAGGTTTGGGGAGGAAGAAGCCCTTCTTGTGGCTGCGCAGATCTGAAAAGGAGGGACGCTGTTCTAGGAGATAGAAGAACGCAGATCTGAGGGCACATTGATAGATCCAGACTTGGAGATTACAGATCTGAAAGGGTATTTGCAGATCTAGTTCTGTAGGGTGCAGATCTGGAGATATAACATTAGATCCAGCTTGGGAGATTGCAGATCTGAGGAGATATTGGCAGATCCAGCCTAGATCTGAAGAGATAATATCAGATCCAGCCTTACAGGCTGTAGATCTGAAGAGATATTGTCAGATCCAGCATAGATCTGAAGGGATATTGGCAGATCTGATCTAGGAGGACGCAGATCTGGAGGGATAGGACGCAGATCTGGATTGGAGGCTTCAGATCCAGTAGATCTGAGCATGCAGGACGCAGATCCATCAGGGAGGACGCTGATCTGGTGAGCAGGATTGTGTGAGAGGGGATTGACAGCGTTTTCCAGCATTCAGGAGCTGATCCATTCATCTGGAGATTCTTGTGACCAGTACTCCATCTGTTTCAGCGCTGTCACTAGCAGAGACAACGTTTTCATTGGTGAGGGTTTGGAGGATTGATATCAGCTATCTTTTAGTCTTCAGCTCATAGTTCCAGTGCATTCCAGCTTCAGTCTTCAGAGCAGTCTTCAGCCAGCTAGGACGCTGTCCTTATTTGCAGCCATTGTTTGTCTGAGAGGGTCTCCACTTGCCTAGGGCAAGGATAGGTGCACTCATTCTGATTTTCTTGTACTCCTCTCTATGTACTTTCAGATTAATAAAATGGCTTAGTTTTCTGGCATTCTATGTGTACTTGTTCTATGATCTGGTTCCGGCATTGTATTTTCTATATCTGTCTGGCATATTTCTGTGTATTACTGGTTATTTCCCTTTGGGGATATTACAACACATCCATGGATGTGATGTCCTAGAGCTGTGCCTCTACATATCGGACTACCACCAATCGGTATCGTCATGTCCACCGTCGCATCACTATACCCGACGACAAATGGATCATCACTGCAAATCCTCCTCGAGGGGTCCGAGAAGTGAATCTCCCTGTGTCAGTAGTGTTACCACCACTGCTCGGCTCCGCTGCGTCCTTTGTGCCCCACACAAAGGTGAAGAATCCTTGGCCCCATACAAGGTGCCACCTGGTGGCCTGCCAATGCCACCTCCTCCGACAAGCTCCTGCCAAGGTGTGCTGACCACCCCGTGATCCCGTGTATGAATGTCATGCCAAGACAACCTAGGGAGTCTGCCCATATACTGGTTGGCCATTGGAGCTGACCGAAACTGCACATGCTCTACTACTAGGCCAACTGTACTCTTCAAGACATAGTCAGCCGACCTGCCTGGGAAACGATAGGTGATCCCACCTAGATCCCAATGCCAATCTGGGGTTCCTGTATTCCCTATGCATAGAAAATCCTGTTGAGCTACACTCGGATCCTTCATTATCTCCATAGCCCGCTCCACCGAGTACCAACTCAGAATCTCTCGCCATCCAACCTCAACATATGGATGTTGTACCCTGTGCAACTCTGATCGTCTCATACCGCCATCCAAGTCAACATATGAGATCTGACTAGGTGGCTCTGCCTCTCTCTTTCCAACGGGAAGAGATGACCCAACAACACCGCTAGTCCCATCCATGCATGCCTGAAGGGGAATGATCTGACGCTCCAACGTGCCCTCTGATTGTACCATCAGGGAATCTAGTCGTTCCCCAATGCGGACCAACTTGGCCGCTGACTTGGCACAAGTCACTCTCATACCCTCCAGCTCCTGGTCCTGCAACAAAATGGCCTCCCGTACTGACGTGGCCTTCTCTCTCAAAACTCGAAGGTCCGTCCGAAGCCGATGATACCGCTGTTTGCGACCATCATCAATACCTCTGTACCTGCTAGTGCCTCATCGAAGGTGGATACATCTCCTGACACTGCACCCATCTGTGTGCTGCTACCACCCGAAGACTCGGACGCGACTCCGGTCATCACCTCAATGGATGGCTCTACTGGGGTAGGCTCTACCTTCTCCACTACCACATCAACCGACACGGGCGAGGAGGTCTCCAATGAGGGTGAATCCTGTGTCACACTAGGTGTAACCTCGGACTCCCTGCAACCCTGTGTTCCCTCATCCTCCAAGTGTGAGGTAACCATTTTAATGGTTTCCCTCTCCGATACTCGGTCAAGCTGGAAAGAGGTATCCAACATGTCCACCCAAGCTTTTTCTGAGCGCCTGGATGACCCGTCAAATGTCGGTAGATGGAATCTGTCCACTGTGCGCTGTAAGCCCCCATCATGTGAGCGCCTGTTCCCTCTGTGAAAGTTGTGAGGTCTACTATCACGCTGGAGCTGAACAAAGTCTCTGAACGAGAGAGCCTCCATGAACTCTTGCCCGTATGCCTGGTACTCTGCAAAATAGTCACCCATGTGGCCCGGCTCCGGCTCTCGCTGTGCTCCTGCCCCTATGTCTTCATCCAGAAAAGTGGGCATGGTAGGACGTGTGGGTATATGTGATGCCATATGCTGAGTGGCATCATGCTCTGGCAAATGGTGGGATGTGCCCGATCCCTCACCAATCTGAAAACCCCTTGGGGTTTCCCACTGCCTAACCTCCAGCGCAGTGAGTCTCTGTGACAAATCCTGCATGTGTTGGAGCGCCTCTCTAAATCTCCTCTCATCATCATCACCTGCCATCGGCTCTTTCTGCTATGTGTCTACAGGCTCCTCAGAAACTGCACGGCTGCTGCAAAACCATACTGCTACTTAATTTCGACCTCCGATTTACCCACTGGAAACTACTCAGAAAATCCTAGGAATTTGGGAAGGTGATCCTTGCCCAAAACCCAGAAAAACCCAGAAAACGTTTCTTCTAATTCCAACCTTCCAAATTTGACCCTTTATATTTTGGCCTTCTTTCCAATTTCGTTTTTGGTACTGCAACTGCTATTGCTCTCCAAAATTCCAGCAAACCTCTGTATGATCTCTTTCCCAATGTCATAGAGCACAGGCTGAGCCAGATCTATGCTCTGATACCACTGTAATATCCCCAACGGGAAATAAACAGTAATACACAGCAAAACAAACAAGCAGCTATATAGAACAAAATGCCGGAACTAGAATATGGAACAAGTACACATAAAATACCAGAACGCTAAGCCATTTTATTAATCTGAGAATACATATATATGGGTACAAGAGATAATCAGAATGAGTGCACCTATCCTTGCTCTAGGCAAGTGAAGACCCTCTCAGAAATAGAAATGGTTACAATAGAGACTGCGTCCTAGCTGTTGGAGAAAACTGCCGTAGAAAGCTGCTGCTGCAATGTACTGGAACTAGGGGCTGATCCCCTCACCGGAATGAGCTGAAAATCTGAAGACTATCTGTACTCAACCCTCCGGACAAAACCCAGAAACCGTGAAGCAAGTGCTCCACCTCCGAAAATCCACCAAATAAACCCTCCTCAATAAAAACGTTGTCTCTCCCAGGAACAGCGCAGAAGCTCAAGAAATACGCTGGGAAAGGGGCCTAAATCCTCCTGCAAAACCTCCGGCTGAAACAACAATCTCCTCAAGGCTGGAAAACGCTGAAACCACCACCAAATCACCACACAACAACGCTGCACAACAATGACTGCGTCCTCCCTGCTGAAACTGCGTCCTCTCTCCTGGACTGCGCAGTCACTCCAAGGGTCAGCTCCTCTGCCAACGTCCACCCAAAATCCACTGCAAATCACCTACTGAAACTGAAGGAAATACCTTGCTCGAGCAGGGACTCGAAGTCCCCCGGAGCCAAGGGCGAGATCTCCGACCGGAGACACTCAGTTCGCACTAAACAGTGCTGCAGACCGACTAAACAACCGGCGTGCTGAAGTAGACAGAAGTCTAGCTCTCAATATCAATAACATATCAATAATGCCTCAAATGAGGAGACTCCTCCCCCTTTTATAGCATTGGTTTCCTTCCAAAACCAACGTCCTCTCTCTCATTAGCTCCTCCACGTGGTGTGTGGCCCCCCTTGGCTCCCCCCTTAAGTTACAACGTTGCATCTACTAGGGAAACACTTTATCTTATTTAAGTGAGTTAGACCCCTTTTCTCACTTTTATTTATTAATAAACTATAGTCGGCAAAACTATACAAAAATCAAATATTCCAATTAGCGGTGCTAATTAGGAATATTACAAAACCCCGTCAAAACAATCCAAGTATTTTGCCAACAAATTTTTAATATTCCTAATTAGCGACATCTAATTGGAATATTCGATTTTGTTCAGTTTTGCCGTCTATAGTTTATAAATAAATAAAAAGTGAGTGGAGAGGGTCTAACTCACTTAAGTGGAATAAAACACCCTCCTAGTAGCACAACGTTGTGACTTAAGGGGGAGCCAAGGGGGGCCAAGCACCACGTAGAGAGGGGGCCCACATATGCTCCAGAAGCTACTGCGCGGGAAAGGAAGAGCACGTGGCAAGAGAGGGAGGCTACGTTGAGGAGATGGGCCTTAGGGTTGGAGGAAGGCCAATGTTATAAAAGAGGGAGGAGCCTTCTCATTTGATTCATTTGTTGTTGATGTTATTGAGCTGGACGTTTTGTCTTCTTGAGCACATTTGTTCCTTCTTTATCTGCAACTCTTGTTTAGTGCGATGCCAATCGTGCCAAGGTAGCCCGAGGAGACTTGAGGAGTGCTGCTCAGGCAGAGTTATTTCTTCGGTGTTTTTGTGAGGTTATGCAGTGTTTGGGTTTATTCTTAATTGGGCTTTCGTAGAGGCTGCGATCAACGAGAGGCGAGCGCGAGTCTGTCTTCCCAAAAATTAGCCGGATCGGATTTCTCTGAGGGTGAGCAGAGATTTTTGAAGAGCAGAGGATCAGCCTTTGCCTGTGGGAGGATTTTGGTGGAGTTTGAGGCGGTGTTTCAGTCATTCTCATTTAGCCTCTGCGCAGAGCCTTGGAGGCCAGCGTAATTCCCCAAGGGGGTGTTTTTCGGAGGTCGGCCATTTTTGATATGGTTTCTGGGTTTTGTCGGGATTGGTGAGTAGAGGAGATTTCCAGATTTTCAGCTCATTCCGGCAAGGGGAACAACCCCTAGTCTTCAGTTCATTCTAGCAGTAGCAGCTACACGGCAGATTTGAAGCAGCGGGGACGCAGTCCAGAGAGCAGCTATTTCTGTTGTATTCTGAGAGTATTTCTTCTCTTGCCTTGAGCAAGTTTAGGTGCCATCACTCTGATCACCTATTGTACTTCATTATATTTCTCAATTTAATAAAATGGCTTAACATTTCCTCTCTATATTTCTGGATGAGTTGCCGTACATTCTTTCTATGCTATTATATGTCTGCTGCACTGTTATTTTTATATATTCTTGAGCATTCTAGTTCTATACCACTTGGTGTGTTTATCTTTCACTCTTAGACAGAGTCTGGAAAGGGCCAGGTAGCCTCCGGATCTTGTCCTCTTTTCAGAGGCGAAATATCCGGTAAATGCCCTCCCAGTCCATCTCTGGTTGGAGTTTGCCGTGTTTAGAGATATCCTCGAAACGAGATATTACAGTGGTATCAGAGTATAGTTCTGGCTCAGCTTGTGGTCTATGACATCGGGGAAAAGACCATATATTTGTTACAGAGGCAGGAAGTACAGAGACCGTGAGTGTAGGTTGGAAAACACCTATGGAGAGGGAGACTGCGTTCGGGTGGTGGACACAGAGCAGGAGAGAGAGCCTGTGACAGACGCAGAGCAGTAGGAGCCTGTATTAGATTCAGAGCAGAAAGGGCCAATGGCAGATGACATGAGGCCAAACAGTTTGGGGAGGCACTCCTCAAATCGGTGTAGGATTTAGACAGACAGATTGAGGTGATGGGTCAGAGATTCACTGCTGTGGAGGCTAGACAGCGTGAGACCCCATGGGTTTTCCAGGTAGGTAAGGGATCAGGTACATCCCATCATTTGCCGGAGCATGGTGTTGCTCAGCGTGATATTCCTTAGTCGATGGCTTCACGTGCACCTACCCGCTCTACCATGCTCACTTTCTTGGGAGCAGACACAGGGGCAGGAGCCCAGCAGGAGGCAGAGCCCGTACACATGGGCGAGTATTTTGCAGAGTATCAGGCCTATGGGCAGGAGTTCAGGGATGCTCTCTCATTCCGGGATTTTGTTCAACTCCAGCGGGAAAGTAGACCCCGCGACCATCATAGAGGGCACCGACATTATCATGATGGAGATACCCACCGCACATCTAGCAGATTCCATTTGCCTACGTTTGATGGCTCATCAAACAGTTCGACAAAGTCTTGGGTGGAGAAGCTGGATATCTATTTCCAGCTTAACCAGATGTCGGAAACAAAGGCCATCAAGGTGGCGACATTACATTTGGATGGTGAGGCCCAGACTGGTGGTTCCATGGGATGGTCACACTCGGACATTCTACAGTGATGACACATGCCGAGTTTACCAGGAGGTTGATGGAGCGATTTGACCGGAGGGATCTGGAACAACACTTTGTTGAGCTGACGAGGCTCAAGCAGATTGGGAGCCCAGAGACATACATTGTAGATTTCTTGAGGGTTTCAGTGATGGTGCTAGATCTATCCGCGGCACGGATGATCTATATGTTTGTGGAGGGGTTAGCAGAGCCACTTCGGGGATTAGTGAGATCCACTAGACCAACTACACTCTAGGACGCTATTAGCAGGACACGGGATTTACAGGATGCATTGCCCAGGACTCGTACACCTTACCCCCAGAGACAGGGTTTCCAGTCCAAGGGGAAAGATGTGAGGGTTCCACCTCCAAAGGGGAATCCAGGATGGGCACAGATAGATGATGATGCTAGGAGGGAGCTAAGGAAGAAGCGGCTGTGCTTCACTTGTTAGGAGCCGTGGGCACCATGGCATAGGTGTGCTGCTGGCAAAGCACACTTCATTGAGGTCTTCTCCGATGATAGCGGGGAAGACGACGAGGAGAAGGATGAGGAGGCAAGAGATAGTCAGATGGCCCAGGATCAGTTGCCACCGCCACCTCCAGGGACAGGAGGTGCAGCTTTTACACCCATAGGAGGGACCCTTGCAGCTTTGCGAGGAGTTCCCAAGTATTTCACGCTGCGTGTATGAGGGACAGTACGTGGCCAGCGAGTGTCAGTTTTGGTTGACAATGGGGTAACCCACAACTTCATTGATGCACAGATGGTCGAGCGGAGGGGTATACCGACCGAGAGCTTTGACGGATTTTCAGTCTTGGTCCCAGGAGCCCAGACGATGCAGTGTGCTCGGTATGTTCCAGAGTTGGCAGTGACGATGGGTACCTACACCGTGACCGATCACTTTTTCGTGGTCAACATACCAGATACCAATGTGGTATTGGGTGTTCAGTGGTTGATTACTCTGGGGAAGGTCACCACGGATTGGGAGGCCTTAGAGATGGAGTGGGATGACAAGAAGACTGGGAAGCATGAGAAGATCCGCGGGATGCATACTTACCCACCTCAGACAGTCTCGGCACACCGAAGGGAGGCAGACTTCCGGAAGGGAGACATAGATTGGGCGGTTGAGTTGCGGGCATCAGAGGCAGAGACCACCGGTCGAGCAGTTCACCCAGATATACAGGCCATCCTTGACATGTATGATGTAGTGTTTGGGAATATACCACCAAGTCGGCCACCGGACCGAGGGTTTGAGCACACCATTGAGCTTGAGCAGGGTATTCAGGCGGTGATCACTACCCCCTATAGGCATCCCAAAGCCTATTGGGATGAGATTGAGTGGGCTATCTAGGAGTTGCTGGCTCTTGGGCACATCAGACCGAGCACGAGTCCGTTTGCTTCTTTCGTAGTGTTGGTGAAGAAGAAGGACGACACCTTGAGGATGTGCATTGATTACAGGGCCCTGAACAAGAAGACCCTGAAGAACAGGTATCCTATACCCAGGATCGATGAGTTGATGGATGAGCTGAGAGGAGCCAAGTTCTTCTCGAAGATTGATTTGAGATCAGGGTACCATCAGATTCGCGTGAGGGAACAGGACATTCCCAAGACCGCCTTCAGGTGTCATTATGGGCATTTTGAGTTTTTGGTTATGTCTTTTGGGCTAACCAATGCACCAGCCAGTTTCCAGTCTTTCATGAACCATATCTTCCGCAGTCATCTGAGGAAGTTTGTATTGGTCTTCTTTGATGACATACTCATATATAGCAGGACTTGGGAGGAGCATCTCCAGCATATAGAGGTAGTACTACATATCTTGGAAGAGCAACAGTTCTATGCTAAGCTCTCCAAGTGTGAGTTTGGGATGACGAAGATGTTGTATTTGGGTCACATTATTGGAGTGGACGGAGTGAGGGTCCATGAGGAGAAGATTAGAGCCATCAGAGATTGGTTGGAGCCGAGGAAGGTGACGGAACTTCGAGGGTTCATTGGCATATGTACTTATTACAGGAAGTTCATGAAAGGTTTCTCACAGCTTGCTGCACCCCTTACAGATCTGATGAAGAAGGGGGCATTAAGTTGGTCGGATACAACGCAGCGAGCCTTTGATAGGCTCAAGGTGGTGATGAGTAGCTGCCCAGTGCTTGCATTGCCGGATTTTACGCAGCCATTTGTCTTGGAGTGTGATGCGTCGGAAGAGGGGATCGACGCAGTATTGATGCAGGGGGGACACCCTATAGCCTTCGAGAGCCGGAAGCTCCTTCCGCACGAAAGGTTGTATTCTATATACGACAAGGAGATGTTGGCCATTATGCATGCCTTGGCCAAATTCCGACAGTATTTGGTAGGGAACAAGTTCAGGGTGAGGACTGATCACAACAGCCTCAGGTTCTTTTTGGAGGAGAAGCAGCTACGGGATAGGTAGCAGAAGTGGATCAGTAAGATCCAAGCATATGACTTTGACATTGAGTATGTCAAGGGTAAGAATAACGTGGTAGCAGATGCCCTTTCACGTAGACCAGCCACATTATCTCTTATGAGCTTGGATACAGATTGGAGGGCTCGACTTTTAGTGGAGTACTCCAAGGACAGATTTGCATGTGAGGTGCTGGATGGATAGGTGGCGGTGCTGGATGGATAGGTGGCGGATGACAGGTACAGAGTGGTTGATGAGATCATCTACTACAGGGACAGGATCTTCTTGACTGAGGGATCTCAGCTTAAGAAGAAGATACTCCAGGCATCACATGATTCTCCATTGGTAGGCCATCAGGGGTTTACCAAAACCTACAGGGCCATTAGAGAGAGGTTCTCATGGAAGGGCCTCAAGGAGGACGTACTCCAACACATCAGGGAGTGCGATGTTTGTCAGAGGAACAAGGGGGAGATGAGCCATCCAGCAGGATTGTTGCAGCCTCTTCCCATTCCGGAGGGGAAATGGGAGAGCATATCGATGGACTTCATCACGGGGTTGCCCATGGTGCAGGGCAAGGATTGTATCTTTGTCGTTGTTGATCGGCTGACAAAGTATGCGCACTTTTTCGCCATATCCACGCATTACACAGCAGCACAGGTGGCCGAGCTATTCTTCAGAGAGGTTTTCAGGCTGCATGGTCTTCCTAAGACCATCATCAGTGACAGGGACAACCGCTTCATGGGCAGATTTTGGCAGGAGATTTTCCGGCTAGTGGGGACGGAGTTGACACCGAGTACCAGTTATCACCCACAGACGGATGGACAGACGGAGATAGTTAACAAGTGGCTGGAGGGCTACTTGCGTAACTATGTTAGTGGGCAGCAGCGAGCATGGCTGAAGTGGTTGCATTTGGGGGAGTACTGCTACAACACGACACATCACATGTCCATTGGTATGTCACTGTTTTATGCTTTGTATGGGTATCATTCCTTATCTTTTGCTGATGTGATGTTCGGTGCTAGCAAGGCTCCTAGAGCCAAGATTTGGATCCAAGAGAGTCAGGACATCCTCCGAGCTCTCAAGGACAACATGGCTACAGCACAAAACCAGCAGAAGCTATATGCCGACAGATGTCAGGTGGAGAGACAATTTGAGGTAGGGGACTTGGTCTACCTACAATTATAGCCATACCGACAGTCGTCACTGAAACAGAAGGGCGCTGAGAAGCTCAAGCCTCGCTTTTACGGGCCATACAAGGTGATACGCAGGATTGGGGAAGTTGCGTATGAGTTGGAGCTGCCCCAAGGCAGCAAGATCCACAATGTTTTTCATGTATCATGCCTAAAGAAGGCGCTGGGGTAGCAGGTGACAGTGACCGAGGAGCTACCACCCACGGATGATGAGGAGCATTTGGTGTTGCAGCCAGAGGCTATTATTGATACTAGGGAGAGGCAGCTACAGAGCAGGACAGTCCGGGAATTCTTGGTGAGGTGGAAGAATTTGCCGGATGAGGATGCCACTTGGGAGAGTGAGAAGATTTTGCAGCATCCATCACTTCAGTTGCTTGAGGACAAGCAACATTTTGCCGGGGGAGACTGTAATATTCCTAATTAGCGACAGCTAATTGGAATATTCGATTTTGTTTAGTTTTGCCGTCTATAGTTTATTAATAAATAAAAAGTGAGTGAAGAGGGTCTAACTCACTTAAGTGGAATAAAATACCTTCCTAGTAGCACAATGTTGTGACTTAAAGGGGAGCCAAAGGGGGCTAGGCAAAACGTAGAGAGGGGGCCCACATATGCTCTAGAAGCTATTGCGTAGATGAGGATGGGCACGTGGCAAGAGAGAGAGGCTACGTTGAGGAGATGGGCCTTAGGGTTGGTTGGAGGCCAACGTTATAAAAGAGGGAGGAGCCTTCTCATTTGATTCATTCTGTTGTTGATGATATTGAGCTGGACGTTTTGTCTTCTTGAGCACGCTGGCTGTTTAGCCTGTCTGCAGCACTGTTTAGTGCATTGAGTGTCTCCGGTTGGAGATCTCGCCCTTAGCCCCGGGGGACTTCGAGTGCCTGCTCGAGCAAGGTTATTTCTTCAGTATTTTGTAAGAGGTTTTGGTGTTTGGGTTTGTTGCGGAGTTGGGCTTTCATAGAGACTGCGCAGTCATTGAGAGGGAGGACACAGTCCATCTTGGAGGTGTTCCGGATCGAGATTTTTGCAGGAGTTTGAGCAGAGGATCAGTTTTTGCCATTGGGAGTATTTTGGTGGATTTTGAGGCAGTATTTCAGTCATTCTCATTTAGCCTCTGCGTAGAGCCTTGGAGGCCAGCGTAATTCCCCAAAGGGGTGTTTTCTGGAGATTTTCGGGGGTCGGCCATTTTTGATATGGTTTTTGGGTTTTGTCGGGATTGGTGAGTAGAGGAGGATCACAGATTTTCAGCTCATTCCGGCAAGGGGATCAACCCCTAGACTTCAGTCCATTCCAGCAGTAGCAGCTACACGACAATTTTCCAGCAACTAGGACGCAATTCAGAGAGCAGCCATTTCCTGTCTATTCCGAGAGTATTTCTTCACTTGCCTTGAGCAAGTTTAGGTGCCATCACTCTGATCACCTATTGTACTTCATTGTATTTCTCAGTTTAATAGAATGGCTTAGCATTTCCTCTCTATATCTCTGGATGAGTTGCCGTACATTTTGTCTATGTTATTATATGTCTGCTGCACTGTTATTTTTATATATTCTTGAGCATTCTAGTTCTATACCACTTGGTGTGTTTATCTTTCACTCTTAGACAGAGTCTGGAAAGGGCCAGGTAGCCTCCGGATCTCGTCCTCTTTTCAGAGGCGGAATATTCGGTAAATGCCCTCCCAGTCCATCTTTGGTTGGAGTTTACTGTGTTTAGAGATATCCCTGAAACGGGATATTACAAAATCGGTCAAAGTCAACAACCAGTGTGTGGTTAACGTTAGCTTCTGGTCTGTGGTCAAAGATGGTCAAATTGCCTAGAAGAATTTGGTCAACACCTCAGTCAATGCGGCCTCCAAAACCATATCGTAAATCAATCAAACCAAGTCAAATGCACCCAAAGTCAATGCTGGTCAAAGGAGTTCGAAAAATAGAAAATCAACGCAGTCAAACAAAACTTCTCTTCCTTTTGCACGTGTGAACTTGACCCAGCAATTTCAGAAGTGATTGAACCAAATGAAGAAGATTTGATGTGTGATGAGATGCCTCCAAGCGAAGTCAACTTAGGTCTATTTATATGTGATCTCGGGGGTCGAATTTCTCTCTCTTGGCCAATTTGTACTTTTCAAGTTGACTTGGACCAACATCAAAAATAATAATTTTCCATGTGCACATTTAATTTTTTCATGTGTAAGAGGGGTCTCCTTTGGATTCGCCTGGCTTCTCCGAAAGGGAAATTGCTCCCTCAACTGCCAATTTTCAACAATTTTGTCCCCAAGGACTGGTTGCTTTCTTTAGAATATGTGTTGTGATTCTCAGATAGTTCAACAACCCATGTGTTGGGCACCTTCTCCACAGGTACCTAGGCCATTAGAGAAGTATATTGGCACAAACAGGTGAAGCATTGAGACTCTTGGGCCTCCCAGTAGCAGCAACATTTGACACATGTACCATGGCGCCTCTTGCACCCAGGACGTTGTACTACTTTGCTCTGGATTTTATGATTCTTCGGGATGACACACCTTGACCCAACACTCCTCCAAGCTGGCCTTAGCACCGATTGATGGATGACAACTGATTCAAGGCCTAGTTAAGGTTGGTCTCACCTTCACAGATTAGGGAGGGTTAGTTGCACTTGGAAAGCCCTCAACTCTGGAGTAGAGATGGACACTTTGTGAGTTGTAAACCCATGGAGACCACTTTATGGTGCCAGTTACCCACCACCAGTGGGTGGCACCCATAAGAGAATTTTTTCTCCTAGATTGTCTTCAATCGGCAGCCATCAACCCATTACAGTTGCTAGATAGCTCGATGTGCCACTGTCTTCGCCACTTGAGCCAACCATTATGTAGCCTCGCCCATCTGTTATGATTGTATGTTTAAAGGTGGGCCTTCCAACCCCAAAGGTATGGCTTTCATTATGTAGTTGGGTATTTTTGCTTACTTATCATGGACACTTTTGGACATGGATTATGTGGGGGGATTAGAGGGAAAGAATGGGCTTGGTCTGTACTCTTGTCCACCTATCCAACTTGGTGGCTAATCTTGTATCTTAGTACTGTGGGATTTCCTTTATTGGCTACCAACTTTAGGAGTGACACTACATGGGAAATCCCGTTTTTGGTTGCGTGGTTCTGCTTCCTGACACCACATACATCACTCCCCTTCGCTCATTAAAACCCCTTTTCACATATTTCCCATCTAGGTCCACTTTTGTCCATTAGGTCCATAGGGAGTTAGTCCCCCCCTCCCCTTGTCCACACTTTGGGTCGGGCCTGGAACGATGCCCCAGAGGTTGATGCTGCTAAAAAGAAAGTTAAAAGCATAATTTAGCCACTTACAATAGGAAATATACCATAAAATGAAAAAGATGGTTAGGACATAAAAATTTAGCACGTGGGCAAAAGCCAAGCATGAGCTCTACCCCTATCATTGTGGCCATCATCCTCATTCCTTTGGCCCCTTTATGTGAGCCCCTCTGCATCATTGAGGAACCCATGATTGTCCCAACCCATGATTGTCCCAACCCCTGGTGGGCGATGAACTGCCCAACCTTAAGGGGGTATCCACTGCTATATCATTCATGTCATGCTCTCATTCCTTAGAGCCTTGAGCAGTTAAAAAAGAAAAATCAATAAAAGGAAAAAGGCACATGAAGAAGGGTGGAAAAACAAAGGCCGAGGTAACTCATGTACCATGATTTCTCCCTCCTACATCTATACACACAAGTGTGGGCCTCCCTCATTATGGATACCCTTGTACCATGGCATGTGGCTTGGAGCCTTCTGTAAGAAACAAAATGCCAATATGCAAAAGTAATTCTGTGTAGATTTTGTAAGTAAGTAATTGTATTATTGATAAAATTTGAATGATGATTACAATCCTTTGTGGTGGTGTGCCTATATAGGCATTAACTGGTCGTGAAGGTGAGTGGTCACATCTTTTGACCTATGGCCCTTCTAAATTAATGGGCCATTAATTAATTAAATTATTTAATTTATTAATATTACTATTTTAATATTATTATTTAATTAATGTTTTTTATGACTATTTTATTCATAACATTGCCACCCCCTTAGAGATGCTTTGTCCTCAAAGCATAACAAGAAGGGTTTTGAACACGTTGCTATGGAATGGCATCTTTACTTTGACTTTGCTTGTGCCCAGTGAAGTCCACATGTGCATTTGTACCCTCCTTGCTAGTTAAACTCCACGAACTGTTCTTTAAGGTTTGTAGTATAGCTTCGTAGTTGTATTAACCATTATGCACCTAGAACTATATCCATTTCTTTGAGTGGTAGGGCAAATAGATCCGTTTGTAGCTCTAGTTCTTGTTATGGCTTTCCCCTATCTCTTTGAACTTTTGCCCAGTAGCGACAGACATGGTCAGGTACTTGATTGGGCATATACAAAGATCAAGTTGTTTAGCAAGATCAATGTTTATATAATTGTGAGTATGTAATGTCCCTTCCTAAATTTTCCTAATGTTTGGAAAATACATTTTGCCAATTTTGAATTAAATAATATAAAGTACCGTTTTTCGCCTAATATAGGAAACAAAGAAGAAAAACAATAAATTAAGTTGCTAGTGGAAGATGGGACCCACAAGGGTAGCATATTGGGGAAGAAAGCAAATCGATTTCCCTTGGGAAAATGGAAATGAATGGAGGGACCCACGATTTTGCATGGCTAGCACTTATAAAAGGAAGGGTTGGAGAAGGCTTAGGCATCATTTACATATTCATTTCGAATTGCCTTAGCTATTTAGCTGAGCCAAACGCTGTGCTGCTTAACACAGGAGCTTCCCAAGGAGAGAAGCTTACCCCTTCTCCGGTGGACTTCGAGTGCCACTCAAGAAGGGTTTCTTCAGTATTTTGTGATCTAGAGAGGCAGTGTCATAGATCCCACACATTTATGGAGTAGCTGGGATGCAAAGAGGAGCTGAGACTGCACCGTAGAGGGAGTCAATTGTTGTGGGAGAGTTGGGTTGTGAAGGAAATCTTCAGGAGCAACCATTGGAGGAGTTATTTAGGGATTTCAGGAGTGTCAGAGTAGCTTCAGTCCTTGAGAGACCAGCTACACACAATCCCTTCTTTTCTTCCTTCAGAAACAACGTTATTCACCTAGTGACTGCGCAGTCATTGGAGGGCAACAATTAGTTGTAGTGTTTGCCGGAGGTGTTTTGGGGCTAGGAGCTGGAGGATTGGTTGGAGATATATTTCAGGAGGTTTGCTAGTGTTTTGGAGTGCAAAAATCTTCAGGAGTAACTACAGCAGCAGATTTCGAATTTGAAGAAGGGCTAAGAAAAGAACGGTCCAATTTTGAAGATTGGAAGTTGGGGAAAAAATTTCTGGGTTTTTCTTGCTTTTGGGCAAGAATCACCTTCCCAAACTCCTAGAATTTTTTGGGCACTTTTTAGTGTGCAAATCTAGTGCCAAAGTCAGCCAGCAGTTGTAGAAGCTAAGGACAATGCAGTATTCAGAGGAGCAGTTTATTGCAATAGTGGTATCATTTTTCTATTGTTCACTTGTGGCCTGTAGCTTGCCTTGTGCAAGCCCAGGTGCACATCTTCCATCTTATATCGTACTCCAGCCATCTATATTAATAAAATTCGATGTTTCGGGCATATTTCTTGTATCTGTGTTGTTGAAGAAAAAATTTCAGTGTTTAATTTATCGCATGTTTTCTATATTACTGTAAATTTTCTATTTGGAATATTACAGTGGTATCAGAGGATGTTCTTGGCCAGTGTGGGTATTAGGAGCAGGTAATGCCATGATGATACCAAGGAGTGGCCTTTCATAGAGGTCGTGGCAGAGGCAGAGGTAGAGGCTGTGGGAGAGAAGGTAACGCAAACCCCTTTTTAGACACAAAAATAGAAGTCAGAAGGGAAGGTATGGACCAACACCTAGGTCAAGGGGCCAACATCAGATTTTGGAGCTGCTGAGAACAAATCAACAGATGATGAGACAAGGGCAGGTCATGATGGACATGATGCAGCAGGTAATGGGATTGCAGGTGGGTGCAAGACCAGATGGAGAAGCAGAACCTCATGGTGATGGGGGTTCCAGAGCGGGAGGTAGCCGTACATACCAGCTCCCACACACTCCATAGCGTGGGAAAACTGCCAGGCCTTTGATGCCAAATTTCGTAGAGGAGCCAAAGCCTGAGAGGGAGCCGAATCTAGTTGATGATCTAGTACACTCAGTTGCATCAGACATCAATGAGTATGAGGGTTTGGATGCCCGAATCAGACGGGTGATGTCCTTTGGTGAGTTCATTCACCTAAGGGAGAGACGTACCACAAGGGTTGGTCATTATTTCAGAGGAGGATCATCCAACCATGAGGTGCAAAGGTTGGCAGGGAAGGCCACACTTCCAAATTTCGATGGGGGTGCAAAGAGTTCAACACGAGCATGGATTCAAAAGTTGGACACCTATTTTCATTTAAATCCCGTGAAGGAAGTAGATGCCATACGATTTGCCACTCTTCACTTGGAGGGAGATGCCCAAGAATGGTGGTACCATGGGTTGATTGCACTGGGGCATATTCATATCACTTCATACCAAGAGTTCACCCGGAGGTTGTTGGAGAGATATGAGAGGAAGGATCCAGAGCTGCATCTCCGGGAGCTAGCTCACTTGAGGCAGACAGGCAACGCAGAAGCCTACATAACTGAGTTCCAGAGGCTAGCAGTGACGGTGACAGATATTTCTGAGAGCTGGTTGATCATGCTGTTCATAAAGGGGCTTGCTAAGTCACAACTTGGATGGGTGAGGGCCTACAAGGCCACATCATTATAGAATGCCATCTCTCGAGCTCGAGATATGATTGACACAGTGCCCAAGAACAGGGCCTTTACTCCCTCGAGACCCACAACCCCATAGGAAAATAGAGATATGAGGCTATCACAGAGTGATTGAGGGCGTGGTCAGTTGGATGATGAGACATGGAGAGACTTTAGAAGGAGGAGATTATGTTTCACGTGCCAGGAGCCTTGGGCACTGGGGCACAAGTGTACCAAGGGCAAGGCCCATTTCATTGAGGTGTTCTCGGATAGTGAGCCAAAGGAGGAGGAGACCGAGATAGTGGAAGAGCTGAGGGATGAGGGAAGTCCATCAGGAGCAGGAGGACCGACACCACCCCCACAGGGAGGAGTACCATTTTCTCCGATAGGAGTTCTTGCTTCACTTCGGGGCGTGCCGAAGTACCTGACACTCAGAGTTAGGGGAACCATTCAGGGGCAGCGTGTGTCAGTTCTGGTTGACAGTAGGGCCATCCACAATTTTCTTGATGCCTAGATGGTGGAGCGTAGAGGCATTCAGACAACCACGTTTGAGAGATTCTCAGTCCTGATACCGGGAGCCCGGACCATGAAGTGTACGAGATATGTCCCTGGATTGACTTTGTAGATGGGGAACTACTCTCTCACCAATCATTTCTTTATTGTCGATATTTCGAATACCAACGTGGTGTTAGGTGTTCAGTGGCTGTATATGCTAGGGAAGCTCACCACTGATTGGAAGTAACTAGAGATGGAGTTCAAAGGGCTTGATGGCAGGCCAATATTGTTGAGGGGGATACACCCTTATCCACCTCAAACAATTTCAGCTCACAAGATGGAGGCCGACTTATGATGTGGGGATATAGAGTGGGTAGTAGAGCTCTGTATTTCTGAGGCTGGGCCATGGGCCAAGGCTACGCACCCGGACATATTGGCTTTGCTGGAGCGACATCAGGGGGTTTTTGGAGATGTCCCACCAGGGAGACCGCTAGACTTGGGATTCAAGCACACCATTGAGTTGGAGGAGGGTGTGAATGCAGTCATCACCACCCCTTATAGGCATCCCAAGGTCTATAGGGATGAGATAGAGAAGGCCATACAGGAGTTACTGAGATTGGGACATATGAGGCCTAGCTCTAGTCCCTTTGCTTCTTTTGTAGTGTTGGTGAAGAAGAAGAATGGGACACTGCAGATGTGCATCGACTACTGGGCGATGAATAAGAAGACTCTGAAGAACATGTATCCCATTCCCCGCATAGATGAGCTGATGGATGAGCTTAGAGGAGCCAAATACTTCTCTAAGATAGACTTACGCTCGGGATACCACCAGATACATGTGAGGCAGCAGGACATTCCCAAGACTGCTTCCGCTGCCACTATGGACATTTCGAGTTCCTTGTGATGCCCTTTGGGCTAACCAATGCTCATGCTACTTTCCACTCTTGTATGAACCATGTGTTCCATGGTCCGCTAAGGCGCTTTGTCTCGGTATTCTTCGATGATATAGACATTTACAGCCGGACATGGGAGGAACACCTTCAGCACTTGGAGGAAGTGCTAAGCATACTTTAGGAGTAGCAGTTGTATGCAATGATGTACATATGTGAATTTGGGCTAACAGAGATGCTTTACCTTGGACATGTGATAGGAGAAGATAGGGTGAAAGTACATCAGGAGAAGATCCGAGCTATATTGGATTGGCCAACACCCAGGAATGCGACGAAGCTGTTCGGCTTCCTGGGTATTTGCATATATTACAGGAGGTTTGTGAGGGGATTTTCAGAGCTGGTAGCACCCCTTACAGACTTGACGAAGAAAGGTGCTTTTGAGTGGACGCAGACAACAAAGGAGACATTTGAGAGACTCAAGAGGGTCATGAGCAGTTGTCCGGTTTTGGCCTTGCCAGATTTCACAAGGCCCTTTGTGCTGGAGTGTGGTGCTTCAGGTGAAAGTGTTGGAGTAGTATTGACGTCGGGGGGCCACCCCATTCCGTTTGAGCGCAGGAAGTTGCTGTCTCATGAGAGGTTGTATTCGGTATATGATAAGCAGATGCTGGTAGTGATGCATGTGTTTGCAAAGTTCATATAGTATCTTGTGTGCAACCGGTTCAAGATGAAGACGGATCACAACAGTTTTCGATTCTTCCTTGAGCAAAAGTCACTGGAGGAGCGACAACAAAAATAGGTGAGTAAGCTTCAAGCTTACGATTTTGAGATTGAGTACGTGAAGGGCAAACACAATGTGGTAGCTGATGCCCTCTCACGCAGACTAGCAACACTGTCACTAATGGATGTCACATAGGATTGGAAGGCTCAACTATTGGTTGAGTATTCCAAAGACAAACAGGCATGTGAGATTATGGATGGTGCATGCAGGGATGACCGATTCTGAGTGATGGGCGATGTGATCTATTACAAGGATCGGATCTATTTGGTTCCAGAATCTCAGTTGAAGGAGAGGGTCATGCAGGTAGCACATGATTCTCCACTAACAGGGCACCTAAGTTTCCTCAAGACCTTTCGCACTGTCAGGGAGAGATTCTCTTGGAGAGGTCTCAAGAGAGATATTTTGAGGCATGTGAGAGAATGTGTAGTGTCAGAGAAAAAAGGTGGAGCTCTGACATCCAACCGGGTTGTTGCAAGTTGCAACCTCTTC
The DNA here is from genome assembly GCA_034641835.2 of Pinus albicaulis. NCBI lineage: Eukaryota > Viridiplantae > Streptophyta > Pinopsida > Pinales > Pinaceae > Pinus > Pinus albicaulis. The sequence continues at coordinate 242,030,832 of CM076569.1, read as the reverse complement.
CCATTCCGGAGAGGAAGTGGGAGAGTGTGTCTATGGATTTCATCACAGGCTACCAATAGCGCAGGGAAGGGACTGTATTTATGTGGTAATGGACAGGTTGACCAAGTTTACCCATTTCTTCGCTATCTCTTCTAGATCTTCATCCTCCCAGGTGGCCGAGTTATTCTTTCGGGAGGTCTTTAAGTTGCATGGTCTTCCCAAGACCCTTGTGAGTGATAGGGACAACAGATTCATGGGAGATTTTTGGCAGGAGTTGTTCCGCTTGGTGGGGACTGAGCTCACACCCGGTACTAGCTATCATCCCCAGACCGATGGGCAAACAAAGATTGTGAACAAGTGGTTGGAGGGATACCTACGAAATTATGTGACAGGGCAACAAAGAGCGTGGGTCAAATGGATATTGGTATGTATCCTCTTTGAGCTGTTTATGGATATGATGCACTCACTTTTTCTCACATGATTTTTGGAGACAGCAAGGCTCTAGGGGCCAAGGATTGGGTCCAAGAGAGCCAGGAGATTCTCTGACCTCTCAAGAACAATTTGCAAGTAGCCCAGAATCAGCAGAAAGATATACGCTGATAAGCACCAGGTGGAGAGAGAGTTCGAGGTTGGAGACATGGTTTATTTGCGCCTGTAGCTCTACAGACAATCTTCACTCAAGCAGAAGGGTGCAGAAAAATCGCGCCCTCGATTTTATGGGCCTTACTGAGTGGTGAGGCGAGTTGGTGAGGTGGCTTATGAGTTGGAGCTGCCTTTAGAGAGTCGAATTCATAATGTTTTTCACGTTTCATGCCTGAAAAAGGCATTGGGGTAGCAAGTCGTAGCAACAACATAGTTGGTTCCACTGGATGATGAGGGGCATTTGGTTTTGACATCGGAGTTGATATTGGATACTAGAAGAGGAGATTGAGGGGTAGGGTGGTCCGAGAGCATTTGGTCAAGTGGAAGGATTTGATGGAGGAGGATGCCACATGGGAGAATGAACAGAATTTACAGCCTCCAGTTTTGCAGTTGCTTGGGGTCAAGCAACATCCGGGAGGGGAGGACTGTAATGTCCCTTCCTAAATTTTCCTAATGTTTGGAAAATACATTTTGCCAATTTTGAATTAAGTAATATAAAGTACCTTTTTGCGGCTAATATAGGAAATAAAGAAGAAAAAAAATAAATCAAGTTGGTAGTGGAAGATGGGACCCATAAGGGTAGCGTATCGGGGAGGAAAGCAAATCGATTTTCCTTGGGCAAATCGAAATGAATGGAGTAATCCATGATTTTGCATGGCTAGAACTTATAAAAGGAAGGGTTGGAGAAGGCTTAGGAATCATTGGCATATTCAGATTTTCAAATTGCCTTAGCTGTTTAGCTGAGCCAAACACTGTGTTGCTTAGCACAAGAGCTTCCCAAGGAGAGAAGCTCGCCCCTTCTCTGGTGGATCGATTTTCCTTGGGCAAATCGAAATGAATAGAGTGATCCACGATTTTTCATGGGTAGCACTTATAAAAGGAAGTGTTGGAGAAGGCTTAGGAATCATTGGCACATTCATATTTTCGAACTGCCTTAGCTGTTTAGTTGAGCCAAGCGCTGTGTTGCTTAGCACAAGAGCTTCCCAAGGAGAGAAGCTCACCCCTTCTCCGGTGGACTGCGAGTGCCACTCAAGAAGGGTTTCTTTAGTATTTTGTGATCCAGAGAGGTAGTATCATAGATCCCATGCATTTCTGGAGTAGCTGGGATGCAACGAGTGTTGATTTTTGGTAGCATCGGATGTGCTCTAAGCCCCAAATTTTATGGAGAGGCTTAGACACATGCATTATAGATAACCCAAAAGCTGTTTTGGGAAATTCCTTCCAGAAACAATTTTATAAGAAAAATTAATTATTTTTAATAAGGACCCTAAGTCTAACTTCGGAAATTAAAATAATTAATTAGTATTAATGTAAACTGTGGATGAAACTTTCAAAAAAAGCAGATTAAGTCTAATTTAATCTTAGCCGTTGATTGGAGATCTAATTTTGGCCGTTGATTTGTCAACGAGAAGACTATAAAGGGTGGCTTGAGGGTCATTTGTAAAGTACACCGAGAGGATCTAGAGATCAAATTTTTTTGACGGAGCAGTGCTCAGACGAAAATCAGATTTAAGTGATTCTTGATTGTAGTGAAGGGCAATGATTCCAGTTGGAGATTTTCTTGAGCTGGGGAATACAAAGTAGAGAAGCAGAGAGCAGATCAGTAGAGGTAGCGTAACAGCTATGCAGAGCCAGTGCAGTCCCACGCAGAGGCAACGCTGTAGCCTCAAGGGAATTCGAGATTCAGCTATGGGTCAGCCAGATCTAGTGCTGGAGAGCCCAGGTGTGAGAGCGGAAGAGGCCAGAAGGGCAGATCCAGCTAGCAGAAGACCAGTGACGCAGAAGCCACGCAGTACCTATGTAGAGTGAGACAGTGCAGTGCAGTGGAGGGCTTGCGGATCCGGGGTTGTTGGTCAGTCGGGCTTCCAGATCAATGTGAGATTTCTCTCATGAACTTTTTTTCAGTCATATTCTCTGCAAGGATTGCCAGAAAGGCATCCCATATTTGTATTCAGAGATTTACTGCATAATATATAAACCCTCATATCTCCTGCATCGATTTTTCGACATTGGGTTTTTTTGGGGACGTTTGTCCAAAAATATGTGAAATTTTCAAATTGAAATACTACTGCAGTGACATGTTTATTTCGCCTACTTATTTATGATAAGTTATTTACAGATTTCTTCCAGTAAATTTTGAAATAAACACAACTGCAGTATTCTCTAAACTATAAGCATAAAATAGAACGGAACACATATAACACAATAGAAACAATCACATGTACACAGTTATTTTTGGACAATTCTCCCCGAAAAATGCGGGAAAACTGGTGCAACAGATAAGGGTTTGTATTATTCTTTAGCAGGGAAAATCTTTTACAAGAAATAGACAAGCAAACCTCTAGAATACACCTGAGATAAATTCCCCGAATCCTCTAGGGGAATTTCTGAAACTTGGAAGACACCCCATCTCCCTTTGTGTCACTCTGCGTGATCTTCTGCATAGTCCCTGCGCTGGACTGCGTCACTCTGCGTGGGGACTCAATGTTGATGCTCAACGCTTACCTCTGTGGCCCTCTGCGTCCTCCTCTTGCCTTTCTTTGCCTCTGCTGACTTCCCCTTCCTTCTTCTACCTCTGCAACTCTGCCTCTGTAACTCTCCCTTTGAAATCGAATTCTATTCCTTCAGAATTGATTTCCTTTGGGTACTGAGTGTGTGCCCGACTTTCTTTCCAAATGACTCTCATGCCTTCTCATATAATCTTCTCGTCGATGAATCAACGACCCAGATTAGATCTCCAATCAATGGCTCAGATTAAAACATGACTTGATCTTCGTTCTCTAGAAGATTCTCACTCTGTTTTATTAATATATTTTAATTATTTAATTTCCCTAAGTTTAGACTTAGGGTCCCCATTAAAATAATTAATTATTTTAATGAAACATGAACCGAGTGGAATTTCCACAAACAGTTTCTAGGTTCTTTGGAATACTGATGTCCAAGTCTCCTCACAAAATATGAGACTTGGAACACTTTCCAATGCTGCAAAAATCAACAAAGTAACGGTGTTCTGTGTTTGCTTTATTCTTTCTTGCTCAACTTCCTTTTCACAAATGTATTTTAATGAGTGAAGGCTGCTTCAGTATTTCCAGAACTAACTCAGATAGTTGAAGTAGGATTCCTAAGATTTTCAGATTTAGGAATTTTCACATGATCCTTGTCCTTGGTGAGAGGATCATTCTTTCTATTCATCATCATTTGTGACTATTTTGGTCCTCTTAGGAGATTTTCAACCTCATTGTATGTTGGAGAAAATGTGGTCTATGGAGTATTTTGTCTATTGGTGCTATTTTCTTGGCATTGGAGAAGTTAACTCGGATCAATAGTTGATTATTCATGCATTTCATCTTGTAATTGTACTTCGTTATTAATGAATTTTTTACTTTATGTCTAATGTATGAAATGTATTGTTTATCTAGGGTTTTCTATTGCACCATTGATTATTCAAGATTAATTATATAGAATCTAGATATCCTCATTGTATGCATTACTCATATAGGGAATGAGAATGGTAATCCCCTTGATGAACTCTTGTTGTAGCTCTCCCAAGTGCCTTTGGTCCCTCACAAAGATAATAGCTAGGGATTTTTCTGTGGCATCAAAACATGTTTACTCCTTTGCAAGAATTAGCTAATCTTTAACATGCATAGGCTCCATCCACCCAAGGACTAGGCACTGGCCTTGTCAAATTGGTCATCAAACATCTTGTTATCCTTTAAATCAATTTCGCTTATCTTCTTTCTCACAAATTCAGTCCTCTTAAGGTTAAACGACTTCAACTAGGGCTTGGAGCGAATTAGCTTAGAAGGAAGATCTAAGGTGGTGGAGGGTTTGAACATCAAGAATCGACTTGGTTGCCTCAAAATCAACCTCCTTGGTGACTAATTTATCCATTTTAGGCCTTAATTTTTCTTGCCCTAGCTAATTTGCCCCAGGAAAGCCCTAGGTTGGCTAAGCTTCAACTAGAGGACTTTTTGAAGGTTTCATATGCCATTGACCTTCTATTACACATAGTTTGGAAACTTTTTCTCGGCTCATTGACCTGAAGATATTTCGTTTCACATGCTATTTCTCAAACCCTAGGTGTAGTGTGCCTAATTAGGCCTTTCTAGAGGATGCGAATTTCCCTTTTCCCATTGGTTGAGCCTTTTACTTAAGAAGAGGCATTGCTTGGTAGCGTTTTCTGTCACCTCAAACCTTTAAGCCTAGAATATCTCTTGTAGGTGACCTATATATCGGGAAGCCTCCCATTGGTGAAAGTCCATAAATAGCAATGGGTAGTGGTTGTGGTGACAGTGGGCCACACCTCATTGTTGTCACTAAGTCCATTGCTTGCTTTGCAGAGCTCCCCTCTAGAAGACTTGCTATATTTTGAGGCAACACTACCTAATGTGGTGGAGGATATTTTAGTGTAGAGAAGCCTTCTTTGGCTCTGTAGGAGTTGGCCTGAAGAGTGGGGACTTGTGCCAAGGTGATAGTGGGCACTTGTCTTGTGTGGTGACACCTTAGCATCTTGTAAGGACTTTAATGAAACTTCTAGTTTCGACAGTAATAGTTCTAAAATAATGTTTTAAGAAAGTGTGATGACATGTTTATTCTCAATTATATTCCTCAAGAATTGAATTTGGACTATATTCCCACTCGAAGGAATCAAATGAATTTATATTCATGGCAGTACTAAATATGAGGCTACCCTCTAAGCATGCTTTGTACAGCTAGAGTTTTTACATTCCTTATGTGGCTAATATCCATATATGGTATTTTTATAGGAAACATTAGATCACAGTACCTAAAAGCGAGGTTATTCAACTTATTTTTTTAATTTTAAGTGCCAGTCCTTTAACTCTTACTTTCCTTCCTTTAAGGACCTTTATTTAACATGGAAAATACAGGCAGCTTTGAATATAAACCCAACATTTATTCTTCTTTTCGAATAAGTTCATATCACTTATTCTCAAATATTGAATGACTTGGTCAATTTTTGGAAAAATATATTTCATTATTGTTTTTCACATTCTCATATATTTACTACATGTTTTGTCTTGTTGTAGAGGGATGAAGTTGGAATTGGCGGATCATGGCATGATTTTTTGAGCTATCTTGAAGCTGCATTTTCATCAGACAATGTTAGAGTTGTTCTTGGAGGGCCTGCTAGTTCCATCGGTGGTTATGGTGTGTCCTTTTTCTTGTTTAAACTGATATTTATGAAAGAAATTCCTTCCCACCTTGTTGAAGATGAAAAATGTTTCAAAAAAGAAAAATTTGAAGAAATTCCAAGCAACTGGTTCTCTGAAAAAATTATCTAATGGGGAATCTCTATGAAGTTGAAGAAAATTTCAAGCAATTTAAGCAACTGGTTTTCTGGAAAACTTAAACTAATGCGGATTCTCTATGAAATTTCTATTATTATATTCAAATATTTTATAAAGCCTTCATATCTGGGTGTATGTTATTTGTTGTATTTGGTCAATTTTAAATTGCAAATAGAATCATTTTAGAGTTTTGAAATATGCACAACTCTGTAATAACTACAGTCAAGCTATTGGCGAAGAACAATTTTCAGATTCAACACTTTTGAAAACCTCAATCTGGGAGCTATTAAGAGATTAAATTAACTACAAGTAGGGCTTCTGTTATGTCATGAATGGTTGCACGTGGTGGTGCAGTGTTGTATTAATAACACTATGATTCATGGAATGTTAAAAACTAAAATATGTGAAAGGGAGTTTCTGCCCTCTTTGTTATAGAGGATAAATGTTACTAGAAGAGAAATTCGAAGCAATTCTAAGCAACTGGTTTTTTGGAAAACTTAGGGATTTTCTATGAAGTAGAAGACAAAATTGAAGGAATTCCAAGCAACTGTTTTTCTGGAAAATGTGAAAATTTCATCTATTGCAGCAACTGTAAATTATTCTCCTAACTGTAAATTTTATTATGCAGTTTATTTGCTACGACAAACAATGAATAAAATCACAATTGCAATTTTCACCATAAAAACACTGCAGAAAATAAAATACTGGAAACTGAGAAATTCTAGCATACACAAGAATTTTGACATCGTTATTTTTGGACAATTGTCCCTGGAAAAACCCTACTTGGGACAACCGGTGCAGTAGGTGAAAGTTTTATTATTATTTTTCGGCAATATATCTGAGTACAATAATTTGGATGCTAAACTAGCTATCCAATCTGAGAGAATCAATGGCAAAATTAGTCTCGGGATTTTTCCTCACCCCACAGCTGATTTCAGCTCTCATAATTGGCCCCTTAGCAATTCGTATTTCCATCTGCGTCAACCTCTGTGCAGTGCTTGCACAAGCCTTGCTGATGCTGCCTTCGGAATCTCCTGAAATCTTTAGCTTTGCTTTTCTCTGTCTATGGAACTGATTCATTGGTCCTCCTGATGAAAATCTTGATCACCAACACCTGAATACTACCTTACTCCTTTGCCACCTGGTACTCGATCTCTGGCCCAAATCCTCCTGCTGAATCAATCTGCTACTGGAAAAATCAATCTACCTAGATCACTGAGTGTCTGTACTAGTGTAGCCTCCATCTACCCATCGAATTCTTCTTATAATCTTCTGTTGGGCCTCCAACGACTAAGATTAAAATTTAATCAAGGGCCCAAATTATTTCCCAGTCGATCCCTGTGAGTTTCTAGATGTTTCACAGTTGATCTCAATTAATACTGATTAATTAACCAGTTTTGCTAAGTTTAGACTTGGGAAATATTTAAAAATAGAGTAATAATCTAATTGAGACACTTCTAAGTGGCATTTCTAGAAACAATTTCTGGGTTATAGAGATCTCATGTGTTAGCCTCTCCACAAAGTTTTGATACTAGAACACCTCCGATGCTACAAAAAATAACACTCCCTCTTAGCGAGGAAGATGTTCTCTCTAATGCTGCACATACTGCCACAACACCCTATTTTTGTACCACCCTCTTTCACGTTGGTGACACCCTTTGTCACATTGTTGACATCTAGCCACTGCAGACCAACCACTGCGAAACTCTAATGCTGCATTTGTGCTGCTGCTGACACTGCCATATCACTGCCAACTCTACAACCCTCTCTCATTTGTTGTTGCTGCGACTGCAACAGTTGCAACTAAGAAGCATCCAAAATAAAGCATCGCCCCTGAAACGTCCCCCCCTCGAGTTTCCTTGCGTTTCCTTTTTTTGGGGACGTGGGGAAACATCCCCCAAACATCCCCACGTCCCTGGAGCGCAAGGAAGCACGAGGACACGTTTCCTAGGTGGGGGGACGCGTCCCTGTGGAACACATATATGCAACTCGACTTCCTCCAAAGTATGATTCGATGATGAGCTTATCTCCGTTCCGGAACGAAGACAAGGCAAGACAAGAAGGCCAAGAATAAGAGGATTATCAAGAAAGAAGTTTTGTAGCGAAGAAATCCAAATTTCTCTGTGGTATACTTTGTGACAAAGATCGAAGTTCCTGTGACAATTGAGGTACAAACCCAAATTTTGAAGCATACATTTATGTGATGAAGAGCGAGGTTCCTGTGTTAGCTTCTGAGGCACAAATCTGATCTCTGTAGCATGTATTTATGTGATGAAGTATGAGTGATATATGACATCCTAAGTGTTGATTTGTGGTAGCATCGGATGTGCTCTAAGACTCAAACTTTGTGGAGAGGATTAGACACATGTATTCCGGATTGTAATATTCCCAATTAGCAAGGCTAATTGGGAATATTACTGTAATATCCCCAAGGGGAAATAACCAGTAATACACAGAAATATGCCAGACAGATATAGAAAATACAATGCTGGAACCAGATCATGGAACAAGTACACATAGAATGCCAGAAAACTGAGCCATTTTATTAATCTGAAAGTACATAGAGAGGGGTACAAGAAAATCAGAATGAGTGCACCTATCCTTGCCCTAGGCAAGTGGAGGCCCTCTCAGACAAAGGCTGCAGATAAGGACAGCGTCCTAGCTGGCTGAAGACTGTTCTGAAGACTGAAGCTGGAATGCACTGGAACTATGAGCTGAAGACTAAAAGATAGCTGATATCAATCCTCCAAACCCTCACCAATGAAAACGCTGTCTCTGCTAGTGACAGCGCAGAAACAGATGGAGTGCTAGTCACAAGAACCTCCAGATGAATGAATCAGCTTCCGAATGCTGGAAAACGCTGTCAAGCCCCTCTCACTCAATCCTGCTCACCAGATCAGTGTCCTCCCTGATGGATCTGCGTCCTGTATACTCAGATCTACTGGATCTGAAGCCTCCAATCCAGATCTGCGTCCTTCTAGATCAGATCTACTGTTATCCCTTCAGATCTATGCTGGATCTGACAATATCTCTTCAGATCTGCAATCTCCCAAGCTGGATCTAATGCTATATCTCCAGATCTGCACCCTACAGAACTAGATCTGCAAATACCCTCTCAGATCTGTAATCTCCAAGTCTGGATCTATCAACGTGCCTTCAGATCTGAGTTCTTCTGTCTCCTAGAACAGCGTCCTCTCTCTAATGCCTGATCTGCGTACTTTCTCCTCCTGGAACAGCGTCCCTCCTTCTCAGATCTGAACTGCGTCCTTCCTGGAACAGCGTCCTCACTCTAGGGCTGATCTGCGTCCTCTTTCCCCTTGGAACAGCGTCCCTCCTTTTCAGATCTGCGCAGCCACAAGACGGGCTTCTTCCTCTCCAAACCTGCACCAGAAACTGCTGCTACTTGCCACTGAAATTGAAAGGTGTTACTCAGAAAATAACCTTACTAGGGCAGGCACTCGAAGTCCCCCGAAGCTAAGGGTGAAACCAGAAATAACCTTACCAGGGCAGGCACTCGAAGTCCCCCGAGGCTAAGGGTGAGATCTCCGACCGAAGACACTCGGTTGCACTAAACAGTGCTGCAGACCGACTAAACAACCGGCGTGCTGAAGCAGACAGAAGTCTAGCTCTCAATATCAATATAAAATCATGCATGTCCAAATGAGGTGAGAACCCCACCTTTTATAATGCCAAACTCCCTCCAAAACCTTTAACTGCGTCCTTACTCTCCTTGGCCTGCGCAGTTAACCTTGGGTCAGCCTGATGCCTCCCCATCATACTCATGTGGACCCCCAAGGCCCCCTCTCTAAGTTATAACGTCAATCAACTAGGAAAAGAACACTTTATTTATAAAGTGAGGTGACCCCTCTTATTTCCCCCTCTTATTTCTCACTTTATTTATTACTTCTAGCTAAAGCGGCAAAATTAAGCAAAAATGAAATATTCCAATTAGCAAAGCTAATTGGGAATATTACAGTCTCCCCCGGCAAAACGTTGCTTGTCCTCAAGCAACTGAAGTGATGGATGCTGTAAGATCCTCTCATCCTCCCAAGTGGCATCCTCATCCGACAAATCCTTCCATCTCACCAAGAATTCTCTGATCTTCCTGCTACGCAGTTGCCTCTCCCTGGTGTCGATAATAGCCTCCGGCTGCAACACCAGATGCCCTTCATCATCTGTAGGCGGTAGCTGCTCGGTGATTCTCACATGCTGGCCCAGTGCCTTCTTCAGGCATGATACGTGAAAGATGTTATGAATCCGGCTGCCTTGGGGCAGTTCGAACTCATATGCAACCTGCCCAATCCTGCGTATCACCCTGTATGGGCCATAAAAACGAGGCTTTAGCTTCTCTGCCCCCTTCTGTTTGAGCGAAGACTGTCGGTATGGCTGTAACCGTAGGTAGACTAGGTCCCCTACCTCAAAGTGTCTCTCCACCCGACCATTATCAGCATACAACTTCTGCTGATTCTGTGCTGTGGCTATGTTGTCCTTGAGAGCCCGGAGGATGTCTTGGCTCTCTTGGATCCATAACTTGGCTCGCGGAGCCCTACTAACACCAAACATCATGTCCACAAAAGATAGGGAATGATATCCATACAACGCATAGAAAGGTGTCATACCGATGGACATATGGTGGGTTGTGTTGTAGCAGTACTCGCCCAGATGTAGCCATTTCAGCCATGCTCTCTGCTGCCCATTGACGTAGTTACGCAAGTAGCCCTCTAGCCACTTGTTAACTATCTCCGTCTGCCCGTCCGTCTGGGGATGATAACTAGTGCTCGGTGTCAACTCGGTCCCCACTCGTCGGAAGAGCTCCTGCCAAAATCCACCCATAAAACGGCTGTCCCTGTCACTAACAATGGTCTTGGGTAGACCATGCAATCTGAAAACCTCCCGGAAAAACAACTCTGCCACCTGTGCCGCTGTGTAATGTGCCGAAATGGCGAAAAAATGAGCATACTTCGTTAGCCGGTCAACCACTACGAAGATGCAGTACTTGCCCTGTACTGTGGGCAACCCCGTGATGAAGTCCATCGAAATACTCTCCCATTTCCCCTCCGGAGTGGGAAGTGGCTGCAGCAACCCCGCGGGATGGCTCATATCTCCCTTGTTCCGCTGACAACCCTCGCACTCCCTGACATGCCGGAGTACGTCCTCCTTGAGGCCCTTCCATGCAAATCTCTCCCGGATGGCCCTGTACATCTTGGTGAACCCCTGATGGCCCGCCAATGGTGAATCATGTGAAGCCCGGAGTATCTTCTCCTTGAGCTGAGACCCCTCAGTCAAGAAGATCCTGTCCCTGTAATAGATGACCTCATCGGCCACCCTGTATCTGCTATCCGCTACCTGCCCATCCAGAACCTCGCATGCAAATCTATCTTTGGAGTACTCAACCAGTAGTCGAGCCTTCCAGTCAGCGTCCAAGCTCATGAGTGACAACGTGGCCGGTCTACGGGAAAGGGCATCAGCTACCACGTTATTCTTCCCCTTGACATACTCTATGTCAAAGTCGTAAGCCTGGATCTTGCTGATCCACTTCTGCTGCCTCTCCTACAACTGTTTCTGCTCCAGAAAGTACTTCAGGCTGTTATGATCTGTCCTCACCCCGAATCTGCCACCTACCAGGTACTGCCGGAATTTGGCCAATGCGTGCACGATGGCCAGCATCTCCTTGTCATATATGGGATATAGCCTCTCGTGTGGAAGGAGCTTCCGGCTCTCGAACGCAATCGGATGACCCTCCTGCATCAAAACTGCTCCAATCCCCTCTCCTGATGCATCGCACTCTAGGACAAAGGGCTGCGTAAAATCCGGCAATGCTAACACGGGACAACTGCTCATCACCTCCTTGAGCTTATCAAAAGCTCGCTGTGCTGTATCCGACCAACTGAATGCCCCCTTCCTTGTCAGCTCCGTGAGGGGTGCAGCAAGCTGAGAGAAGCCTTTGACGAACTTCCTGTAGTAGGTGCAGATACCAATAAACCCTCGAAGTTCTGTTACATTCCGTGGCTCTGGCCAGTCCCTGATAGCCCTGATCTTCTCCTCGTGGACTCTCACCCCGTCCACTCCTATGATGTGTCCCAGATACAGCATCTCCGTCAATCCAAACTCACACTTGGAGAGCTTGGCAAAGAACTGCTGCTCCTCCAAAATGTGCAAGACCGTCTCAATGTGCCGGAGATGCTCCTCCCAAGTCCTGCTGTATATAAGGATATCATCAAAGAAAACCAGCACAAACTTCCTCAGATGATCCCTGAAAATGTGGTTCATACAAGACTGGAAAGTAGCAGGTGCATTGGTCAACCCAAATGGCATGACCAGAAACTCAAAGTGCCCATAATGACACCTGAAAGCAGTCTTGGGAATGTCCTGTTCCCTCATGCGTATCTGATGGTACCCGGATCTCAAATCAATCTTGGAGAAGAACCGTGCTCCTCTCAACTCATCCATCAGCTCGTCGATCCTGGGAATGGGGTACCTGTTCTTCAGGGTCTTCTTGTTCAGAGCCCTGTAATCAATGCACATGCGTAATGTGCCGTCCTTCTTCTTCACCAGCACTACTGAAGAAGCAAAAGGACTGGTGCTGGGACGAATGTGCCCAAGGGCCAACAACTCCTGAATGGCCCGTTCTATCTCATCCCGATAGGCCTTGGGATGCCTATACGGTGTGGTAATCACCGCCTGTATCCCCTGCTCCAGCTCGATCATGTGCTCAAACCCCCGATCCGGTGGCTGTCCCGGCGGAATGTCTCCAAAAACTACTGCATATTTGTCGAGAATAGTCTGTAGATCAGGGTGCACCGTCCGTCCTGTATCTACTGCCTCCGAAGCCCGCAACTCTACTGCCCACTCTATATCTCCCTTGCGGAATGTCGCCTCCATGCTGTGTGCCGATACTGTCTGGGGTGGATATGTGTTCTGCCCTCGTATCTTCTCATGCTTCCTCGTCTTGGGATCATCCCACTCCATCTCTAAGGCCTTCCAATCCGTTGTGACCTTCCCCAGAGTAATAAGCCACTGAACCCCCAATATCACATTGGTGTCTGGGATGTCCACCACAAAGAAGTGATCGGTCAATGTATAGGTGCCCATCGTCACTGATAATTCTGGTACATATCGAGCACATGCCATGGTTTGATCTCCTGGTACCAAAACAGAAAACCCATCAAAGCCCTCCGTCGGTATGCCTCTCCGCTCAACCATCTGGGCATCAATGAAGTTGTGGGTGGCCCCACTATCGACTAAGACCGAAACCCGCTGTCCGCGCACTGTCCCCCGTACGCGCAATGTCAGATACTTGGGGACTCCTCGCAATGCGGCTAGAGCTCCCCCAGTAGGTGCGAATGATGCCCCACCTGCATCGGGTGGTGGAGGTGGTAAGGTACTCTGCGCTGCATAACATCCTCCTGCCTCCTCATCATCCCCCTCATCCTCTTCTCCACTGCTCTCAGAGAAGACCTCTATGAAATGTGCCTTCCCTGCCGCACATTTGTGTCCCGTTGCCCATGGCTCCTGGCAAGTGAAGCATAATCGCTTCCGCCTCAGTTCTCTCCTGGCCTCATCATCAAACTGTCCTCGTCCCGGATTCGCCTTGGGAGGCGGAATCCTCGTGTCCTTACCCTTAGGCTGGAAAGCCTGTCTTTGGGGATAAGGTGGCCGAGTCCTGGGCAAGACATCCTGTAAGTCACGAGCCCTACTGATAGCATCCTGTAGTGTAGCCGGTTTGTTCGACCGGACTAGGCCGCGAAGTGGCTCTGACAGCCCCTCCACAAACATATAGACCATCCGAGCTGTCAATAAATCAGGCACCATCACTGAAACCCTCAAGAAGTCTGAGATGTATGCCTCTGCACTCCCAGTCTGTCTGAGCTTGGTCAGCTCAACAAAATGCTGCTCCGGATCCCTCCTGTCAAAACGCTCCACCACTCTCCTGGTGAACTCAGCATAGGTCGTCACTGTGGAATGTCCCAGTGTTGCCATCCCATGAAACCACCAGTCCTGGGCCTCACCCTCTAAATGCAATGTAGCCATCTTAATGGCCTCCATCTCCGACATCTGGTGAAGCTGAAAATAGATGTCCAACTTCTCCACCCAGGACTTTGCCGTAGTCTTCGATGAACCATCAAACATAGGCAAATGGAATTTACTAGCCGCACGGTGGCCATCACGGTGGGATCCACGCCCCTTGTGCTGGTGATGCTCATGCTCAGGGGGTTTTATGCCACATCGGTACTGGAGATAGCGCTCATAGGGGAGAGTATCCATGAATGCCTGTCCTAAGCCCTGCCACTCTGCAAAAACGGCTGCATATTGAGTTGGACTCACCTCTCTTGGTGCTGTCGACCCCTCGTCCTCTACCAGGAAGGTAGGCATGGTGGGTCGCGTGGGGGCTGGATTGTCCCTCGGCGCACTTTCCCGTACTCCTATCCCCGTGTCCTGTGGCGTGAATGTGGGCATAGTGGATCGCGCGGGTGCCTGAGTTGTCACAATGGGGATAGCATCACGCACTGGTATGTGATGAGACATACCCGATCCTTCTCCGACCTGGAAAACCCTAGGGGGTTCTCTCTGTGCTACCTCTACGGCTGCAAGCCTCTGTGACATATCCTGCATGTGATGGATGATTGCATCCAGCTTTTCAGCTGTGTCTGCCATCGGATCCCGCTGCTCTGTGTCCCTCACAGGCTGTTCTGTCTCTGAATCTGTTTCAGGTGGCTCCTGATCAGAATCACTTCTCCCGAAAGGAAACTTCCACCTACTCTCAGCTTCTCTGCGTTCCTTCCGATAGATGTAGGGGTTATCCCCGGGCGTCATAGACTGCTAGCAACACAGGCTGAGCCAGATCTATGCTCTGATACCACTGTAATATCCCCAAAGGGAAATAACCAGTAATACACAGAAATATGCCAGACAGATATAGAAAATACAATGCTGGAACCAGATCATGGAACAAGTACACATAGAATACCAGAAAACTGAGCCATTTTATTAATCTGAAAGTACATAGAGAGGAGCACAAGAAAATCAGAATGAGTGCACCTATCCTTGCCCTAGGCAAGTGGAGACCCTCTCAGACAAACAATGGCGGCAAGTAAGGACAACGTCCTAGCTGGCTGGAAACTGCTCTGAAGACTGAAGCTGGAATGCACTAGAACTATGAGCTGAAGACTAAAAGATAGCTGATATCAATCCTCCAAACCCTCACCAATGAAAACGCTGCCCCTGCTAGTGACAGCGCAGAAACAGATGGAGTGCTAGTCACAAGAACCTCCAGATGAGTGGATCAGCTCCTGAATGCTGGAAAACGCTGTCAAGCCCCTCTCACACAATTCTGCTCACCAGATCAGCGTCCTCCCTGATGGATCTGCGTCCTGTATGCTCAGATCTACTGGATCTGAAGCCTCCAATCCAGACCGCGTTCTTCTAGATCGATCTACCGTTATCCCTTCGCATCGCCGGACCGACAACACCCTTCAGACCGCAACTTCCCAAGTCGGGATCTAATGCCATACTTCCGCATCCGCACCCTACGTAACCAGATCCGCAAACACCCTCTCGCATCCGTAATTATAAAGTCCGGACTCATCAACGTTGTTTCGTATCCGAGTTCTTCGTTCCCAGAACAAACACGTCTCTCTAATGCCTGGACCGCGTACTCTCCTCCCCGGAACAAACCGTCCTCCTTTCTCGCATCTCGAATCGCGTCCTTCTCGGAACAGCCGTCCTCACCTAGGGGTCGTATCCGCGTCCTCTTTCCTTGGAACAACCGTCCCTCCTTTCGCACCGCGTGCCCGTCGCACTCGGCTTCTTCCTTCTCTCCAAACCCGCACCGAAACTCGCCGTTACTTGCCACTGAAACTGAAGGATGAAACTCAGAAAATAACCTTACTAGGGCGGGCACTCGAAGTCCCCCGAAGCTAAGGGTGAAACCAGAAATAACCTTACCAGGGCAGGCACTCGAAGTCCCCCGAGGCCAAGGGTGAGATCTCCGACCGGAGACACTCGGTTGCACTAAACAGTGCTGCAGACCGACTAAACAACCGGCGTGCTGAAGCAGACAGAAGTCTAGCTCTCAATATCAATATAAAATCATGCATGTCCAAATGAGGTGAGAACCCCACCTTTATAATGCCAAACTCCCTCCAAAACCTTTAACTGCGTCCTTACTCTCCTTGGCCTGCGCAGTTAACCTTGGGTCAGCCTGATGCCTCCCCATCATACTCATGTGGACCCCCAAGGCCCCCTCTCTAAGTTATAACGTCATTCAACTAGGAAAAGAACACTTTATTTATAAAGTGAGGTGACTAAAGTGAGGTGACCCCTCTTATTTCTCACTTTATTTATTACTTCTAGCTAAAGCGGCAAAATTAAACAAAAATGAAATATTCCAATTAGCAAGGCTAATTGGGAATATTACACGGATAACCGAGAAATTGTTTGGGGAAATTCCACCCAGATTGTATTTTATTAAGAAAATTAATTATTTTAAAGTGACCCTAAGTCTAAACTTAGGAAAATAAAATAATTAAAGTGAATTAATAGAATATGGGTATGAATGTTCTAGAAAAAGCAGATCAAGTCAAAATGTAATCTTAGCCATTGATTGGAGATCTAATCTCGGCCATTGAAGTCTCAACGAAGATACTATAAAGAAGGCTTGAGGGTCATTTGTGTGGAAGTTTCAAAACAGAAACCCTACTGCAGTATCTAGATCTACTTCACCTACTTGTTTTATTAACATTAACAAGTTATTTTACTGAATTATTCAGAAAAACATTAAAGTAGACACTAACTGCAGCCTACACATCTATAGATCGTTTACTGAACAATACACACATGTGACAAGATTACACGATTTTTTGGACAAATGTCCCCAGAAAAACCCGTGCAACAGCTCTAGAGGGTTTTTATTATTATGCAGAATCTGAATACAACATTCTGGGCACATGACATGGTTGGCCCTACAGAGAAATTACACGGCAGATTGTACCTTTCACTGGGAGACAGAAGGTATCGCTGTATCACACCCTCAAACGTGGTTTACAGATCACGAGCCCCTTTTGGCCCACTGGAACCCTCAATGCTGCCTTTGTAACCTCTACGTCAGCCCTCACCAGCCAGCATCCCCACTGCGTCACCCTTACTAGTGTTGCGCTGCCCCGGCTAGGACTGCGTCACCCTCGCTGGTGATGCGCTGCGCTGGCTGGGTTTGCATCACCCTGGCTGGGCTTACGCAGCCTCTACGTAGTCTTTGCGTGGTGCTGGTTGAATTGCGTCCTCCTCGATGGCTCTGCGCTCAGTGGTACTCACTACCCCTCTACTTGCTGTATTCTCGGCCTTGGATCAGATCATCACTTGTCGATCTCTGCCCCTCACTGCACTGCAAAATCGCTTCGAATTTCTCAGCAAACCCCGCCCCGTAAATTCGACTTAGCTTTAGTGCTTTGCCAGTGTGTGTGTGTGTCTCCAATTGACCCCAAGCCTTTCCTTTACACCTTTATTGTTGGAAAACCAACGACCGTGATCTAATCTCTAATCGACGACTCAAATTAAAAGACTGCTTGATCCACGTCACTTGGAACATTTCATCACGTGTTTAATTAATTCACTTTAATTTTTCAAATTCCCTAAGTTAGACTTAGGGTTCTCATTAAAAAAATTAATTATTTGAATATCTCGTACACCAGATGAAATTTCTCCAAACAATTTTTGGGTTTTGGAGGTCTCGTGTGTCTTAGCCCTTCCACAAAATTTCAGGGCTAGAGCACACCTGATGCTACCTCAAAATCTCAACACTCCCTCTTAGCAAGGAGTGTGCTCTAGCAATACATCCACACCAAGTATTTCCAGATCTCGGCATCGGTCTTTGCGTTGCTAATGCTTGGCCTGCTGCCCTCCATCCACTGCGCTGTTGCTTTCTGTACTGTTGCCCATGTCACTACCACTGACACTTCTACATCCGTACTGTAGCTTCCTCTCAAATTGTTGCAAACTGCTGCACTACAACTCAGTTGCTGAGAAGTAAGCAACTGAAGGACCCCTGCCCAATCACTGACAGACAAGTCAGTTGGGCTGCACCTCATTATTGAAGCTACCTTGGTTGTTGCGTTGCGTTGTCTCCCTGAAGGCATTGCGCTGTTGCAACCCTACATTGCGTAAGCACTGCCCCTCTGCGCTGCTGAAGTCCCATCAGCCTCTGCGCTGCTGCTTTCTCTGCACTGTGCTGCTCCCATCTACAACGTCCCAGCTCTGCCCTTCGCTTCACTGTGATCTCCTGCACCCACTGCTCCACTTGTCCCACTACCGTCATAAGGCTCCTGTAGCTCGTATGTGATCCAAGAGTTTGTGCACCTCAAGGATCCCGCCATCTCCATTTGTAGCTTCTCTACAAATCAATATTGCCCCACTTCTATTGCTCATGAGCACTCATGGCTACATCATCATCACTGCCATCGTCCCTCTTTGCTGTTGCTGCCTTGGATTCAGAAGATCCCTTGTCCTTCTTCTTAGGACAATGGCTGGCGAAGTGTCCAAGTTCGCCACAATTAAAGCATCGAATCTTGGATAGGTCCCTCTTCTTCTTCCCTTGCTGCCTCTGTCCCTTTGATGCAAGGGCTGCATCCTCCTCTTCCTCTTTCTTTACTTTGACTATACCGCTGTTGCTGCTTTGCTTCTTGGTAAATCTCCTGATTTCCTCCTGACAGAGGATTGCCCACGTATCCACCCAGGATGGTAACGCTGCCCTGCCCAAGATGATTTGGACAAACGTTTCCCATTCCTCGGTGACTACATTCAGGGCAGTCCTCACCAGGAGCCCCTCATCCGGAGTCGTACCCATGGCAATCAGTTGATCCTGGATAGTCTGAAGTCTGAAGAGGAAGGGATCTATTTCCTCACCCTTCTGCATCTGGAATAGCCGCATTTGATTCTCCAAAAGCATCTTTCTTTGGATGGAGCCTCCTTGATACATTGTGTCCAAAGCTGCCCACATTTCATTTGCCGTGTTCTTCCAGGCAATATGTGGCACAACGTGATCTTTGACTCCGTCCATGATCAAGCGCTTTGCATGCGCTTGATTCTCCTTGAATTTCTTCAGAGGATCTGCATCAGTAAGCACAACTAGGATATTTTCAGCATGGTCCTTGATGCCGTACTCATCCAGGACTGTCAGGATTTTGGCCCTCCAGATAACGAAGTTGGACATGTCGTCCAACCTGTCTTGATCTCTCAGTCCATGAGACACCATCTCTGCTCAAATCTATTAGAACAGATACTCCTCTCACTCTTTCTGCTGCAACACTCTAACAAAAAACTGGATCTGCGTCTCTTAGCGATTAGAAACCCTCTATAGTAGCTGCTCCCTCTGACAACTGATTTCCCTCCCATAAATCCTCAGTAAAAAACAACTGAATCAATTCTCTACGATCACCCTCTTGATCGAATCTCATATCTGTTTGGCACAGATATGAAGAGAAACTGTTCTCCTCCCGCTCTTGTCACCTTTGTTAGGCACGATTCTGCACTGACAAAACCTCTGCCACACCAGCAACCTCTGAAGATCCGAAGCTCTGCTTCCAGACTACGACAAATCTGCACAACAACCTCGAAAACTGGACTGCGTCCCTCTGGCTGGCCTCTACATGAGCAGACTGGCTCAATGCAGCCTCTACGCAGCACAAGCTGCCCCTGCGCCACTCTAGAAGGCTCCGCGCTGCCTTTGCGTCACTTAGCTGGGACTGTGTCAGCCTCTGCGTGGCTTATGCTGGGACTGTGTCCTTTTGGTGCTACACCGCCTTCTCTGGAACTCTGCTGCTTCCGCTGCCTTCTCTATAGCAATCTTCTTCAACCGCTCTGTTGGTGGATTAGCTTGATCTGCAATGCTCTGATACCATGTGAAAGTTTCCAAAAAAAAACCCTACTGCAGTATCTAGATCTACTTCACCTACTTGTTTTATTAACATTAACAAGTTATTTTATTGAATTATTCAGAAAAAAATTTAAAGCAGACACTAATTGCAACCTACACACCTACAAATCATTTACTGAACAATACACACATGTGACAAGATTAGACACGATTTTTCAGACAAATATCCCTGAAAAAACCCAATGCGGAAAAACAGGTGCAACAACACTAGAGGGTTTTTATTATTATGCAGCTGAATACAACATTCTAGGCACTAGACATGGTTGGCCCTACAGAGAAATTAAATGGCAGATTGTACTTTTCACTCAGAGACAAAAGATATGGCTGTATCATACCCTCAAATGGGACTTACAGATCACGAGCTTCTTCTGGCCCACTGGAACCATCAGTGCTGCCTTTGCAGCCTCTATGTCAGCCCTCACTAGCCAACGTCCCCACTGCGTCACGCCTACTGGTGCTGTGTTGCCCCGATTGGGACTGCGTCACCCTGGCTGGTGCTGTGCTATCCCTGTACTGCGCTAGCTGGGTCTGCGTCACCCTAGCTGGGCTTACGCAGCCTCTGCGCAGTTGCTGCGTGGTGCTAGCTAAATTGTGTCCTCCTGGCTGGCTCTGCACTGACTGGTACTCACTGCCCCCTCTGCTTGTTGTATTCTCGGCTTTGGATCAGATCATCCCTTCCCAATCTTTGCCCCTCTTTGCACTACAAACTCGCTTCGAATTTCTCAGCAAACCCCGCCCCAAAAATTCGGCTTAGCTTCAGTACTCTGCTAGTGTGTGTGTGTGTCTCCAGCTGACCCCAAGCCTTTACTTTATACTTTTCTCATTGGAAAACCAACGACCATGATCTAATCTCTAATCGACGGCTCAAATTAAAAGATTACTTGATCCACGTCACTTAGAACATTTCATCACATGTGTTTAATTAATTCACTTTAATTTTTCTAATTCCTTAAGTTAGAGTTAGTGTCCTCATTAAAAAATTTAATCACTTGAATATCTCATAGACCAGATGAAATTTGTCCAAACTCTTTCTTGGTTTTGGAGGTCACAAAATTTCAGGGATGCTACCTCAAAATCTCAACAATTTGGAAAGACACACTAAGAGATCAAGAGATCGATTTTTTTTCTGAAGTGAGCAGTGCTCAGTGGAAAACTTTGATCGAGAGATTTTCACGCAGTTGAGGGGCAGAGACAGTTTTGTTCGGAGGATCTTCTCCACGGCCAAGAATACTCAACAGAGAGGCAAATAAATACACAGAGGAGGCAATGGAGTGCCCAGAGAGGGCGACGCAACACCCAGAGAGGGTGGTGACGCAGGGCCATGAAGGCCACACACAGAGACAATGCAATCTTCCTAAGCAGTAGTCCGAGATTTTGTGGGGAGATCAGGATTCTGAGCTGGAAGGGCTGGAATCAAGTTTCCTGAGAGCAGATCGATCCAGAAGAGGAGCTGCTTCCCCACGCAGGCCCACGTAATTATTGCGCAAAGGCAACACAGAGGGTGGTAGTTTGTCGTTTCAGCTACTGGATCAGTCAGGACTTGCCGAGTAAGGTAATCTCACAATTTTTCTCTGCCGAGTGATTTTCTCTATAGTGGATTGCCAACAAGGCATCCAGAGATTGTATTAAAAAATAACTGCTACTTAATAATAAAACCCTCATATTTGCTGCATCGGGTTTCCCACACTGTAATATTCCTAATTAGCAACAGCTAATTGGAATATTCGATTTTTGTATAGTTTTGCCGACTATAGTCTATTAATAAATAAAAAGTGAGAGGAGGGTCTAACTCACTTAAATAAAATAAAGTGTTTCCCTAGTAGCACAACGTTATAACTTATGAGGGAGCCATGGGGGTCCAATACCACGCAGAGGAGGTGGCCCACGTAGCCTCTAGGAGCTTATGCGCAGTTTGATGAGGAGCACGTGGAGAAGAGGGGGACCACGTTAGGGTTTTGGAGAGGGGCCAGCGTTATAAAAGGTGGGAAAGCCTTCTCATTTGACATTCTTGTTGTTGATGATATTGGAGCTAGACATTTTGTCTTCTTGAGCACGTTGGCTGTTTAGCCTGTCTGCAGCACTGTTTAGTGCGTTGAGTGTCTCCGGTCGAAGATCTCGCCCTTAGCTTCGGGGGACTTCGAGTGCCTGCTCAGGCAAGGTTTTTCCTTCAGTCTTTTGCGGGAGATTTGGTTGGTTGTGTGGCAGAGGAGCTGGGCTTCTCTTGTGACTGCGCAGTCCTTGGAAGAGAGGACACAGTTCTATTTGGAGGGGTTCTATTGCGGGGTTTTCTGCAGGAGTTTCAGTGTGATCCGGTGTGGAGGCTCAGTCTTTACTAGTAGGAGATTTTTCGGGGAGTTTGTGGCTCTGTTTCAGCATATATCATTTGGCACCTGCGCTGGGCCTGGAGGGATAGCGTAATTCCTTGAGGAGGGTTTCTTTGGTGATTTTCGGAGGTGGTCCATTTTTGTTATGGTTTCTGGGTTTGGTTCGGGTTGGCGAGTACAGATGATTTGCAGATTTTCATCCCATTCCGGCAAGGGGAGCAGCCCCTAGTGTTTAGTCTATCTCAGCAGCAGCAGTTTTATGGCAGTTTTCTAGCAGCTGGGACGCAGTTTCTTGTAGCAGCCATTTCCTATCTTTCTGAGAGAGTTCTTCACTTGCCTTGAGCAAGAATAGGTGCTATCATTCTGATTATCCATTGTATTTCATTATATTCTTAGATTAATAAAATGGCTTAGCATTCCCGACATTTTTATGAGTATTTGCTTTATGTTCTATTTTCTGGCATTTTCTATATTGTTGTATGCTTGTATTGCTGTCTATTTCCCTTCCGGGATATTACAGTGGTATCAGAGCATAGATCTGGCTCAGCTTGTGGAGCTAGCAGTCTATGAGGCCGAGGGATAGACCCCACATCTGTTACAGGGGTAAGAGATACAGAGACGTTGAGCATAGGTTGGAGAACACTTACGGAGAGGGGGACTGTGTCAGAGTGGTGGACACCGATCAGGAGCAGCCAGAGATATACATAGATCAGGAGCAGCCTGTGACAGATACAGATCAGGAGCAGCCTGTGACAGATACAGAGCAGGAGCAGCTTGTGGTGGACACAGAGCAGCAGGGTCCTATGGCAGACGATGAGGATGCGAGGAGATATAGGGAAACGCTCCTCAAAACAGTACAGGATCTGTCGAGACAGATGGAGACGATGGGGCAAAGGATCGCTACGATAGAGGTTAGGCAGCGTGAAACCCCAAGGGGTTTTCAGATTGGTGAGGGATCGGGCACATCCCACCATATGCCGGAGCGTGAGGCTACCCCCCTCATCGCATCGCATGCACCCACGCGATCCACTATGCCTACCTTCCTAGGAGAGGACACAGGGGCAGGAGCACAGCAGGAGCCCGAACCGGGCCACATGGGAGACTACCTTGCAGAGTACCGGGCATACGGGCCGGAGTTCAGAGATCTTATCTCATTCAGAGACTTTGTTCAGCTCCAGCGTGACAGTAGACCCTGTGATCATCACAGAGGGCACAGGCATCATCATGATGACCACCGCGCAGCTAGCAGATTCCATTTGCCCACGTTTGATGGCTCATCAAACAGTTCGGCAAAGTCTTGGGTAGAAAAGTTGGACATCTATTTCCAGCTTAATCAAATGTCGCAGTCAGAAGCCATTAAGGTGGCAACATTACATTTGGATGATGAGGCCCAGGACTGGTGGTTTCATGGGATGACGACAATCGGTCATTTTGCCGTGACGACATATGCCGAGTTACCAGGAGGGTGATAGAGCGTTTTGACCAGAGGGATCCGGAACAACACTTTGTTGAGCTGACGAGGCTCAAGCAGACTGGGAGCCCTGAGACTTACATTTCAGATTTCTTGAGGGTTTCAGTGATGGTGCCAGATCTATCCGCAGCCCGGATGATCTACATGTTTGTGGAGGGATTAGTAGAGCCACTTAGTGGCCTAGTCAGGTCGACTAGACCAGCTACACTCCAGGATGCTATCAGCAGGACCCGAGACTTACAGGATGCCTTACCCCGGACTCGGACACCTTATCCTCAGAGACAGGCTTTCCAGCCTAAGGGGAAGGACGCGAGGATTCCGCCTCCCAAGGGGAATCCCGGACGGGTGCAGGTTGATGATGAGGCCAGGAGGGAGATGAAGAAGAAGCGGTTGTGCTTCACCTGCCAGGAGCCATGGGCACCAGGACATAGATGTGCTGCTGGGAAAGCACATTTCATTGAGGTCTTCTCCGAGAGTAGCGGGGAAGAGGATGAGGAGGATGATGTGGAGGCAGGAGATTGTCGTGCAGTACAGGATACCTTACCACCTCCACCACCAGCCGCAGGTGGTGCGTCGTTTGCACCTATTGGAGGAGCTCTAGGTGCATTGCGGGGAGTTCCCAAGTACTTGACGCTGCGTGTACGGGGGACAGTGCGTGGTCAGCGAGTCTCAGTTTTGGTTGATAGTGGGGCAACCCACAACTTCATCGATGCACAGATGGTTGAGCGGAGAGGTATACAGACTGAGGGCTTTGATGGATTTTCAGTTTTGGTCCCAGGAGATCAGACCATGGTATGTGCTCGATATGTTCCCGAGTTATCAGTGACGATGGGCACCTATACATTGACAGATCACTTTTTTGTGGTCAATATTCCGGACACCAACATGATACTGGGTGTTCAGTGGCTTATCACTCTAGGGAAGGTCACGACGGATTGGAAGGCCCTAGAGATGGAGTGGGATGATCCCAAGACAGGGAGGCATGAGAAGATACGAGGACAACACACATATCCGCCTCAGACTATTTCGGCTCATCGGATGGAGGCAACCTTCCGTAAGGGAGATATAGAGTGGGCAGTAGAGCTGCGGGCATCAGAGGCAACGACTACGGGACGGGCAGTGCACCCAGAGATACAGACCATCCTTGACAGGTACGCCATAGTATTCGGGGATATTTCGCCAGGGCAGCCACCGGATCGGGGGTTTGAGCATACCATTGAGCTTGAGCAGGGTATACAGGCCGTGATCACCACACCTTATAGGCATCCCAAGGCCTATCGGGATGAGATTGAGCGAGCTATTCAGGAGTTGTTGGCCCTTGGGCACATTCGGCCGAGCACGAGTCCTTTTGCTTCTTCTGTGGTGTTGGTGAAGAAGAAGGACGGCACATTGCGGATGTGCATTGATTACAGGGCTCTGAACAAGAAGACCCTGAAGAACAGGTACCCAATTCCCAGGATTGATGAGTTGATGGACGAGTTGAGAGGAGCACGGTTCTTCTCAAAGATTGATTTGAGATCTGGGTACCATTAGATTCGCGTGAGGGAGCAGGACATTCCCAAGACCGCCTTCAAGTGTCATTATGGGCACTTTGAGTTTCTGGTTATGCCTTTTGGGCTGACCAATGCACTAGCCACCTTCCAGTCGTGCATGAACCATATCTTCCGCAGTCATCTGAGGAAGTTTGTATTGGTTTTTTTTGATGACATACTTATATACAGCAGGACATGGGAGGACCATCTCCAACATATTGAGGCGGTGTTACGCATCTTGGAGGAGCAGTAGTTCTATGCCAAGCTCTCCAAATGTGAGTTTGGGTTGACGGAGATGCTGTACTTGGGACATATCATAGGAGTGGACGGAGTGAGAGTCCACGAGGAGAAGATCAGGGCCATCAGAGATTGGCCAAAGCCGAGGAACGTGACTGAGCTTCGGGGATTCATTGGCATTTGCACTTACTACAGGAAGTTCGTCAAGGGTTTCTCACAGCTTGCTGCACCCCTCACTGATTTGACAAAGAAGGGGGCATTCAGTTGGACAGATTCAGCACAGTGAGCCTTTGATAGGCTCAAGGAGGTGATGAGCAGCTGCCCCGTGCTAGCATTGCTGGATTTCACGCAGCCATTTGTCTTGGAGTGCGATGCGTCAGGAGAGGGGATTGGCGCAGTATTGATGCAGGGTGGTCATCCTATAGCTTTTGAGAGCCGGAAGCTCCCTCCGCATGAGAGGTTGTATTCCATATACGACAAGGAGATGTTGGCCATTATGCATGCATTGGCCAAATACCGGCAGTATTTAGTGGGCAGTAGATTCAGGGTGAGATCCGATCACAACAGCCTCAGGTTCTTTCTGGAGCAAAAGCAGTTGTAGGAGAGGCAGCAGAAGTGGATCAGTAAGATCCAAGCCTATGACTTTGACATAGAATACATCAAAGGCAAGAATAACGTGGTAGCAGATGCCCTTTCACGTAGACCGACCACATTATCTCTTATGAGTTTGGACACAGATTGGAGGGCTCGACTGTTGGTAGAGTACTCCAAGGACAGGTTTGCATGTGAGGTGCTGGATGGGCAGGTAGCAGATGACAGGTACAGGGTGGTTGATGAGATTATCTACTACAGGGACAGGATCTTCTTGACTGAGGGATCTTAGCTTAAGAAGAATATACTCCATGCATCTCATGATTCTCCATTGACTGGCCATCAGGGGTTTACCAAAACCTACAGGGCCATTAGAGAGAGGTTCTCGTGGAAGGGCCTCAAGGAGGACGTACTCCAGCATGTCAGGGAGTGCGATGTTTGTCAGAGGAACAAGGGAGAGATGAGCCATCCCACAGGGTTGTTGCAGCCTCTTCCCATTCCAGAGGGGAAATGGGAGAGCATATCGATGGACTTCATCACAGGGTTTCCCATGGTGCAGGGCAAGGACTGCATCTTTGTCGTCGTTGATCGACTGACGAAGTATGCGCATTTTTTCGCCATATCCGCGAAATACACAGCAGCACAGGTGGCCGAGCTGTTCTTCAGGGAGATTTTCAGGTTGCATGGTCTACCTAAGACCATTATCAGTGACAGGGACAGCCGTTTCATGGGCGGATTCTGGCAGGAGCTTTTCCAGCTAGTGGGGACAGAGTTGACACCGAGCACTAGTTATCACCCACAGATGGACGGGCAGACAGAGATAGTTAACAAGTGGCTGGAGGGCTACTTGCGTAACTATGTCAGTGGGCAGCAGCGAGCATGGCTGAAGTGGCTGCATGTAGGAGAGTATTGCTACAACACGACGCATCACATGACCATTGGTATGTCACCGTTCTATGCTTTGTATGGGTATCATCCTTTATCTTTTGCGGACGTGATGTTTGGTGTTAGCAGGGCTCCGAGAGCCAAGATTTGGATCCAAGAGAGTCAGGACATCCTCCGAGCTCTCAAGGATAACATGGCCACAGTGCAGAATCAGCAGAAGCTGTATGCTGATAGGGGTCGGGTGGAGAGACAGTTTGAGGTAGGAGACTTGGTCTACCTACGATTACAGCAATACCGACAGTCGTCACTAAAGCAGAAGGGGGCCGAGAAGCTCAAGCCCCGTTTCTATGGGCCGTACAGGGTGATACGCAGGATTGGTCAGGTTGCATATGAGTTAGAGCTGCCCCAAGGCAGCAAGATTCATAACATTTTTCACGTATCATGCCTGAAAAAGGCATTGGGACAACAGGTGACAGTCACGGATGAGCTACTACCCACGGATGATGAGGGGCATCTGGTGTTGCAACCAGAGGCTATTATTGATACCAAGGAGAGGCAGCTGCGGAACAGGATGGTCCGGGAATTCTTGGTGAGGTGGAAGAATTTGCCGGATGAGGATGCCACTTGGGAGAATGAGAAGATTCTGCAACATCCATCACTTCAGTTGCTTGAGGACAAGCAACATTTTACCGGGGGAGACTGTAATATTCCTAATTAGCAACAGCTAATTGGAATATTCGATTTTTGTATAGTTTTGCCGACTATAGTCTATTAATAAATAAAAAGTGAGAGGAGGGTCTAACTCACTTAAATAAAATAAAGTGTTTCCCTAGTAGCACAACGTTATAACTTATGGGGGAGCCATGGGGGTCCAATACCACGCAAAGGAGGTGGCCCACGTAGCCTTTAGGAGCTTCTGCGCAGTTTGATGAGGAGCACGTGGAGAAGAGGGGGACCACGTTAGGGTTTTGGAGAGGGGCCAGCGTTATAAAAGGTGGGAAAGCCTTCTCATTTGGCATTCTTGTTGTTGATGATATTGGAGCTAGATATTTTGTCTTCTTGAGCACGCTGGCTGTTTAGCCTGTCTGCAGCACTGCTTAGTGCGTTGAGTGTCTCTGGTCGGAGATCTCGCCCTTAGCGCTGGGGGACTTCGAGTGCCTGCTCGGGCAAGGTTTTTCCTTCAGTCTTTTGTGGGAGATTTGGTTGGTTGTGTGGCGGAGGAGCTGGGCTTCTCTTGTGACTGCGCATTCCTTGGAAGAGAGGACGCAGTTCTTTTTGGAGGGGTTCTATTGTGGGGTTTTCTGCAGGAGTTTCAGTGTGATCCGGTGTGGAGGCTCAGTCTTTACTAGTAGGAGATTTTCCGGGGAGTTTGTGGCTCTGTTTCAGCATATATCATTTGGCACCTACGCTGGGCCAGGAGGGATAGCATAATTCCTTGAGGAGGGTTTCTTTGGTGATTTTCGGAGGTGGTCCATTTTTGTTATGGTTTCTGGGTTTGGTCCGGGTTGGCGAGTACAGGTGATTTGCAGATTTTCATCCCATTCCGGCAAGGGGAGCAGCCCCTAGTGTTCAGTCTATCTCAGCAGCAGCAGTTTTACGGCAGTTTCCTAGCAGCTGGGACGCAATTTCTTGTAGCAGCCATTTCCTATCTTTCTGAGAGAGTTCTTCACTTGCCTTGAGCAAGAATAGGTGCTATCATTCTCATTATCCATTGTATTTCATTATATTCTCAGATTAATAAAATGGCTTAGCATTCTCGGCATTTTTATGAGTATTTGCTTTATGTTCTATTTTCTGGCATTTTCTATATTGTTGTATGCTTGTATTGCTGTCTATTTCCCTTCCGGGATATTACAGCCACACTGAGTTTTTCAGGGGATGTTTGTCCAAAAATAACGGTGTCCTCTGTGACATTCTTTTCTTTTGCTTAGTTTCTTGTTTCAACATATTAATTTAACTAAGTGAAGACTGCTTCAGTAATTTGTTTCAGTATTTACAAAAGAAATCCATAAATAACTTGTTAATGTAATTTACAAGTAGGTGATTTTAATTCAGTTGGTTGTAGTAGGATTCCAGACTTGAAATTTTCACATGTTATCAGACCGTTGTAGGTGAGACAAGAAGAGCAGATCCACCACTGAGTAGGAGGCTGAATAGCTGCAGAAGGCAACTGTTTGAATCCCCAGAGGGATTGCGCAATCTAGGCCAGGAGGGTTGAATTTTCGAGGAAAGTCTCTCTTTGAGTGAGTCGGCAGAGAGGAAGGGCTTATAGATTGAGATTTTGTTCAGCCAGAGGGAGCAGCACAGAGCCTCAACGTAGACCTGGTGGGACACAGTTTTTTTCAACAGGTCTTTTGCTGGGCAGAAAGTCGTCAGAAGAGAGAGAAGAAGCACAGTGAGGGAATTTTCTTCCTCGGGGAATTCTATTTTTCGAGATCTGAGCAGCAGATCTGGGTGGCTGATTTACCACCTCCAACAAGTAGTGTGTAAGCCAGTCCAGCGTTGCGCAAAGGAGAAAGAGAGGGAGTAGATTTGACATTTTCTGGACGACCATGGCAACTAACGGGGTTAGAGATCAAGATCGGTTGGAGGGAGCCTCCAACTACGTGATCTGGAAGGCAAGAATCAAATGCCCTCTAGACGAATACGATCTCAAGCTTTTCGTGGAGAATACGGTAGCTATCCCTACAGATCCAGAATAGAATAAGAAGTGCAAGGTTGATATGGCGAAGGCTAAGAGGTTGCTCCTAGATGGAGTCAAGGATCACATAGGGTCCCACATAGCCAACTGTAGTATTCCTAATTAGCAGTTCCGCTAATTAGAATATTAATTTTGATATTCTGCTAACTATTACATTTTGACTATGAGGATGTGGGTTTGGGGGCCCACAATTAGACTTAGGAAAATTTAGAGATCAAAACATTAGGCCAAGGCAAATATTGTGGCTGTAGTGAAGAGTGTGGGCCCAATGAGGAGAGACTGTGTCCCACATGTGGCAGCGCAGCTCATTGGTATGAGCTCGAGGCAGCGTAGTTTGAGGTGGGGCCCAAGGGAACGTTGCGCAAGCTTAGTTAGAAGGAAGCAAGCTGCTCATTTTGGGATCATTCATTCATTCAACTATTTTCTTCTTGTCATTTTGACAGAGCATGCTTGAGCCGAAGAGCCAAGTCTACAATGTTGTTTAACACACGAGATCTTCAAGCGGAGATCTCAACCTCTACCTCGGGGGACTTCGAGTGCTCGCTCAGGAAAGGAGTTCCACACCTTGTGAGGATAATTTCCATCAGCAGCATCAGCAGGAAACGTAGCCAGTTCTGGACTACGCAGAGGAGAAGGAGATTGTGTAGGAGAGGACATAGTGCAGAGAGGAGTTGGTTGTTCTGGGAGATGAGAAGACAGGGAGTTGTGGTTGAGATTTGGTGGGGAGGCTTAGAGCTTCCTAATATGTATTTTTGTGGCATTTTGGAGACTTCCAGTAGCAGAATTTACAGAAGGATCGATTTACCCAGCAGCGCAGTGAGCCAAGCCCAAGAGGGCCAATTTTCGGGGTCAAGCTTTGGACGAACCCTTTTTGGGTTTTTCTGGGTTTATTGAGGAGAAGCCAAGATTATTTGGCAGCATTTTCTGGGCAGATTTGAGGTGTCAAACAAAGATCCTAACTCAACCAGCCCCTAGAGGAGCTAGGGGAAATTGGGCCGAAATTCCAGGGTCAACATTTGGCCAATTCCTTCGTGGGTTTTTGTGGGTTTTTTGAGTAGAGGTCGAGGTTAATGTCTTGGATTTGTCTGAGCAGTGTAGCAGGCCTTAGCGACATTTCTTCGGGAGCAACAACAACATTTCTAGCAGATTGCAACGCGGAGCTATAGCCATACAACTTACCATCAGTGGGGAAATTCAACATTGATTTAGAGGGCTTCTCTAGCTTGCCTTCATTCCAACACCTCCATTGTACTCATTTCTAGAAAAATTAATAAAATGGCTCAACAATATTTTGTGGCTCCGTTGGTGTTTTGATATCAGTTTTTGTTTTGATGTCTCCTTAATAACTTTTAGCCTGTTATTATTGTTATTTTCCCATTTGGGATATTATAGTGGTATTAAAGGTTGTTCTTGGCTCAACCGTGGGGATCTTTTTCTATGAACGCGGAGGGTAGGAAGAACATTACCCACCAAAGGTAGTAGAGGTGGCAAATATCGGGGAGTCAAGGCGCAAAGGGGAAGCAACATTTGGTACCGTCTAAATGATTTAGCCACAGGACAAAGGGGGATGTTGGAAGGACTCAAGCAACAGAATAGGGATAAGAGCATCGATCATGAGTTCCTATTTGGGGAGACTTTAGGGGTCTCACAACAGTGTGAGCACCCTTCACCAGCCACTCACCCACCAGCCTTTAGTAGGCCAACCAGGACCACGTTGCCTACATTTTTACCTTCAGTACCGAGTGAGCAAGGCAGGCAGGATGATTAGATACCCATGGGAGATTATTTCCGAGAATGGCAGTACATGGGGGAAAACTTCAGAGCAATTTTGTCCTTAAGAGATTATTGCTAGGTCAAACAGGACGAGAAAGGCAGGAATAGTGGGGGGTTTAGCATGCAGAGTTCAGAGTTGCAGCGTATGATTGGGAGGATACCTTTTCCCATGTATGATGGATCCACCAAGTGCACAGCGCGAGCTCGGGTGGGAAAGTTGGATACCTCTTTCAAGCTTAACCGGATGACAGAGGGGGAAGCCATCAAAATGGCTACCTCGCACTTGGAGGATGACGACACACATGATTGTGGGGAGATCGTAGATACACCTAGTGTGACGCAAGAGTCACCCTTGTTGGAGACTCCTTTGACTGCTCTGATTGACATCTTAGAGGAGAGAGTGGAGCATACACCCATAGGGCCATCCATTGATGAGGTGCCAAGGGATACAGTGGCATTAGGTGATGGTCTCCCACAACAGTTTCATCAGTTTCAGGAAGACCTTCTTGCGTTGAAGAAGGGCATGACAGTGCGAGAGGCTATCCTTCAACAAAACGAGGGGTTGGAGGTCATGAGAGCAGTTGATGCTGAGTCAACAACCAAACTGACTCACGTTGGGGGGCGATTGGATTCCCTAATGGTCTAGCTAGAGTGCACATTAGGGCATCAAAGAAGCCCTCTTCATACATACATAGATGGGGCTTGTAGCACTAGTAGGTTGCCTTTGCACAATGGAGAGGGAAAGGCAGAGTTACCTCGACAGATTTTGGATGTTGACCATGATGGTGACATGAGACGACATCAGTTGCGCAGGGTGCAACACTCGCAGGATGGAGGGCTTGTTCTATGTGCTGGGATTCTTGCATTCGATTCCTCTCTCGGGGTTGGATGGCAAGAGATTCTAAGTCAGTATTCGGTAGAGTGGGCTGGACTCATGGAGATGATAGTAGTTTGGAATAAAGCAAAGTGGGGGCTTTTAGACACCGAGGGCACTAGAGGTCCAGGTTGGCATTGGGATCCAGGTGGGGCCTCCTATCCGATATTAGACATGCGAGATGGCTATGGCATTGATGAGGTAGCCAACCTAGCGACTGAGCACATGCATTCCTTAGGGAAGTTCCAGTCGGAACTAGTGTGCAGGTAGTTTGTTACAAGACTCCACGAGCTGTATTGGCATGTTGTTTGTTCATGGGGTCATAAGATGATTAACATTCCCTGGCAGGAGCTGGTGGGAGGAGGTAGGATGGGTAGGCCACCAGACCGGGCATTGTATGGAGATGACGTTCTCCCATTGTGGTATTGGGCACATGAGACACCAAAGGTTGACATAACAAAGATATCTCCTCTAGTAGGTGTGGTGTTGGGTCGCTCAGGTTTACATAGGCAGTTGAGGAGGTGTAGATCACATCATGGCAGATGTACTAGTTGTTGAGATTTTGGGTAGCATCGGATGTGCTCTAGCTCCAAAACTTTGTGGAGGGGCTAGAAAAAATGAGATCTCCATGTCCCATAAATCGTTTGGAGAAATTCTACCCAGTGTAAAAGTTATTCAAATAATTAAGTTTTTTAATGGGGACCCTAAGTCTAACTTAGGGAAATTGAAAAATTAAAGTGAATTAATTTACACATTTAGTGAGAATGTTCTAAGTGACGTGGATCAAACTTTCTCTAATCTTAGCCGTTGATTAGTGATTAGATCACGGCCATTGATTTCTCAACGAGAAAAGTATTAAAGGAAGGCTTGGGGTCAGTTGGAGAACACACACAGAGAGTAGCAACACTTGAGCTAAGTAGAAATTCTAGGGCGCGGTTTGTTGAGAATTTTCGAGTGAGCTTGCATTGTTAGTGAGGGGCAGATTGGCAAGGGATGTTCTGATTCAAGGCCAAGAATACATACATCAGAGAGGCAGTACTGTATCAGGCAGCGCAAAGACCAATAGGAGGGACGCAACCCAGCCAAGTTGACGCAGAGACCACGCAGAAGGTGACGCAAAGGCCTTCAAAGTGACGTAGGGGCAGCCTGTGTTGCACTGGGCTAGAGGGGCTGACGCAGAGGCTGGAGGAGCTGTGTTGAGGGTTCCAGTGGGCCAGAAAGGGCTCGTATTCAATAATTCATGAAGGGTTTGAATTAACCATATTTTCTGTCTCCAAGTGATAATGTACTATTGCCGTGAATTTCTCCGTGGGGAAAACCACCACTGGTGCCCTAGATGTATTAAAATATTCTGCATAATAAATAAAACCCTCAGAGAGCTGCTGCACTGGTTTTCCCGCATTGGTTTTTTCCGGGGTCATTTGTCCGAAAAATCCTGTGTCCTTTGTCATATGTGCGCTATGCTTCAGTAAGTGATTTGTAAATGTGTAGGTTGCTAGTGGTGTTTACTTCGCTATTTTCTGAATATTTCTGAAAATAACTTGTATAATTAAATCACAAGTAGGAGAAGTAAATCAAGATACTGCAGCAGGGTTTCTGTAATTTGTATTCATAAATTTTCACATGGTATCAGAGCATTGCAGAGCACGCTGAAGCCATCAGCAAGGGGCTGAGGATTTTTGCTGCAGGAGGGGCAACTGAAGCAACAAAGATTCAGGAGAAGGCAACGTAGCACAAGGAGGGACACAAACCTAGCAGAAGGGACACAGAGCCAGTTTGCTCACGCAGTGGCTGACACATGCCCTAAAGGGTGACGCAATCCGAATTGGAGAGACGCTGTGCCAGTTGTCGGGGCTGGAAGTGCAGCTTCTGATCTTCGAAGTTGTTGGTGGGGCATTGGTTCTGTTGGTGCAAAACAATGCCTAACAAAGGTGACAAAGTAAGGGGAAACAATGTCTCAGCAGATTTTTGCCAAGAAATCTGAGATTCGATCAAGAGGGTGATCATAGAGGGCTGATTCAGCATAATTGGCGAAGGATTTCCAGGAGGGAAATCAGTTGTCAGAGGAAGCAGTTTCTCTAGAGGGTTTCTGTCGCCAAGAAACCCGGATTCGATCTTCTGTTGGGTGCAATAGCAGTAGAAGGAGAAAAGGACCTGTTTCAACCGTTCGAGCAGAGATGGCCTCGTACGGACTAAGAGATCAGGATAGGTTAAATGGTGTGTCTAACTTTGCGATCTGGAAAGCCAGAATCCTGACAGTCCTGGAGGAGTACGGTATTAGAGACCACACAAAGAATGTCCTAGCTGTGCCCACCGATGTGGATGCTCTGAAGAAGTTCAACGAAAATCAGGTGTGGGCTAAGCGCTTGATTATGGATGGAGTAAAGGATCATGTAGTCCCGCACATTGCCGAGAAGAAGACGACAAATGAAATGTGGACAACTCTCACCACGTTATATCAAGGCAGCTTCGTCCAACGAAAGATGCTTCTGGAGAACCAGATGCGGATGTTCCAGATGCACATGGGAGAGGAGATCGATCCCTTCCTCTTCAGATTGCAGACTATCCGAGACCAGGTAATTGCAATGGGGGCAACTTCGGATGATGGGTTCATGGTGAGGACTGCCTTGAATGAAGTCACCGATGAGTGGGAGACCTTTGTCCAAAGTGTCTTGGGCAGAGCACAACTCCCAAATTGGGGAGACGTGGGCAATCTTTCGACAGGAGGAGATCCGAAGGGTGACCAAGAGGGAATTCAACAGTGGAGGAGTCAAGATAAAGGAGGAGGAGGAGGAAGATGCAACCCTAACATCTAAGGGACAACGACAACAAGGGAAGAAGAAGAAGGACCTATCCAAGGTCTAGTGCTTCAGATGTGGCAAACTTGGACACTTTGCCAGCACTTGTCCTAAGAGGAGGGACAAAGAAGCGTCAGATTCCAAGGCAACAACGAAGATGATGTGGCCATGAGTGCTCATGTACCTCGAGAGAAGAGGTGGGGTGACATAGATCTATAGATTGAGCTACATATGGTAGAGGAAGGATCTTTGAGGTGTCCAAACTCTTGGATCACATAAGAGCTATGATAGCCTTAAGACAGTAGTAGGATGATTGGAGTAAGTGGGTGCAAAAGATCATGGAGAAGCAGAGGCAGCGCTGGGACGCTGAAGAGTGGAGCAGCGCAGTGCAGTGGTAGCAACACCGCAGAGGGGCAGTGCTTACGCAGTGCAGAGTTGCAGCAACGCAGAGGCTCTATAGAGACAACACAGATCAATAGTAGAGGGTGCTTCAGTGATGAGATGCAGCCAGACTGAATTGTCTATCAGTTGATTGGGTGATTGTCCTTCAGTTGCTTACTTCTCAGCGATTGAGTTGCAGTGCGACAGTTAGTAGTGGCAGTGCTATAGGCAGCATGATGCAACAATTTGAGAGGGAGCTGCAGTATAGATGTGGCAGTGTCAGTGGCAGTGATATGGGCAACAATACAGAAAGCAGCAACACAGTGGATGTAGGGCAACAGGCCAAGCATCAGCAACGTGGGGACTGATGCCAGAGATCAGGGTGATGCTTTAGTGGTGAAGTGTTGCTAGAGCACATTCCTTGCTAAGAGGGAGTGACGAGATTTTGGGTAGCATCAGATGTGCTCTAGCTTTGAAACTTTGTGGAGGGGCTAGAACACATGAGATCTCCAAGAACTAGAAATCGTTTGGAGAAATTCCACCCAGTGTAATAGTTATTCAAATAATTAAATCTTTTAATGGGGACCCTAAGTCTAACTTAGGGAAATTGAAAAATTAATGTGAATTAATTTACACGTGGTGAAAATGTTCTAAGTTGTAGGTTTCAACCCTAAATAGAAATTATCTACACACGAATCTTATAACAAAAAATAAACAATAGTGAGAGCATAAAACATAAAACAGATAAACACAGAGATTTTCCCCTGGATCCCAATTCGGGACGACCAACTTGATTTTCATTATATTCCTTTTAGTGTTACAACACATATATATACATGCCAAAGCATACATGAACCCTAATCCATTAACCCTGAATTAGATCATAACCGTAGTTCCCTTGACCGGATCTACAAAATACCAGGGGCCGAAAACCATCATACTCCAAAACCATGTGCAAAACCATGCACAAAACCATGGGCGCAGACTGCCCCCCCTCTGACCCCCCCGTTGCGCCCAGCGCAAAGGGGGGGCTATCACCCCCCCTCTTACCCCCCCGCACGTGATTAGTCGTGGAAAGAATATAACACATACCCAACACGATGTGAATTAATTTACAAGTGGTGAGAATGTTCTAAGTGACATGGATCAAGCTTTCTCTAATCTTAGCCGTTGATTAGTGATTAGATCATGACCGTTGATTTCTCAACGAGAAAAGTATTAAAGGAAGGCTTGGGGTCAATTGGAGAACACACACGAAGTAGCAACACTTGAGCTAAGTCGAAATTCTGGGGCACTGTTTGCTGAGAATTTTCGAGTGAGCTTGCAGTGTTAGTGAGGGGCAGATCAGCAAGGGATGTTCTTATTCGAGGCCGAGAATACATACATCAGAGAGACAGTACCGTACCAGGCAGTGTAGAGGCCAGTAGGAGGGACGCAACCCTGCCAAGCTGATGCAGAGACCACGCAAAGGGTGGCACAGACCCTTCTGGGTGATACAGAGGCAGCGTAGAGGCCTTCAGAGTGACGCAGTGGCAGCCTGTGCTGCGCTGGGCTAGAGGGGCTGACGCAGAGGTTGGAGGAGCTGCGCTGAGGATTCTAGTGGGCCTGAAAGGGTTCGTATTTATTAATTCCTGAAGGGTTTGAATCAACCATATTTTTTGTCTTCGAGTGGTAAGGTACTACTGCTGTGAATTTCTTTGTGGGGCAAACCACTACTGGTGCCCTAGGTGTATTAAGATATTCTGCATAATAAATAAAGCCCTTAGAGAGCTGTTGCACCGGTTTTCCCGCATTGGTTTTTTTCAGGGACATTTGTTTGAAAAATCATGTGTGTCCTTTGTCATATGTGCGTTATGTTTCAGTAAATGATTTGTAAATGTGTAGGCTGCTAGTGCTGTTTACTTCGCTATTTTCTGAAAATAACTTGTATAATTAAATCACAAGTAGGAGAAGTAAATCAAGATACTGCAGTAGGGTTTTTGTAATATTGTATTTAGAAATTTTCACACTAGCAGGATGATGGACGCATGGGCACATATGGGATGCCTTATGTTACACGAGAGCAGGGCATTGAGCGATGGTAACTAATGGTGCATGGAGTTGTGCTAGATAGTTAATTGCTTTACAGAAGAGTGTAGGGGTGCATACTTGTGTGCAACCAAACATGATGATACACCACAAGTTGATGGAGTGTTATCGCCAGAGAGATCTCCTGATGAGGAAATCATGCACACCATTGGGTTTGGCACACTTGGATTTGGAGCGCGAGTTGATCACAGGGCCGACCGTGAGCTTCCATTTATTACTCCCCAGCATTGCACACAGACACAGGAGATTTGGATATCATCTCTTGATGCTCTCATCATAAGCCATAGGTCCCAGGTGGATCATCTGGGACAGTTGGACGGGTCACGGTACATTGGGAGAGAGGATGTTGAGCTACAACATATCGTTAGGATGTGAGTTGGTGGATGCAGCCTTGGGGGTAGTGTGCTCTTCTGAAGAGGTAGCACTTGCACCACCTTTGAGCCCATGCTCAGGAAGATGCATGACCCCCTTCTGGCAAGACAACTTGAGTTACCACAAGAGCTTGAGGGACAATGGATAGTAGACTTCGTCTACAGGAGGGCACCCAGACTTTGAGCAGTGTATAGGTGCACCCTCAGGAGTTGGGATAGCAGATTTCATTGCGTGGTTTGGCAGGAGTAGGGTAGATTGCCCTGCATGGGACAGACTCCTGATACTTGGGGTCCACCCATGGGTTTACCTGTAGGGGTCAGAAATGAGGGCTAGATGGGTTTTAGTAGGTAGCAATGATACGTAGCATCATTCCGCGAGGAGTTGGAGTTATGAGCTCCCAGTATCGTTCGGGGATCGAGGGATCCAATTGGTGGGTGGATCACTCCACTGTGGGATCAACAGGGTCAAGGCAAAGGGTAATCCATTTCACCTTGGGTTTGACCCATGGGGGATCACTGAGACCACCACTTCTTGGCGAGGTAGACTTATCCTGTTGTTACCCAAGGTCAAGATCGACAACAAAGGGGTAGATATTGGCATCCTGGTGATGCCCGAGCAAGATGAGTTTGTCTCTCATAGACCTTTTGCCGTTAGGCCTCAGGAGAGGAGGATACAGCTTACACACAGTGGAGAGTATGTCATAATCAGAGTAGCACAACGTCAGCATGGTGGCACCACTCTGAGTTTGGATGAGGACTTGATCATCACCACTCTTTACAGCTCAATAACCCTTAGGGATGAGTTGGCTACCATAGGGGAAGATCATGCAGATCTTTCATTGGGCTTTAGCGAGTCGCTGATGGAGTGGGGGACTTCATTAGCATGGTAGGTTGGTCAGCAGTATGATAGCAGGAGGGGCTCATGTGAGCGAGACGCTATCTCTGTAGGGATTAGGAGGTATCTTCGAGGGTTTACTCTTGGAGTACAAGGGATGGATTACTTGGTAGGGCAACTTCATGAGGAGTTGGGCATAATGCCATATTATCATGATTCCCTAGTCACTGATGGTGTGTAGAGGGCTTTTGCTACTTATGCCTGGCAGGATGGTGAGTGGAGTAGGGGGACCTTCATGTTGGAAAAAATGGCTTGGGATCTTGGTATTGAGGGGTCCCTTCATATCAGGGCAATGCAAAGATCAGGGATGATTCAGTGGCGCATTTGGGACCTTGTCACATTTTTGCAGTGGTCGTGGGGAGCATCAGCTAGAGGGGATGCTTGTTCAGGCATTGCTTGAGGACAATCAATTTTTGGCAGGGAGGACTGTAATATCTAATTAGCAATTCCGCTAATTAGAATATTAATTTTTTATATTCTGCTAACTATTACGTTTTGACTATGAGGATGTGGGTTTGGGGGCCCACAATTAGACTTAGGAAAATTTAGAGATCAAAACATTAGGCCAAGGCAAATATTGCTGCTGTAGTGGACGATGTGGGCCCAATGAGGAGAGACTGCGTCCCATATGTGGCAACGCAACTCATTGGTACGAGCTAGAGGCAGCGCAGTTTGAGGTGGGGCGCAAGGGAACGTTGGGCAGGCTTAGTTAAAAGGAAGAAAGCTGCTCATTTTGGGATCATTCATTCATTCAACTATTTTCTTCTTGTCATTTTGACAGAGAACGCTTGAGCCAGAGAGCCAAGTCTGCAGTGCTGTTTAGCACACAAGATCTTCAAGCGGAGATCTCAACCTCTACCTTAGGGGACATTGAGTGCCTGTTCAGGAGAGGAGTTCCACACCTTGTGAGGATAATTTCCATCAACAACATCAGGAGTAAGCATAGCCGATTCTGGACTGCGTAGAGGAGGAGGAGACTGCGTAGGGAGGATGCAGTGCAGAGGAGTTGATTGTTCCAGGAAATGAGAAGAGAGGGAGTTGCAGTTGAGATTTGGTGGGGAGGCTTGGAGCTTCCTAATAGGTACTTTTGTGGCATTTTGGAGACTTCCAGCAACAGGATTTATAGGAGGATCGATTTACCCAGCAACGCAGTGAGCCAAGCCCAAGAGGGCCAATTTTCGAGGTCAAGCTTTGGGCGAACCCTTTTTGGGTTTATTGAGGAGAAGCCAAGATTAATTTGGCAGAATTTTCTGGGCAGATTTGAGGTGTCAAACAAAGATCCTAACTCTGTGAGCAGCTAGAGGAGCTAGGGGAAATTGGGCCGAAATTCTGAGGTCAACATTTGGCCAGTTCCTTTGTTGGTTTTTGCGGGTTTCTTGAGTAGAATCCTGGGTTAAAGTCCGAGAATTTTCTGAGCTGTGTAGCAAGCCCTAGAGGCATTTGTTCCAGAGCAGCAACAACATTTCTGGCAGATTGCAACGCAGAGCTATAGTCATTTAGCGTACCATCAGTGGGGAATTTCAGCATTGATTCAGAGGGCTTTTCTAGCTCACCTTCATTCCAACACCTCCATTGTACTCATTTCTAGAAAAATTAATAAAATGGCTCAGCAGTATTTTATGGCTTCGTTGGTGTTTTGATAATAGATTTTGTTTTGTTATCTCCTTAATATCTTTTAGCCTGTTATTACTATTATTTTCACATTTGGGATATTACACCAACAAAGGCACAACTAGGCAAATGTGGGAAGCCTTAGCATTGCTATACGAAGGTTCTTCTGAACAACGAAAGACGTACTTAGAGCAGAAACTGAGGATGATTCAGATGCAGAAGGGGGAGCGTATTGTTCCGTTTTTGTCTAGGCTTCAGGAAACTCATGATTAGCTAATCGCTGTGGGGTCCACACCTCAACGTACCGCGATGGTAAGGCTGACCCTCAACGCAGTAACAGAAGAATGGTAGGTTTTTGTCCAGAGCAACCTTGCCGAGTTCGGAAGAGATGTGGGTTGCTCTTCAACAAGAAGAGCTAAGGAGGGACCTAGTCAAGTGTAAACTTGACGACAACAGTGGCAGTGGGTCGAAGTCAAAATGTAGCCCTTCAGGGAAAATTTTAAGGATGGAAGTTTATCATAAAGTTTTAATCTTTAGCGAATCTTACTAGCCCCTAATATCCAAATTTTAAAATTTTTGATGATAATTTTGTAAAACTGTTTATATTTATAATTCTTTTATATTAGACAATATATAATATTGACGATTTTTAAGGTAAAATAATTTTATACTATAAAATTTGGGCGAATTCATTTTTAGAAAAATGGAAATTGGCGAATCCTTTTTTTGGAAAAAGCATGGAATATTAGCCCTGTTGACCGCATTTTGTCAATGACCCCATAGCAGTAAACCCCCATTTTTTCAAATGGGGCTTATCATGTTCGAGGCTCATGTCATCCAGATTTCATCGCCGATCGACAACTTTTATAATGATGTAAACCCATTCTGCATGTTATGATGTAAATGATCTAAGTAAGACCGTCTATGTATGTAACAACCTAGGTAAGCCTAGTATGTTGTTGATGATCTCTATCCTAGGAGGTTTTTTGTCTCACTGATTCACGAAAGTGATCGGCAGAGTTTTTCCCTCCAGCCTCACCCCAAAGCTAGGATGGATTTTGTCATCAGCATGCTAAGTGAGTCCTAGTGTTTCTATCGTGTCCTTGTAAAAGTAGTTTGAACTACTTGGTCTACTAGATCATATTTTGAGTCGCAGAATTGGGTATTTATTTGAGGGTCTATACAAATGGGTTTTCCCCCTTCATGTATGTAAATGTATTATCTCATGTAAAAGAGGGTTGGAAAAATAATTATAATCCTCTCTTAGTCAATTAATTAAATTTTCTGGTCAATTAATTAATAAAATCCTAAACCAGAAATTTAATTAATTTAGGGTCCTAAATTAGAATTAAATCTTTAAAGGCAAAATTTGTGGGTCCTTGGAAAATGATTTTGACAGCCCCAGGCCAAGGGAATATTGAGAATTTTAAGAAATATTGGACCCTTGGACCTTGGTGGTTAAGTCAAGGTCAAAATTTTGAGGAAATTAACTCAAAAATAATATTTTTGAGTTAATTAAAATTGAATTAAATGTTAAATTCGTTTTTTTCCCAAAATTTTAATTTCAACGCTCCGGATTAAAAGATAATTAAATCTTTTGGACGATTGAGATTATTTTGACGAGGATCATCCAAACTAGCCGTTAGAGATCTTGTCCTATAAATTTAGAGGTCTTTCTCATTTTTGAGTCATCCGATCTCAGGATCGTGCACTTGCTCTTAGAAGCTCTTGTAAACTTTTTGAGGAATAAAGCATAAAGACTTTGGGGTTACAAATCTGGATGTTCCTTCTCAGATCTATGTGGTGAATTGTTTCTAAACTCTGCTACTTTGTTTCTTGTATTTTATGGTTGATGGCCTTCATGGATTAATCTGCATATAGGTATCTTATGCAGTTTTCTGGGTTTATAAAATAACATTATGATTTTTCTGCAAAGGTCTCATGTTGTTTTCTTAAATCTCTATCGATCTAAGATTCAGATCTGAGTGTGCAGGGAAATTTTTTTTAAGATTGGGCGTCTGGGGAAGTCTTCGGTTGGACCAGCCGACTCCCAACAAACATAAATCTGATAAGCTCTTTATTTGTTAAATTCCGGGTCTATCTTACGATATTTGTGATTTTGCAGGGTTTCGAAGGCTTGTGCCTCTCACTAAAACTTTAAATCTCTCAAAATTGTGCTAAAATGGATTCGGATCTGACCATGAGGGTTTTAAATTAGTAAATAACTTGTAAACTTGAAAATTTATTGGGACTGTGAGGGTTTTAATCGTTTCTTGGTGTGTGCTTTCAGATCAGGTTGGTTTATTGCAGGTTACAGGTTCAAATCGGAATTTTTTTTTTAGATCTAAGGCAGATCTAGCCTCCAAAGGCCAGATCTGGCCTCAGAACCCCCACTGTGGGCAAATCTGGGCGTTATTTTTAAGAAGCACGAGATCTGGGCATAAATGAAGAAATTTTAAAATCTGAGGTTAATAAATTTGTGCGTACTGGGCTCTCCTCTTTCTGGTCAACGCTGCCCCTGTCTCAGCTTTTATCTGGCGTCTCTTTGCAGCCTTCTCTTTTGCTCCACGTTGATCTGCAGCTGCCCTTCGATGCCCTTTCTGCTAACGTCCCTCTGCTCTCCATCAAGATCCCTCTTTTCTGCGCTGCATATTGCCCTCCGTCTAATTCGTTTTCTCTTCCATCGAACCCTTTGTCCTAGTCGCTGCTCTAGCCGCCTATCTAACCTTCTGCTCTCATCGAAACTCAACTGTGCATCCGTCCAAGCTCACCTGCAAAACGACAAACAACAAAACAATGGTATATATTTCAAATTCGTTTTTGCCCTTGCGTCCAAGTCTGCCGTCCAAGCTCACCTGCAAAACAACAAACAACAAAACAATCGCATATATTTCAAATTCGTTTTTGCCCTTGCGTCCAAGTCTGCCGTCCATCGACCTGCACACGGAAACAACAAATCGAATGCACACCACGCATAAACAAAAAAGGAACTCAGCGTTACTTTTCGATTCGATTGTTTTATTTTTTTATGATAGCGTAGGTTTAGTTTATAGTTTCCTTAGATTTTAATTTAGGTTTTTTTAAGTTTCAATTAGTTCGACTTTGATTCATGAATTCTTAGTGTTAATACGTTAGCATATTTCATAGCGAATTTTTTAGATAGGATTTCAAATTCGTTTTTATTTTTAGCGTAGGTTTAGTTAGATTGTAATTTTAATTTCACTTTTGTTTTTAGTTTAGATGTAATTTTAAATAGATCTTTGTTTTAAATTTGTTTTATTTTAGATATAGATTAGATTTAATTTAGTTTAGTCTAATTTTAACTTTAGTTTTAGATTTTAAATTTTAATTTAACCTTATTTTAGTTTTAACTTAGTTTCAATTTAGTTTAATTTTAATTTTAGTTTTGTTTAGATTTAACTTTTGTTAGAACTTTTATTTAGATTTAGATTTTTAATTTATTTTAAACTTAAAATAAAATAATAAAAAAAAATATAAAAATTCCAAAAAATCCTAAAAAAATTTAGAAAATACAAAAATATTAAAAAAAAATTTCAAATTTTCTATAGTCAAATGCGCTAATTTTTTTATCTAAAGTTTTGACTATAGAAACATTTTCTAGATCGAAATAAATTGAAGCATCATAAATCTGGAAATATTGCAAATATCTGGCATTTTCATCTTGTGATAATATTGCTGTGGGTTTAAGATATTTTAATGCATGGTTGTGGTGTTTTTCTCATTTGAATATCATCGTGATCAATCGTGTTTTAAGAAGCAGCAGTTAATCGTCACTTACTTGTTTATAATTGCATAGCGAGATCCTGTTTGACTCCATTAGGCACTGGTCTTAAACGTGAAATCTAATTTAGATCTGTGGAATCTCGTTCATTTCTATCAAGTATTTGATGTTTTAGCTGTGTCTCCTGGATTTATCATCTTCATTTCTAATAGGGTCTACCTCCCTTAGCTGGCAAGGAGACAGCTTAAATAGAGAGATTGGGGATAAGGGTGACAACCCCCAATCTGAGCCGTTGTCGCGGTGCCTGGACAATCTGTGCGACAACAAGCCCACCTGCGAATATTAGCCCCTAAAATTTTCCCTGCAGCCCTTGCATCCAAGGGGCAATAGGAGCAGCGGAGACGGAATAAATACGTCTCGAAGATTAAATGCTTCAGGTGTGGTGAACTTGGTCACTATGCAACGTAGTGTCCTTTGGAGAAAAAGGACAAGGACGAGAAGCATGATTCGAAGGCTGCGCCCGCAAAGATCGAAAAATATGAGTATGGCATAAGTGCCCACGCATCTCCAGGAGGGAAATAGGGCGATATTGAATTGTAATTTCGCAAAACTTCAGTTGGGCAGGATCCTGGAAGAGTCCACCTCTTGGATCATGACCTTGCTACTGGTGCCCAAGATGAGTACTAGTACTAGATGAATAACAAAGAAAAACTAAAAGAGAATAATAAAGATCTTCACAAGTGATTATCATGTTCAGAAATTCA
Organism: Pinus albicaulis; assembly: GCA_034641835.2. Taxonomy (NCBI): domain Eukaryota; kingdom Viridiplantae; phylum Streptophyta; class Pinopsida; order Pinales; family Pinaceae; genus Pinus; species Pinus albicaulis. The sequence goes on along the minus strand of CM076569.1, from coordinate 241,985,934 downwards.
TGTTTGCAATTGAATTTCCAAAATCATAAGGGTTGGACTAGCTTTGAAATGGGGACTAAGAGGATGGGCCATGACAAACCACAGGAGTCTAGGGAAAGCACCTAAGTAAAAAAAATGCTTTGTATAGATCATTAAGCACGGTCTAATGAAAATACATAAGATACAGGGTAACAAATTTTGGCTCATCATGTTACATAATAACAATCCTCGTGAAAACACAATTGATAATGGAACATTGGGCTCATACATCAGCTGAAATGATGCATGAGATCAACTTAGATGCTGAGACAATATTGTCAAAAGAATGTGGCCATCCTGATGTGAAACTGAGGGGTAACAGGTTCCAGACACCTTACTTCATCCAGAGATTTTGTTCTTGTTTTGAAAGAGAACCAAATGTAATATGACCATCATGGGAGGGTATAATGGCCAACACTAATTACAGTTTATTTTAAAGTTATGTAGTCATGTTAAAAGGTAATGATGATTTAGGGTATTAATTAGTGATTGGTTGTTCGGGAAGTTACACAACGTACTCAATGTACATCTCCCATCTAATAAAGAGGAAATTGGAAGATGTAAAAGGCTTTTATTGAATCAAGTACATTTCTTGTTCATATTCTGGCTTGCATCATTGCTTGTATATTTACGTGGTTCTCTAACACATCTCATGAAATTAATAAATTTCTGAATGAAAAAGTTATTTGGACAGTATGGAGTATGTACTATGGACTGATATTATTGATTAGATGATATTGCAATTGTGATAAGCAAGATGTTAAAATTGGACAACTAGGTCCAAACTCCAGGATGTGCTGCTCAGATGATGATCCCAAAATTTCTATTGGATTCCTCTTTCGGAGAGGTGTAAGATTGATCTAAAGTATTCTTGATCGGATGAGCAAAACATATACTTTGAATTTATTCCACTTATGTGCTAGGTCGGCCTAGAATAAAATATAGACTTAAATGTCTTAAAGGACATGTCACACACCCCAAAGATTCCTATATATTGGAGAGACTTAGAGTTCATTTGACACACATTGTGGTGGAGAAATTCTCTCTCTCTCTGGATAACGTTGGAGCTGTGATATATATGGATTGTTCTTTGTTTGGGTTGTTCTGGGTTATACGTGACACGCTTGGCTGAATGACCTATTGAAGACTTTGCTGGTAGAAGCATCCTGCTGATCGCTGTAATGCCACCATTTATTATCTCTGTTTTGGCTTGTCTTCTATCGATCTATTAGTATGTTCTATCTTCTTCAGTATTGTGCCCTAATCTGAAATGGCATAGAACATAAGCTGAAATTAACATGGTATCAGAGCTGAAGGGGAAGACAATGCCCAAATCTATGGTGAAGTAGAATTTCTCTTGTGCCCTAGATGTAGCTACCACAGTAGAAATAGAGCTGTCTGAAGCCTATTTCAAGAGGCTGAATATGCTGTTAGAAGGCCAATTTTAATTCCCCCTCTACCGAGGTGCAGTACACGACAAGTGATCCCGATTACACAGCCCCGCAATCGGTCTACCAATCCTTCAGATCCATGACTCCAAACTCGGACCTGAACGTGAATTTCAATTTAACCTGGATGTTGAGAGCCGATGCGAATTATACATACCTGGTCCAGCGTCATTTCTGCGAGTGGATTTACACTCGGCCGAATCATAGGGTTTTTAATATTTATGTTAATAATCAGACTGCAGTTCTGGATTTTGATGTGATTGGAACCGGTGTCACCCCAGGCACTGCTATGTACGTGGATTATGTTAGTACTCTTGCAGCGCAGTCTGGTGACAGTTATTTCTGGGTAGCTTTGCATCTTGATTCAGGCACTAGAACCCGATATTATAATTCCCTTTTAAATGGGTTGGAACTGTTCAAGATTAACGATAGCTCGGGGAATCTGGCAGGGCCAAATCCAGTGGCCGTTGCTCAAGTGAATTACCACGTAAGGGCTCATAGATTTGAATTTCTGCTTTCGCCTGCAAGTGCGGTGAGCGTCGAACAAACACGCGAGGTTAAACAAAATCGTAATACTGTTCGTTGGTCATGATGCCGATATCGTGGTCCTCAATTCAGACATTGTCAAATCCGTGTCCAATTGACATCGATCATTTCGTTGTCTTGACTGGAATATTTTTTTTTGGAATTTATTGTTTCACTCGATTTGCCTTGTCTGGATTGGGTTGGACTGAAATACATTAAACAACGGAGTTGTCAAGCGCGATGTATGGGTCAACAGTCTCTCATTTATAGCTTTGTTGCAAGGGGTACGGTGGTCGTGGCTGAATAAACCCAATTCACGAGAAATTAACAGATTCCCAATCCATTGTTCCAGAGTCGAGGTAAATTCCAAGTACAAGGAGGCCGAGTGCTTATGCAATAAAGAGCTGATCTTTCTAATTACAAGGGAGCCAAGCCTAGTTTATGGGAGCTGGTAGTAAGGCAGAATTGTCTTGATCACCCGCATCAATCCAATTCCAAACATTATATTTCAGATCTGAAGCAGAGTTGAAGAGGGATAAATTGCAATTTTCAGACTTGCCTTGGAGCTAGGTTTATAAATACAAAGGAAGACCGATTTTTTTTTCCAGCTCTTCTCCAAGGATTAATTGTTACCATTCTCAGAAAATTGTGTGTCCACAAAGTTCTTCGATCTCTGTCCATAAAAGGGAGGGTTTGATTATCCAAAGAGGAGAGGACAAATTTATAAAGTTTCCAGGTGCTGAATTATCATGAGACCGAATAGTGTATGTGCATAGTGTTCCTCCCAGCTTAAGGAGTCAGCTGATATATTTATTCCAGGCTTGAAGATTACCCTTGGGACCGTGTTATTTCTACCATTTTCCTGTAGCAGTCTGTCTATTAAGAAGATGGCAGTGACCCTAATGCATGACAAGTAATCTTGATATGACAGTGCCTTATATGGAAATGGCCTTGACAAGACAGTGAATTTGTTCTATAACAGTGACCTTGATGTAAGAATTGTGATATATATATATATATATATATATATATAAAACAGTGAGTTATATGATAGTGACCTTGATATGTCAGTGTACTTGGTTGGTGCTAGACTCAGTGGTCTTTTCTGCAGAGGTTCTCATTTTAAAGGAGACCTCTATAATGCAAGAGTGCACAGTGATGAAGTAGATTTTGTCTCTAAAAGTGAAGCTGGAAAAACTAAACTGAGGAATCTTCACATGAAAGGTAGAGAACTCTTTAGCTTTTAAGGAGATCGTGGAGACAAGGAAAATCCTCAGCAAATTCTTTCAGGCTGGTGGTTGTGAGCTACACATAGGTGTCTTCAAGTCATTTGAAACTCTATGCATATACTTGGAAAGTGATCAATCTCTTGAAACCAATCCTGATAAGAATTTCTGGGTCTGATATCAGATGGCAGTAGCGAATCAAATCATTCTGAGAAAACTGTCTGGAAGAAGTCATCTATATGTACAAAGACTTGGAATAATTCACTATAATTCATGAAAGTCTCGGACATGCTGTGATAGTTGTGTTTGTTTGCGAGATTCTGCATTATTGTCCCTGGTTTGAGTTTTCTGATCTTGAGTTCGAGCTCCTTGGAGGCTTATACGTGGGTAAGGATGGTTAAAGATCCTACTGGTGGTGAATAAGAACAACGCTGTAGATTGTAACCGCAGATCCAAGCTGAAGTTGGTCACAAACACAATGATTCCCAGATCTGTGCATAAGCAAGACCACAATGATATTTAGAAGATGGCATACTGTGTCATTTACCACATGTTCAAGCGCTGGGTACTTATAACTGAGCTAGATCTGCTTAACAAGAAGGTATCACATAAAGTATTGACTGACATGAAGAAGGGTAAATTTTTGTGTTTGGAACATTTGTATGATTGGTTCCTAGATCTGTGCAATTTAGGAGACAAATTGCAGAACTGAGATCTGAAGACTTGAAGCCCTAGATCAGTCCACTATTAACTATAAATCTGAAATTGAGAAGCAGTGCTAGATGAGATACCAGATGTAGCAGATGAAGCTCTCAAGTGCGGACTTATGAAAGAAGGAATCATGTTTGGATTCCTAGTTCTGTGAGTCACAGTAAAGAGGCCTGGTTGAGGAAGCTACAACAAACCTCCTCAGAATTACAGGACTTCTAACACAAGCTGAGGCTTGTTGATATATTCTCCCTGTTGGACAGTGACATAGATATATACACCTATGTAGCAGTAAGCGTGAGGCAGTAGCAGTCTCACATTGGAGCGTAATGGTAAAATGTGTTTTTGCAGCTTTTAGACACGTTGTTGGAAGTCTTTAGCAAAAGATTGTGGTCTTGGATGGTTTTGAATATGGGAGAATAAAACTCCCTTCCAAGCTGGTGTCTGAGATGCCCTTATTTAAAAATAGATGTTTTTTTTCTTCTCTCGAAAGAGAAGCTGGCATTAAGAGGGAGAATATATCTGTATATGCTCCTGAGCAGATACCTTTGTTGAACGAAAGAAGATCCTCATGGCTCAGGGACATATGGCTTCAGAGGGGGAAACTCCGAAGGAAAACCAATTAGCCATATAAATACCAGGGTATCTAGCAGCCATGAGTACTATTGTACAATCTGAGCTTGGATCCTTTGAGGAAGTCGTAAAGCATCAAGTCTGGAAGGATGCTATGCACAAAGAGTATGAGTCCATTATGGAGAATGATGTCTGGGATGTGGTTCCAAGACCATAGGACAAAGCAGTTGTCACCTCGAAATGGCTCTACAAGATCAAGCATGGATCTGATGGAAGTGCTGAAAAGTTCAAGGCAAGATTCGTTGCCCGTGGCTTCTCTCAAAAGGAAGGCATAGATTATGATGACATATTTGCACCTATGGCCCGATACACCACCATTCGATCTATTATAGCCCTTGCTGCTACGCAAGGATGGAGTCTTCATCAGATGGATGTGAAGACCGCATTTCTGCATGGTGCGATAAAGGAAGAGGTATATGTGGAGCAACCTCTGGGGTTCGAAGTCCAGGATCGGGACACCCATGTCTGCAGGTTGAAGAAGGCCCTCTATGGGCTGAAGCAAGCACCCAGAGCTTGGTACGAGAGGATAGATAACTACTTGATGAAGCTGGGCTTCACTCGAAGTAATGTCGATCCGAACCTTTACTTCAAGGTTGTCAAGGGAAAACCTCTCATCCTGGTGCTGTATGTGGATGACCTCTTCTTGACAGGTGTTGACCCTCTCATTCAACAGTGCAAGAGGGAGCTCGCTGCTGAGTTCGAGATGAAGGACCTAGGACTGATGCACTACTTCCTAGGCCTGGAGGTCTGGCAGAGACCTGGCGAGATTTTCCTTTCTCAAGGAAAATACATTGTGAAGCTTCTGGAAAGATTTGGTATGGTGGACTGCAAGTTCGTGTCAACATCAATGGAGCTCAACTTCAAGAAGTTGACTGGCAGCGTTGCTAGGCCCGTATTGTCTAATTCTACTGAGTATCGTCAACTCGTAGGGGCCCTGATGTTCTAAGTGAACACCCGTCCAGATATATGTTTTGCAGTGAACAGTTTGAGTCGACAGATGTTTGAGCCTCATCACTTTCATTGGGTTCGTGCCAGGAATCTTCTGAGATATCTTCGGGGCACAATAAACCATGGGCTGAGATACACTGCCGGGAGCGTGACACTCCTTGTATATATTGATGCCGATTGGGCTAGCAGTGTGGTGGATCGTAAGAGCACATCGGGATGCTGCTTCAATCTTGGTTCTGCTTCGATCTCATGGATGAGCAGGAAGCAAAAGTCGGTGGCTTTGAGCACCGCAGAGGCTGAATACATTGCAGCGAGTATGGCCTGTTGTGAAGCAGTTTGGTTGCGAAAGCTCTTCAGTGAGTTGTTCGGACATGTGCTAGATACCACTGTGATACTCTGTGATAACCAGAGTGGGATTCGCTTGTTCGAGAATTTAGTGTTCCATGATCGATCCAAGCATATTGATATCAGGTACCATTTCATTCGGGATATGGTACTGCGAGGCGCCGTAAGGGTCGATCATCTATGAACTGATGAGCAGGTCGCGGATATTCTCACTAAGCCCCTGGGGAAGGTTAAGTTCCTAACCTTCCGTGAGAGTCTTGGTATCGTGGAACGACCCTACGATGTGGGTCCTGTTGGACGATGAGCTCTGGGAGCTTTGGGGGGCTTTGGGGACAGCTTCTCGGAGTTATGAGCAACCACAAGGATAGGCTTGCCAAACCTTGTTGGTGTGCCTGGACCCCACTGTTGTGACTATTGAGTTGGTTCACCTCTCATTATCTGTGCCCCGTATGCATCCTACCCATTGAGTTCAGGGCTCATGGGAAGTACCTCTCATTTGGCCAATGAGGTGGGAAAAGCTAGAGACTAGTAGCAAAGACTAATGGACGCATCAGAGATTTCCGTACTCTCTATCTAGGATGGCATGGTCCAACCACTTGATCTGGATCAAGTCTTGTGAGGTCTCGGACCTCTGCCTGACTTCGGGTCAGATGAACCAACTTCGGGTTGGTTGGAGACTCTTTGTGAGTCCGTTAGAGGTTTTGACCTCTGGGCTGAATCTGTCAGCTGGGAATGATGTCTTTGTGACTGACCCACTTCTGTTCTGAAATAAAGAGGCTAGCAAAGCAAGTTACGGCGGGATGACGCACGATGTTTGGATTGCACTTGTGGACGGAGTTTTCCCTAGTTGAGAGGGAGTGTTAAAATTGGACAACTAGGTCCAAACTCCGGGATGTGCTGCTCAGATGATGATCCCAATATTTCTATTGGATTCCTCTTTCGGAAAGGTGTAAGATTGATCTAAAGATCATCTTGATCAGATGAGCAGAACATATACTTTGAATTTATTCCACTTATGTGCTAGGTCGGTCTAGAATAAAATATAGACTTAAATGTCTTAAAGGACGTGTCACACACCCCAAAGATTCCTATATATTGGAGAGACTTAGAGTTCATTTGACACACATTGTGGTGGAGAAATTCTCTCTCTCTGTGGATAGCGTTGGAGCTGTGATATATATGGACTGTTCTTTGTTTGGGTTGTTCTGGGTTATACGTGACACGCTTGGCTGAATGACCTATTGGAGACTTTGCTGGTAGAAGCATCCTGCTGATCGCCGTAACGCCACCATTTATTATCTCTGTTTTGGCTTGTCTTCTATCAATCTATTAGTATGTTCTATCTTCTTCAGTATTGTGCCCTAATCTGAAATGGCATAGAACATAAGCTGAAATTAACACAAGAACGTCTGATTTGTCCCCCAATTTTTGAATAGCATTGATGAGAAAATTATATGACAGGCTGATATAATAAGCTTTCTTGTTTATAAGTGATAGCAAATGTTTAGAGTTTTAGGAAATTTTTTGCTTCAAATTCTAAGATGTTAAATGTCTATTGAATGCTGATGATTCTAGGTGCCACCTCTGCCAAGATTATAGCTCAGAAGTCAAAAGGCACGCCTCGTATTTCAATATCTCTGGAAAAACTTGCAGACCCATTAGCTAATGATGCAATGGGAAGTATTTCTATGGAGCTCTTCAAGGCTTTTAAACAAAAGTCTGATGTTTTAATGACAGGTATTCTTTTTGCCTCACTTTTCAGAGTAGTAATGGACATGTCATAACTAGTAAGTTATTTAAATTATTTTAGTAATAATCGGGAATTGGGATTATGCGCATTGTTGCTTTGATAACATCTCCATGTTCACAAGGTTAAAATGTTACATTTTTGAGAGTGCTACTGGTTCTGTTTGCTTGTTTACCAGTATAGATCCATCTTAAGCATGGAACTAGCATGCGACAAGGAGGGATCAAATCTGGTTTGCAACCTATTTTGGAGTGCAAAACTTGAAAAAAAGTTTGCATCTTGAGAGATTTGATCCCTCTCGGTGCTTGATATATCCGTGGTTATATATATATAATTGTTTAAAATTGTATTTTCCAATGCTTAAATGGATTGAACAATTTGAAAATCCTCGTAGGAACCTGGATTGTGTAGACTACACAGATTAAACTTGCAATTGCACAAATCGTTGCAAGATTTCAAGCAAATTTCACTTAATATATCTGGAAAAGGGCCAAGATGTAGAATATTGAGAGTCTGAGAAACTTGAAATGTTATAACCATAATAATTTGTTTTTTTCAATTGATTTATGTAATGCACATAGTTTTTTATTAACTATATATAATATATACATAGTTAACATTGAAATATTATACTTAACACGGACATTGGAATATTTTATTTCTGACTGTATTGTACACACACACACACATATATTTGATATTGAAATAAAGTAGTTAAAATATTCAAATAGTTAATGTGGATATTGAAATAGTTTATTTAAGTCCTGTTCTGAAATAGCTATAAAAAATAGAAGAATTATACATCTTCCTTAGACTCAAAAGTGAAAATATAAGATTTTCTTTTTTACTTTTCATTACTTTATATTTCTCTAAAGGTGATATTAAATTATGTTATTGCACATGACATTGAAATTTTATTTATGGCTGAGAGTGAGATTGAAGTATTTTTACCAAATCTCCTTCATACTGGGTTGTAATATCAACAATGAACATTGTTATTTTATTTAGAGTTTTTTTTTTTTTTAAAGGACACGTGTCAACTCGATGTTGAATATGGGAAGAATTACACATTCCCCTCGTACTGAGTTGTAGAATGCAGCTGTTGATGCATTAAATTCCCATTTCTTCAGGGAAAGCCTAAAGATAATACTTCAAATATTGTTAGACTTGCCATCTGTTGCTCTATATAAACGTAGTACTTAATTATGTTCATGTTTGAATTATTTATACTCATCATCATTCAAAGGTGCACGCTTTAGATACAGAGTAATAAATGCAACCAATTTATGTTTCATGTGGGAGAACACTTTTTCCTTTTGTATTTTCACATAAAGTATGATATGGAATTCAAAAAACTGAACATCATGCAGGATAAAATAAATATAAAATATTCCAATTGAAGGTGGTCTGCCCATATAATATAATTAAATAATGAAGTGGGTGAGTAGTGGTGAAAGTTTCTGTTCCTGCTTTGTGATGTTAATTGGGGCAATATTCTACATAGTTCTTCTTTTATAACAGCAATTGATATTTTAGTATTAGAAAGTGCCACAGCCTAACGGTTGGTATTGTAATACTAATATAAAGAAGCAGGTCTGGGCCAGTTTCCAAAAAGTCTGGCCTAGATTGTAAACGTAAAATTTTAGATTGTCTGGCCAGGAGTTAATTATTCTAATATGGAAAGTATATTGCAATACATATTGGCACAGAATGAACAAAAATTACATTCAAAATTAGCAAAAAATTAAAATAAGCTTGCGTATGGAGGATTCTCCCTTGCATTTGGAGGTCCTTGGTTGAATTGTTCTTGTTGCACCTTGTTATAGCAAAATCTAGCGGTGTAGTGCAAAGCCTCACTAGGTGACCTAGACAGTGTGCAACACTTTGGAGGGTCACGATTGTCACCTCTATCACTACTCCCCTCTCTGCAGTGATGGAAACAATTCAACCCAAGGGAGGCTTTCCTGTTAGGGCTTAGAGATCAAGTAACCCAATGATCTTGAGCTAAGTGCCTCCTAAGGGCCCTACAATGTCAGTCCACCAAATGAACGTATAAAAATTTAGGGTTTGAGATGATTGAAGGAGTAAATTCCGAGTTTGGGTTCAAGGAAGATATGGGTCAATCTAAAGGCTAAGGTGGCCTAAAGAGGTTCAAATAAGTTTCCCAAACACACCATATTAAGAAAATATTCAACGCTGCTATAAAATAGCATTTTAAATCAGCAAATTCCAGCAATACGATAGCCTATAACAATTGGGAATTTAAACTTGAAAATAGTGAACAAGCTATGTGAAATGAAGGCTAAATTAGAGAGTAAACTAGGGACAAAGGTACAATAATTTTTGATGGTTAATAAGGCATTTAACAACAAATAAAACGTCACTAGAAAATGGTTGAAAATATAAGTTACTAGGATATGGATATTGGATACGGATATAGATTCGGATGTAGATTCGGATAAGAATGTATCCTTCTACCGCTACATTGTGAAGAAGAATGTGTCCTTTTGAAAGGTGAAGATTGATATTTATAGTGTTTTTGATGCCTCATTGGGTTACATCTCTTATACCATGAGTAAATATTGCAAGTGGATACCGTGGGTGGATACCATTGGTGAATACCACTTTCCACTTAGATTAGATAATAAATCCCCACATCTCCCAAAATAAAATCACAAGTTAGATCATTCACTTCTAAGTTATATACTTTATATGGTAACCTGCTTTACGTTAACATATCCTAAGAGGATGTTTGATATAGAAAACATTGGGTCAAACATGATAAAATCCTTTCATGGTGAAACCTTAAAAGCACCTTCCTATTCTCTTGGAACAATCGCCCTCTCACTCTCTCGGAACAGTCACCCTCTTAGACCCTAAGTGAATGTGCCAAAAAAATAGTTAATTTTTGAAACCCACACACAATGGAGTTCGTTATCATAGGATCCGCTTCCAAAAGTACGAAATATGCTAACATTTTGGTTGAAATGCTTTCAAACGATGTGATATAGTTTCGTTTTTCGCAAAAAAGCCCGCTTGGTGGATCCCATGCAGATCTTGACAAATATGGATCTAGATCTTGATCAAATCTGTGGATTCACGGATCCTCAACTTCACCCCCATGTTTTCAAGAACATAGCTGAAAATGCTTAGAAAACTTCACTATTGCTTTAATGCACTTTTGTATAACCATAGGGCATACGTCAATAAGTCATTAAATGTTGAAAATATAGGATTTTGTTGTAATTTAACCCTAACCTACCATGAAATAGAAGGGAGATTATTTTTTGTATTTTAAAATGAATGCCAAAATAGATACAGACTAGTGCCTTCTCAATCTAGGGGATGGAGTCTATGAATGAAATAATTATAGGGTTTTCTTGGAGTGATACTAAATCGAAACAAACTAGGGAAATAAACTTTCCCTAGGGTTTGAGACCTAGGTTCTCAATTTTCCAAATGATTAAGGGAAAGAAAAAGTTATCTCTATTCCTAAAATACATCGAAGAAGGATTTAGCGTACCAAGGGACAATAGATCAATACTAAATAAACTATCGTAACACATGAACATACATCCCATGAAGCATAATACCAAGATAAAACAAATAAGCCAACTAACTTCAATATGGATCATCCAAGATGCACCAACATCCATGAAAACAGATGAAATCACATGAAATTCTATTAGAAAATGTAACTAGGTTCGGTCTTCATAGTTGTACTTGAGTCGATTTGTATTTCATGTAAAAGAAAAAAGAAAATTTATTATTTTTCTAGACAAGGCATGCATTCCATGCCCCTGTTGAAATGTATAACTAGGTTCAGTCTTCATAAATATGAAATGTACTTTTGATTCTTGTGTATTGTAAAATAAAAGAAAAATTATTATTGTTATTTTTCTAGCACGGGTTTCATTCTCAAGGTCTTTTATTTAGAGGTCAAGCACCCATTGAGTGCTTCTAGGGTTTGTCCCAGGGTCAAGAAGTCAAAAGAGTCATTGTCATATGAAGAAGACCCCATCGGGCACATTGTAACATGAAAACAAATCATTTTTGTACTTAAAACTTAAAAGTGTCAAAATATCTCCAAGACCAAGTCGGCCTGGAAGCTAAGAAGTCGGCCTCAATTAGGGCATTTCGTCCTCCTTGGAAGCCTATATATAGGAGGGAACTCTCGACCTCCTGTGGAGATCATTCATTCTCTCATCATCTAGGCGAAGGAGAAGAAGAAGGCTAGCGAAGTGTTGAGAATTCTAGGGCAAAAGTATAAGGATGATTTCTCTTACTTGATAACTGATTGTGATGTATTTTTACTTTATTTCATTAGCTTCTTCTTTTGCTTATTATTATTAATGTTCTTCTATCATCAAGCAGCTACCAAAACAATAGAACAATGAGACAATAAGACACAAGATGTAGTGCCAAAACCTCTCCAGTCTTGAGAGGAAAACTCAGACGAATTCTTCTTCTTATAGAATCTTCAATTGACGAATTCCAAGACCTAGACCCTTGAGAACCACCCCTCCAAGACCAAGTCAATGCCTTTTCTTGATGAAGCTTTTCTTCTACAAAGTCAATTTTAGTCAAACAAGCCTTCCAATAACTTCTTTTTCGGACCTGCAACTTTCTATCTGCAATTCAACCTAATTGGAGAAACCCTAGGCCGTACCTGTGATCAAGATAATGGAGAAATTTCACTCCTTTCCTCTTCACTTGGTGAGATACCTTTTCTTCAACCACTCGTCCTTCATGATGACTCCTTTTCCACCCAAGTTCAGACTTCTATGGTGACTGTAATCTTCATCCTTTGGCAACTGAAAAGTGTGCCCTAATTGCATATCACATGTGTGAAAAATATGTCTCAAAATATGCCCAAACAATTCTGATTTTCGTCCTTCCCTTTCTTCTCCTTTCTTTGTTATGGTATGAGGCTCCTTCTATTTACTAGATCGAAATTCTGTGTTCCTTGAATGTATCCTTTGAGAGCGGCCGAAGCCTCCTTTATATAGGCGTTGCTGGGCTCCAAAATAGTCCGAATTCTCTTGGCAGACCGACTTGACTTGTGGCTTGCATCCTTGATCTTGGAGGGGTTTCCTTTACAATTTTAGACTCATAGTGACTCCAATAAATATGTAACATGCCCAAGAAGGGGCTTGCATACATGACAATGACTCCCTAGACTTGTAGACTCAATGCCAAGCCCTAGAAGCTCACAATGGGAGCTTAATCTAAAAATAAATTCTTTTGAGCATGAAACCCATGCCTCAAGATCAATAATAATAAATTTGTTTTTCTCATTACATCAAATACATAAAATCATGATTAAAACTCTCATTATGAAGACTGAACCTAGTTACATTTTTTTTTAACACTCCCTCTTAATTAGGGAGGTATTCATAATTCACACAGGTACTTGGACATTCTCAATCTGAAGAATTCTCATAAGAAGAGTTGGATTGGTAACCCATCTGTATAACATCATATCAATTAGAATTTTCACATAGAAAGGCCTTGACTAACAACTCTATCTCTCAACAAGATTAGAGCACAATGCTGGCGAGACCAATGATTTATAGACACCTTCATCATTGTCTCTACAGGAGCATACCCCACCTGGGTGTTCATAGGGCATGTCCCTCTAGGACTATTCTTATCTTGGATTCCCAGTCCTCAAAGAATATCGGTCCTCTACGAATACCCTTATCTTGGATGCCCTACCACATCCTTAAAGAGTATCAAATGCCAGATGCTTACCCAATCCTCCATTCTTTTCTTCCCAAGTGAAGACAAGTATGGTGTGTTTATCTCTCCCTCTCAACTAGGGAGGATATACCCGTTCCAATGAAGGAATGTACCCATTCCTATAAAAGGAATGTACCCAAGCTCCCTCTTTGCTTAGGGACTTGCTTCCAAGTTTCTACCAAGTTAGAAACTTGTTTCCAGGCTCCCTCTTAACTAGGGACTTGTTTCCAACAACAACATTTTATTCATTGGTGGAGATCATGGGATCTTCAGCTGCTTGTAGCGCTCCTCTGTTCGATGTCATGGATTTTATCTTTAATATTATAGAGCCTTCATCTTTGTAGGGCATCGACCATCCATCACTTTCATTCACGAGCCACATTGGTCATGCCATCCTTCTTTTTGTTGGAAAGTGATCTTCTAGTCCACATTTGGCTTTTTCTTTATACAACTAGCTTTTCCATGTCATGTTTCCTCTAGGTTATTTCATCCAACCACATGAGTGCTTAGTTGTAGGTGACATCTACAACTCTCTTTCAGTAGCTGTGTATTAACCCAACCAAATGTCTTTCAAAAATCAAAATGGACATTAAATCAAAGTTACCTTTTTTGATGGCCTTCCATCATGACATTTGTTTGCTTGCAATATTAGCATCTCGCACATATATTTGACACATCTCCAAGATATATAATGTCAAGGGTCTCCTTTTCCTGACTTCATCAGGGTCTTCATATCTTTCCCAAGGAGATATCATAGTCAAGTCTTTTAGTCATTGGATGTTGATTGCCTTCTCCATAGTTGCATCTTTCATGATCTCTTCCTTTCTTTATTCACACATTGTTTCCTAGGAACTTCCAATCATAGTTCCGTCATCTTTTTCAACTACCTCATATTCCATATGAGGACATATTATGTTGATTTTACTAGTAAATATGTGAACCATGCCATTATGCATCGTTTTAACGAGAGATATCCCTTTCCTTTGATCATACTCATGAAGTAGAGCATGCATCCTTAGTATCTACAACTATATAATGCCAGGACATAACTCATTAAACATATGCATACATACTTTTTTTCTTCTTTGGTCATATAGACTTCCTTTAGTAGCTTCCTGTCCTTGATTGAGAATGCTTCAATCATCTTTGGCACGCTGCATTCCTTTGCCATCATACCATCATTTTTCAAACAATGAATTCCATCCAAAGTGGAATTCTTAGCGAGACATCTTTCAAGAGATGAACCTTCTAATGAAGATTCCAGTAGAGGATCTTGATTATCCTCATCTTGCAGATGCTCCTTTCCAATGATGTATGATGAGCTCCATACTAGATGATTATTTTCTATCGATAAGTACTACTTATGCTTCTAGTGAGCTTATTAATAGCTACTTTCTTCTAATAATGACTGCCATAGACTTCAACTATCTTTCAAGCTTCCATAATGATGTCATGAGCTCTTGCTTTTAATGATATGTTATTATGATGCCATCCCCTAAAATGATGCATCCTATCATGCTTCTAATGCTTCCTACCATGATAGCTATATTTTACAAAAACTAAAAAGAACTAGGTGGAGAAGACTTATCTCAATCATAGTTGAGATCTTTTACTTCTTCCTTCTTGGATTTCTTCTTTTCAATTTCTTCCACTTCTTCAGTGATATGTTCTTCTTCCCTTTGTCTTTTGTTGTTGTCCTTTTTGAGCTTAGGACAATCTCTCTTGTAGTGCCCATATTCTTGACATCCATAGCATTGAACCTTTGCCATATTCGTCTTCCTTTTCCGAGGACCAAGTTTTCCAAACTTCCCTTTCGTCTTTGCTGTGTAACATATGCTTGAGTTTTCTCATTTGATTCTACATCACTTTTTTCCTTCAACCTGGCTTCTTCTATCTTGCACAATGAGCATAGTTCATTGAATGGGGTAGCTTCCTTCTTCACATAGATGCTTGATGTGAAGTTGCCCCATTCCTTCGGTAGTGGATTGAGCACTATGGTAGTCATTTCCTTGTCAAGTAGTATTTTTCCCAACTCTTGTAGTTGGTCCCTTATTTTAGACACCCTCATAAAGTATCAGGCTATTTCCTTCTTTTTTTGATATTTCTATCTTGCAAAGTTCTTGTCTTAACGAGATCACTTCTCCTATAGTGCTTACAAAGAATAATTCTACAAGTTTGTCATACATTTGTTTTGATGTTTCTAATTTAGATACATAGGGAATGAGGGGATCCTTAATGGATTATATGAGAATCCTTTGAGCCCTTACTTCTCCTTTCATGAAATTTGTAAGTGCTTGAGCTTCTTCCTTTGGAGGTTTAGTGATTGACCCCTTAACATGTTCCATGACCTCATTTTCTATGAGGTTCAAATCTGTCCTTTTTTTCCATGCAAGAAAGTTTGAAGCCCCAACCTACTTGTTGCTTTCCTTGCAAAAATACATTTTTGTAGATTTAGATGTATACATAAATGTACTTGTGAAGATGCTTCACTTCAACCTGCTGCCTTCTTGATTTGGATAATGAGATTGATAATAAAGGACTTCTTCTTGAAAAAGATGTCTTCCTTCAAAATTGATTCTTAATCTTGAATCCTTGATGATGACAAGGCCTTTGTCCTTGCTTCCCATAGATAGATAGTATTTCTTGAAAATAGGGTCTTTGATTTTTCCTTCTTTGAAGAGATGATTGAGCGAGGATCCCAAGAATGTTGCAACTGTAGATGCCTTCGTTGAATGAACTAGGGTTTTGGCATCCTTCAAGATGATGATGTTATCCTTGTCCTTGAGGTTCTCTTGGGGTGAGTGGCCCTTCTTGATGATTGATGCCTTTGATGATCTATTAATACTTTGGTCCTTGATTGTCCTTTGATGAGTTTCCCTTCCTTGACTTCTGACCTTAGCTCTGATACCATGTTGATAAATCTAGGGAAGAAGTATAAGGATGATTTCTCTTACTTGATAATTGATTGTGATGCATTTTTACTTTATTTGATTATCTTCTTCTTTTGCTTATTATTATTAATGTTCTTCTATCATGAACCAATTACCAAAACAATAGAACAATGAGACACTAAGACACAAGATGTAGTGACAAAACCTCTCCAATCTTGAGAGGAATACCTAAGCAAATTCTTCTTCTTGTAGAATCTTCAATAGACGAATTCCAAGACCTAGACCCTTGACAACCACTGCTCCAAGACCAAG
The DNA here is from genome assembly GCA_034641835.2 of Pinus albicaulis. Lineage (NCBI taxonomy): Eukaryota > Viridiplantae > Streptophyta > Pinopsida > Pinales > Pinaceae > Pinus > Pinus albicaulis. The sequence continues at coordinate 241,969,391 of CM076569.1, read as the reverse complement.
TCAATGCCTTTCCTTGATGAACCTTTTCTTCCACAAAGTCAATTTTAGTCAAAAAAGCCTTCCAATAGCTTCTTTTTCGGACCCACAACTTTCTGTCTGCCATTTGGCCTAACGGCAGAAACCCTAGGCCTTATGTGTGATCAAGATAATGGAGAAATTTCCCTCCTTTCCTCTTCGATTTGCGAGATACCTTTTCTTCAACCACTTGGCCTTCAATATGACTCCTTTTCCACCCAAGTTCGAACTTCTATGGTGATTGTAATCTTCGTCCTTTCGGAGCTGAAAAGTGTGCCCTAGTTGCAGATCACACGTGTGAAAATATGTCTCAAAATAGACCCAAACAATTTTGATTTTCGTTCTTCCCTTTCTTCTCCTTTCTTTGCTGTGGTATGAGGCTCCTTTTTACTAGATCGAACTTCTGTGTTCCTTGAATGTGTCCTTTGAGAGAGGTCGAGTCCTTTATATAGGTGTTGTTGGGCTCCAAAATAGGCTGACTTCTCTTGGAAAGCCGACTTGGTGAATTATCTAGGCCGACTTGACTTGTGGCTTGCATCCTTGATCTTGGAGGGGTTTCCTTTACAATTTTAGATTCATATTGATTCAAATAAATATCTAACATGCCCAAGAACGGACTTTCATACATGACAATGTCTCCCTAGACTTGTAGACTCAATGATTGGCCCTAGAAGCTCTCAATGGGAGCATAAACTAAAAATAAATTCTCTTGAGCATGAAAACCATGCCTCAAGATCAATAATAATAAATTTATTTTTCTCATTACATCAATTACATAAAATCATGATTACATCTGTCGTTATGAAGACTGAACCTAGTTACATTTATTTTGAACATGAAGAAGGAAGAAGGACGAAGGACACGTGTTTGGGTTGTTTCTTTCTCTTTTTTCACACGTGCGAAGGAAGAAGGCTAGCGTTTTGTTGCTGCAAGATCGGACTTGGAGAAATTGTAGAAAGAAGGTTGAAGGAAGGTCTATTAGGTCATCCTCAAGCCCTAGAAGAAGGAGAAACTCAAGCGAAGGTCAAAGGCGGACTTGGAAGCCCTATATTTTCTCACACGTGTGAAGGCATGTAATATTTCCAATTAGCAACAGCTAATTGGCAATATTAATTTTGCTTAGATTTTTCCTTTCTAATGTTCAGTCATAAATAAAGGGGTGATGGGACCCATAAACCAACTTAGGATAAATAAACTCCCTAAAGTCACTTAACATTATAATGATTTCAGTATGGGGCCCAGGGGAGCCCAGTGACAATGCAGAGAGAGGGACATCGCAGACGCAGCGTGGGCCAAGCAGCGCAGTGGCAGCGTGGGCAGGACAACGCAGTGTAGGCAGGACAACGTGGCATGAGGAGACAGTGGAACTTAGTGGGGCCCAAGCGAGAGCTAGGGTCTCAAGCATAAAAGGAGGGAGAGGCTAGCTACTCATTCATTCTATTATGCATCTTCAGAATTTTTGTCTAACAGATATTGAGCACGCTTACGCTGTTTAGCTAAGTCTGTAAGTGTTGTTCAACACACAGGTGTCTCCGAGGGGAGATTCCAACCTCAGCCTCGGGGGACTTCGAGTGCCTGCTTAGGTGAGGAGCTTCACCATTGATTTTCAGAGCAGAGAACGCAGACCCTTTCAGCCAGGAGCCACGCAATCACTAAGGCAGTGTAGTCACACTCAGAGATTATGCAGTCTTGGAGGGAGGCAACACCGGGAGTGAAGGGAGATTAGGGATTCCAGTCCGGGAGAAGTGTGAAGGGATCAACCCTTCCCAAGTCATCTTTTGGAGTAGGAGGAGGCCAACATCTCCAGTCATATAGTTCAGGGGCCAGCGTACTCAATAAGAGTGCGTGATTTTCCCAAGGTGGTCAAATTTCGGGGTCAGCCTTTCTGAAATTCCTTCCTGTGTTTTTCTGGGTTTTTGGAAGAGAGTCCGTACCCAAAGTTTCACAATTTTCTGAGCAAGGGAACAACCCCGAAGAGCAACTCTATTCCAGTCAGGGGCAGCAGTTTCCAGCAGCAACAACAGCTCAAGGAATTACACAGTCCAAAGAGAAAGCAACCATTCCCAACGGGGTTTTGAGAGTGATTTCAGCTTTCCTTGAGCAAGCCAAGGTGCCATCATTTTGATCACCTCTTGTACTGATTCCCTCTTTCAGATTTATAATAAAATGGCTCAACTTTTCTCCATGTTTGCAGTGTTTTTCATGATGTCTCTCTATTTGTTGTAGTTTTTTTTTATGTTGCTTTATATTGCTGTTTATTTCCTATTCGAAATATTACCGTGGTATCAGAGCTCATAAACTTGGCTCAGCCTGTGGAGTAGATCAGTCTATGACACCCAAAGGTAAAGAAAACCTTACTTACTAGACGCAGCGGTACAGGATCTAAGAGTGAAGGCTCGAGGCCACATTTCGAGAGGGGGGTTGCGTTCTAGTTGAGGAGGTAGAGGAGGAAGTACCTATGGAAGAAGAGAGAGATGATGGGAAGGAGATCGAGAATCTTCTCCTGAAGTCTATGCAAGAGCTCTCGAGGAAGATAGAGGAGATGGGTCAGAAGATTGCTAGAGAGAATAGATAGTGTGAAACCACAAGGGGTCCAACACTTCCCATCACACACAGGGGCAGAACACAACACAACAGGTGGTGCTACACACTCACCCACATTCCACGATGCCCACATTCTTGACTGCAGGTACCGGAACGGGAGGACCCCAGGAGTCGAAGATGGCTCATTACGGGGATTATTTTGCAGAGTATCAGTCATATGGGCGAGAGTTTGGTGAAGCTCTCTCTTTCCACGATTTCTGTTAGCTCAAAAACAACATCAAACCCCGCAACCAGAACAGAGGTGGTGGGTACACGCAGTGAGGTGAGCTACAATGTACCATGGGCAGATTTGTCTTGCCAACTTATGACGGGTCATCCAAATGTTCAGCGAAAGCTTGGGTGGAGAAGCTGGACATTTACTTTCAGCTTAATCAGATGGTAGAGGTGGAGGCCATCAAGGTGGCAACGCTGCACCTTGAGGGAGAAGCCCATGACTGGTGGTTCCATGGAATGCCCACGCTGGGTCACTCAATAGTGATAGTGTACGCAGAGTTCACCCAGAGATTGGTGGAGAGGTTTGACCAGAAGGATCCAGAGGAGCAGGAGAGGTTTGACCAGAAGGATCCGGAGGAGCATTTTGTCGAGTTGACCAAGCTCAAACAGACCAGGAACCCAAAAACTTACATTTTCGAGTTCTTGAGACTTTTAGTGATGGTGCCAGACTTGTTTGCAGCTAGGAGGATTTACATGTTCATTAATGGGTTTGCAGAACCTTTGCGTGGGTTAGTCAGGTCCACTAGGCCTGCTACACTTCAGGATGCAGTCGGGAGGACAGGAGACTTGTAGGATGCTTTACCTAGGACCAGAGCTCCTTTCCCCTAGACACCGACATTTCAGCCAAAGGGGAAGGACACGAGAGTTTCACCCAGTGTGGAAAAAGTCGGCAAAAAGTCCCGACTTTTTGAAAAAATCCCGAATTTTTCCATGAGCCGACTTTATCGGCCGACTTTTTCATCCCTGAAAAAGTCTCGATTTTATCCTCGAAGTCCCGAATTTTTGCCTTCTTTTTCCAAAAAATCTTGAGTGAGGTAGTTTCTTTAATAATTTTTTTTTTTTTTTGAAAAATTTGGGATTTTTTCCAAAAATGAATATTTATGTATTTTTTTAGTTTTACCGAATTTTTGCCGACTTTTTCAAAAAACTCCAGACTTTATCGAGTTTTTCAACTTTTGGACCCTTGCTGATTTAATCCCGACTTCGACTTTTTCCACATTGGTTTCACCGTAGAAGGGGAACCAAGGCTGAGGGCCTTTGGACGATGATACCCGGAGAGACTTGAGGTGGAGGAAGCTATGCTTCACATGCCAGGAGCCATGGGCACTGGGTCATCGATGTGCCGTAGGGAAGGCACATTATATAAAGGTCTTCTTTGACAGTGAGGGAGAAGAAGATGTTTATGAGGAGATAGAGGGAGAGTTGTTCTATGGTAGATGCAAATACACTTTAAACTTCTAGGGCTTAATAAAAGTAAGATGCAGATAGAACATACCAATAGATCAATGGAAGACAAGCCAAAAACAAAGATAAATAATGGTGGTGTTACGACAATCAGTAGGATGCTTCAACCAACGAAGTCTTCATAAGGTTAGCCACCCACATGTGTCACACAACCCTAAGACGTTTCATCAAGAATACTCCACCAAGACATTGCGCCAAGATGCCCTAAACGCAGAACCAAGAACGCTGCTCCATCACCATCCAAGAGAGAAGAAAATGCCTCCCAAAAATGTGTGTGTAAAATGAACTCCAAGTCTCTCCAATATATAGGCATCTGTGGGGGTGTGTGACACATCTCTTATGCATGTTGGATAAATCAAGCCGACCTTGCACATGTGGAATAAATTCAAAATACATGTTCTGCTCATCCGATCAAGATGATCTTTAGATCGATCTTGCACCTCTCCGAAAGAGGAATCCAATAAAAATATTGGCATCGTCATCTGAGCATCACAACACAGAGTTTAGACCTAGTTGTCCAAAAATAACACTCCCTCTCGACTAGGGAGAACTCCATCCACCTGTGCCATCCAAACATCATGCGTCATCCTGCCGTAACTTGCTTCGCTGGCTTTTTTATTTCAAAACAAAATGTGAGTCACAAAGACATCACTCCCAGCTAACCTGAAGTCAGCTTAGAGGTTCGAAACCTGTATAGGACTCAGAGGAGTCACATACCAACCCGAAGTTGGTTTAATTGACCCGAAGTCAGTTGGAGGTCCGAAACCTCACTTGGACTCAAGAGAGTCATATACTAACCCGAAGTTAGTTTAAATGACCCGAAGTCAGTTGGAGGTCCGAAACCTCACTAGACTTGATCCCAGATCAAGTGGTTGGACACGTGCCATCCTAGACATAGAGAGTACGACAATCTCCAATGCGTCCATCGGTCTTGTTATGGTCTATTCACATTTCCCACCTCATTGGCCAAATGAGAGGTACTTCCCATGAGTCCGAAACTCCATGGGTAGGATGCATACGGGGCAGAGATCAGAGAGAGGTAAACTAACTTAATATCATCATGGTGGGGCGGAAGCACACCAACAAGATTCGGTAAGCCTAGCCCTGTGGTTGCTTATAGCTCCAAGAAGCTATCCCCAAAGCCCCATTGGAACTCCCAGAGCTCATCGTCCAACAAGACCCTCCAAATAGTGTCGTTCCATGATTCCAAGATTCTCACGGAAGGTTAGGAACATGACCTTCCCCAAGGGCTTGTGAGAATATCCGCGACCTGCTCATCAGTTCCTATATGGTCGAGCCTTATGGAGCCTCGCTGTACCATATCCCAGATAAAATGGTACTAGACATCAACATGCTTGGATCGATCATGGAACACGGGATTCATGTGAAAAACGAATCCTCCTCTGGTTATCACAAAGGATAACGGTGGCATCTAGCACATGCTCGAACAACTCACTGAAGAGCTTTCGCAACCAAGTGGCTTCACAACAGGCCATACACGCTGCAATGTATTTGGCCTCAACGGTGCCCAAAGCTACTGACTTCTGCGTCTTGCTCGAAACAGACCCAAGTGTGAAGCAACATCCAGATGTGCTCTTGTGATCCACCACACTGCCATCTCAATCGGCATCTGCATATACACGAAGTCTCAAACTCCCGACAGTGTGTCTTAGCCCATGGTTTATCATGCTCCAGTGATATCTCAAGAGTTTCTTGGCACCAACCCAGTGAATGTTATGAGGATCAACCATGTGTTGACTCAAAGTGTTCACTGCACAACATATGTTCGGACGGATGTTCCCTAAGAACATCAGGGCCCCTACTAGTTGACGATACTCGGTAGGATTTGCTCGCATGGGCCAACATCTTTTCCACTCAACTTCTTAAAGTTGAGTTCCATCGGTATTGACACGGACTTACAGTCCACCATTCCAAATCTTTCCATCAGCTTCACAATATATTTTCCTTGAGAGAGGAAAATCTTGCCAGGTGTCTGCCAAACCTCCAGGCCTAGGAAGTAATGCATCGGTCCTGGTCCTTCATCTTGAACTCGGAAGCGAGCTCCCTCTTACACTGATGAATGAGAGGGTCAGCACCAGTCAAGAAGAGATCGTTCATATAGAGAACCAGAATGAGAGGCTTCTCTATCAACCTTGAAGTAAAGGTTTGGATCAACATTGCTTCGAGTGAAGCTCAACTTCCTTAAGTAGCTATCTATCCTCTCGTACCAAGCCCTGGGGGCTTGCTTCAACCCATAGAGGGCTTTCTTCAACCTGCAAACATGGGTGTCTCGATCCTGGACTTCAAACCCCAGAGGTTGCTCTACATACACCTCTTCCTTTATCGCACCGTGCAGAAAGGTGGTCTTTACATCCCATTTGATGAAGATTCCATCCTTGCGTAGCAACAAGGGTAATGATAGATCACAGGTGCAATCATAATCAATGCCTTCCTAGAGAGAAATCTCAGGTAACACATCTTGCCTTGGTACTTTTTAGCACTCCCATCAGATCCATGCTTGATCTTATAGAGCCATATTGAGGTGACAACAACTTTGTCCTCCGGTCTCGAGACCATAACCCAGACATCATCCTTCATTAGCATCCTTCTTGATTTGATGCTTTACGACTTCTTCACATAGTACTCATGGCCAAGGTTACTTGGGAGCGGGAGCGGGAGCGCGGAGCGCCATTTTTAGAAGCTTCCGGTTCGGAGTGTTTTCGGGAGCATTTATATATATATATATATATATATATATATATTTTTTTTTTTTTTATATTTTTTATATTTTGATGCATATATGTCAACAAAAACATGTAGAATGATGAATTAGACATAAAAAACATAAAAACATAGTTTGAATCATATAACATCAATCATCTAGAAGTTATAATCTTCATCAACCACGCCCACAAGTTGGAAGCATACAACATATTGACTCTTGAGTCTCGCAAATCATCAATCTGAAGGTTTCAAGCTTTCAAAATTCAATATATAACATTTATCATCATTGATTTCAAATTTCAATATCTAACATTTATCATCATTGATTCATTGATTTCAAAATTCAATATACATTTATCATCATTGATTCATTGATTTCAAATTTCAATATATAACATTTATCATCATTGATATATATCATTTATCATCATTGATTCATTGATTTCAAAATTCAATATTTAACATTTATCATCATTGATTCATTGATCACCATATAACTTTCATGAAGCATCATATTCATAATTCATAATGACTTGTAAACTTATAAATGCCAACTTCAAAGTTTTACCTTTCAAATTCAAACTTCAAACTTAAATTGTCATTAAATATATGAAAGAGTCAAGTTTCAACTGTTCAACTGTCAACAACAATTAGAAAAGACTAGTAAACAACAAATCTATTTTATCTACTGGCTGGCCCCTTGCCATGCCCACGAGAAATGTCTAATTTGTGCGAGCCACGAGGAAATGGTGGTCTTCTAGTACTCTCGGGAGTACCACGACCATGACTAGAAGGTGGAGGCTGGATCTGCAAAGGAACAATAGTGTGATATCGAGAATTGGCACTAGCACTGGCACTGGCAACCGCAGTGCTACCAGTAGATGGTGGGACTGACCCTGTGTGTGGCGGTGTTGCTGATGCTTCATCATCATCCCTAAAAAGTTTTGCTTCCAATTCTTCCATAAGTACTGTGTCATCCTCCAAATTATCATTCTCTGGGTTGTTGTCCCAGACTCTGTATGATTGATCCTCATTTGCCCGATCACAGTAATGGCTCAACAACCTCAAGTTGTAATGCACATAAACCAAGCTTTCAGCTCGGTTTTCATTCAGCCTGTTTCTTCTCACATTGTGTATGAAGTTGTAGGTGCTCCAACACCTCTCTGCAGAAGAAGTGTTCACAACCTATGAGAGAACTTTTTTAGCCAACTTTGGCAAAAGTCCCATGCCGCCATATGCTTCCCACCATGTGATAGCATCAAATCTGTCCCCGTCTTCCATTGCATGGAAAGAACCAAAGTTAGCAGTGCAACTGAAGTATTTGCCTAATTCGAGGCGCAATCTAGCACACTCCTCCCTGTCAGGTACCAACTTGTCCAATGCCTTCATGTACCCCTCTTGTACTTCTGGATTTGTGTGAGCATAGTTATTAAAACCGGAACCGGTGACCGGACCGGTGGACCCAATGAACTGGGTTTCTAACCGGAACCGGTCTAACCGGGAGCGGTCAGATCTCAATGAACTGGATTTAAAAAAAATACTCTAAATAATTATTTTTTAATAAAAAAAACTATTTTTAAGATTTGCAACCATGATTCCAAGCCAATAGACACAAAATATGCAAAGTTTGCTCATTTATATACCATGCAAAGGTGAATATATCAAAATGGCACCAAGTGCAATACATATCGTCGAAAAATACATAAGCAATGAGGCTCCAAATGGCCCATAAAGTCCAAAAACAATGCTACAAGCTATGAGGCCATTGGCCTAATACAAGACTACATATTAGTGATCAACAACATGATCACTCCTCATGATGATCAAAATCATCACCACTACTAGACAAGGGATCATCAACATGAGCTACATAAATAATATGGCTCAAAGTTTGAGGACTCCTAAAACTCCTCTACAACTTTAGTAGTAGTAGTAGTAGCAAAAATAGACATCAATACTACAAATCACTGAGCAACATGGTCTCTCATGAAACTCATCATTGATTCATCGCTACTAGAAATGGGATCATCAACAAGAGATACATAAACATCATCTAGCTCAAAGTCTTCAGACTTGGATTGCTCAACCTTGTAACATGATAGAAATTGAAAAAGTTTAACATGCCTAACCAATGATTTTGGTTTGAGTGAAGGGTTCATCTCCTCAACCTTAAAATGCGGTAGAAAAAGATTAGCATACCTAACCAGTTGTTTTCCTTTGATTGAAGGGTACATCAACGTTCTTAAAGGACTTCATGCTCTTGATCAAATGCCAATATCATACCCTTACACATGATAGAATCAAATGGAAACATTGCAAATTCCCAAACCATGAAAACCTGAAAACCATTAAGTCTGCTGAATTTTGAGTGAAACCTAAAATTCTAGTTTCTCCATATGAAATCCAATGAGGTCGAAACCACTCTTAAACATCCTGAGTCATTTCATGGTAATGTTAAAAATTTAAGTAAAAGGATGAAAATGAAAAATAAAGGAAATGTCAACATTACCATGAAATGTCAATGCTTCTCTTACCTCCACATCAACCCTAAAACCCATTTCTAGCCCTAAACAAATCGTTTTTTCATTGAAAAAAATTTCCGCCCAGCAGGAAGCGTTTTTTTGTTCCGGGGAGCGTTCGAGAGCGAACGCTCCCTAAGCGCTTCCGTCGTTTAAAAAACGCTCCCGAGCGTTTTTTAAACGCCGGAAGCGCTCAGGGAGCGTCCGCTGCCGAGCGTTTCCGGAAACGCTCCCGAAAAGGCAGGGAGCGTTTTAACAGGTTCGGAAACGCGCTCCCGAAAACGCTCCCCTCAGGAAGCGTTTTCGGGAGCGCGTTTCGGAAACGGGAACGAGGGGGGGGGACGCTTCCTCGCAACCTAGCTCATGGCTGCTAGATACCCTTGGTATCTATATGGCTTCTTGCTTTCTCGGAATGTCCCCCTTTGAGGTCATATGACTCTCAGCATCCTCGAGAGTACCCCTGAGCTATGAGGGTCTTCTCTTCTTTCTTCTAGCAACGTCATTTTCTCAGGAGCATACACGGTTGTGGTCTCCCTCTTAATGCCAGCTCCTCTGCAAAGGTGCCATTATCAGTTCTTAGAATCTTGATCTTCTTCTTCAAGAAATATATCCAAACAGGCAGCATATCAGAATGTATCAACTGCCAGACATCAGATTTCTTTGTGATACTTGAAATTACAATGCCTTTAACTATATGTGGACAATACTACAATAACTGTGACAAATATCAGCGTTCTCACAGTAATGTTAGCATCTTCAAAATCACTGAATATAGTCTAAAATCTCAGGAACTCACAGTCCCCTTTTTGTTGATCAAGGTGACTGCATATAAGCTTCAAAATACACTTTGTCCTATCCAGCAGTCAAGGACAGAGCTTCATCAATCTTCGTGCAATCATCCAAAACACAGAACAATACCTTTGTTTGCCTTGTTGCAGTAGATTTCCAAAGCACTGTAAAAATCAACTTAGCAAGTCTGCCTTCAAATAATAGAGCTGCTTCATCATCACTGGTATACAGTGCCCAAGGCGATCCATACAAAGGAATCATAAGCCGAGTATCCCACCAGATCAACGAGGAAGAATGAAGAAAACCCAAAATATGTGTTGAGATCAACTCAACCACCCAATTGCCAACATGCTTGCTTCGTTAATGCTCACAACCCATTTTTCACATCCTTGCACTGCAAACTTCCATGAAGTAGATTAGGCAGATAGATTTCCACTACCTATGCTGAGGACCAATCCCAGGAACCATTCAGAAGTATGCCTCTGACTGTATTACATGATATCCCGTGCTTGAACAAACCCGACTAAACTTTCTTCTAGTTCAAAGAAGATATGGCCTCTACCTTTTTCAATTATGTTAGTCCGTCCTCCACATACAAGGTTCTTATGGCTCGAGACATAGCCCGATCTCCGATCAAATGGTCTTGCAAGTGGACAAAAAACTGGTTTCGTTGAGCAACAAGTCGAGGTAACTGTAATTTGTATTATCCTCTAACTCAATATAACTCGACTTCTAAAGCGCAATCTGCAACAACACCGATGCAAAATTCGGTCCTTTCTGGAGTCAATGAACAAAACTATGATGGACTCTGTAGATGGATTCTATTTATAAGAGAGTCATATGAAATATGCATACGGTAGAGCCTGGTTACCCCGAGTGCAACTCCAACAGTGATGATGAATGCCCCTTTTATTTTTGTTCCAGGTACTAGTTTCAACAACGCAAAGACCATTAGCTATATTTAGCACTTGGATGATTCTGCAAACGAGAAAACGGCTCAACCACTCTAAAATTCACTATTCCTAGGAGTAGACACGTCCAATACATGAGTAACACGCCTAGATATGACGTGTGTCACTTCAACCAGAGGGGATCGATTTCTCTTTGGCACTGAACGCAATCCTTGTATCTTCGTTGCTCCTTCCAATTGTGAGTAGAAAACCGACTCTTCAAAAGTAATGAAACTCAACCTCTGTTCTGAGATTAATGAGTCTTCCCCACTCAAAATTTTCAAGCAACTCGCACGATTTTGAGGTAGGTGGCTCCTACAAATTGATATCAGCCCTTCCAGTACTTGAATTCAATCGAATTCCTCAGTCTGCAATAACACGACTTCTCGGTTATTATAGCCATGAACTTGGAATCACAATGCCAAATTTTTTTTTGATTAAGTCGGCTTCAGGGAGGGCTTATACACATATAAGACGCGATGATAGGTGGATTTGCGGCTGTGCGATTCTGCTCAACGCAATTCTGCTGTGGACCGAGGAATCTAACTGCTCGATCTATAAGACGCGGCGACATGTGGGTTTGCGACTATGCGATCCTGCTCAATGCAATTCCACTGTGGAGATGTGATTCAACGGTCTTGGCTGCAGGAGCCGACTTATGGTGGTACAACCGTAGCCAGGTCACGAAACGGACGACACGTACATATGAGGAATGCCAAATCCACAACATCATTAACCAGCCCCATAATGCTCGTTAAAACCTTCGCTACACCACCATCCGACATACCCTGGAAGACGTCCATAAATATATAAGTGTTGGAGCTGCGAATAGGGTATATATATATATATTTCATTTTTTTATGGAATTGATGTTTACATTTATAGATATAACCACGATTTTTCAAGCATTTGGCGATTGAATAGGAAGGCACTTAGAATGCATGCACTATCCATGCATACGCTGCCCTTCAATCTCTACACTGACACCTGCTGTGGTGGTATGGTTTGCGGCCTACCACACAGCCTTAACGACACCCTTATTTTCCTTTTGAACAACCCTCATCTCGCTGCCCTAGATTCTCAACTAGATGGGCTTTGTCTTCTCCTAGCTCTGATACCATGTTAAATTCTGAAGATGTTCTATGGTAGATGCAAATATACTTTAAACTTCTAGGGCTTAATAAAAGTAAGATGCAGATAGAACATACTAATAGATCGATGGAAGACAAACCAAAAACAGAGATAAAGAATGGTGGCGTTACGGCGATCAGCAGGATGCTTCAACCAGCAAAGTCTTCATAAGGCAGCGACCCACATGTGTCACACAACCCCAAGACGTTTAATCAAGAATACTTCACCGAGACACTACACCAAGATGCCCTAAGTGCAGAACCAAGAACATTGCTCCATCACCATCCAAGAGAGAAGAAAATGCCTCACAAAAATGTGTGTGTAAAATGAACTCCAAGTCTCTCCAATATATAGGCATCTGTGGGGGTGTGTGACACATCTCTTATGCATGTGGGATAAATCAAGCCGACATTGCACAGGTGGAATAAATTCAAAATACATGTTCTGCTCATCTGATCAAGATGATCTTTAGATCGATCTTACACCTCTTCGAAAGAGGAATCCATTAAAAATATTGGCATCGTCATCTGAGCATCACAACATGGATTTTGGACCTAGTTGTCCAAAATTAACAAGAGGCCAACGATGTAGTGCAGAGAGAGGATCATCCACCACCTCCTCCCCCAGGAGCAGAAGGGGCAGCGTTTGCACACACTGGAGGAGTCCTTGCATCTCTGCGAGGAATTCCGAAGTATTTGACATTGCGTGTTAGAGGCACAGTACAGGGACAACGTGTTTCAGTTTTGGTAGATAGTGGGGCCACTCACAACTTTATTGAGGCCCAATTGGTAGAGAGGAGGGGCATACCGACGGAGAGTTTTGATGGTTTCTCAGTACTGGTACCGGGTGCCAGAACGATGCAGTGTGCGAGATATGTTCCGACGTTAGTAGTGACCATGGGGACCTACACTATGACAAACCACTTTTTTGTGGTTGACATCCCAGATGTTGAGATTTTGTTTAGTTGGGGTAGCATCGGATGTGCTCTAGCTCCCAAAATTTGTGGGGGGACTAGAGTACATATGATCTACAAGACTCAGAAAGGGATTTGGGAAATTTCATCTGGTTTAGGGGATATTTAATTAATTAATTATTTTAATGTTTTTCCTAAGTCTAAACTTAGGAAAATTAAATAATTAAAGTTAATTAAATTAAACATGTGATAAAATTGTCTTAAGTCACATAGATCAAGCTTTCTTTTAATCTTAGTCATTGATTCAAGATCTGATCATGGCCATTGGTTTCCCAACGAGAAAAGTATGAAGGAAAGACTTGGGGTCATTTGTAAAGGCACACAGAGGCAGAGCACTGAAGCTAAGCTGAGATTCTAGGGCAGGGTTTGCTAAGAATTCTTAGAAGTGTTTCAACTGCAGTGAGGGGAGTTTAGACAAAGGGGATGGTTTGATCCCAGTGTCTAGAATCAGCAAGAGACAGAGAGCAGCTTCCAGAGGCAGCAGAGAAGCAGAAGCAACAACAACAGAGAGGGGCAGTAGCTGCGCATCGTAGAGGCAACTTCAGCTACCCAGGTGCTGCGCAGTCACTTCCAAGGCAGTGTTGGGCAGCTGGAAATCCTCAAAGGTTACGCAGAGACCCTTAGGGGCAGCGTAGGCACTGTGTCACCTAGTTTGTGTAAAGACCCTAAATTTTCACAATTAACAATCATTAACAAAATTGATACTACGCAATCCAGAATGAACTTTTGAAGTAGGATATATCAATTCACTATTGAATATGCACCTGGAACCGTTTTTGAAGATGTTCCTGACCCGTCATGGCTCTCTCTCTCGTTACCAAACCGCCATTTTCCTCCCAGCCTATCTAGGGTCAACCTCTCCGGTCCCCGGATCCAGAAGACAAGTCTTCTGGCTCTTGTGCCCAAAACTCCAATAACAATCAAGATCACTCTATGACTTTGTTAGAACTCACTGTTTTGGTTTCCCACAGTTAGAAATCCTTTGATAGCATTCGGGTTATTTTTCCCACCTCATTGACCCATCCCATCAAGTTTTCCCCCCTTCTCCTTTTATACACAAATCCCTTTTCAAGATATTTATTAAAATATCCTCTTTTAATAAATATCTTAGTCAAATCCCCTTTCAAGATTTATTAAAATATCCTCTTTTAAAAATATCTTAGATTTATATTAAAATATTATTATTTCATAAATATCTTGGATTCCTAAAATATCTTGGATTTATTAAATATCATTATTTAATAAATATCTTGGATTCCTAAAATATCTTGGATTTATTATTAAATATCATCATTTAGTAAATATCTTAGATTTTATTAAAATATCATCTTTTATTTGTATAAGTCAATGCTTTTACTTTTCTTTGAATAATATATTAGTTATATTATGATAGTGGTAGGTATAACTTTTACCTTACAATACATTCATTATTTTCTGGCGAGTTAGATATTTACTCAATACTTCAATAATTCACTCATTACCCTATGCTGAGACTTTTCATAATTGATTAGTGCATATACTAGTGCAGTACACGTGATACATGCATATGTAGCTATCATATGTAGGTCTCATATGCATGCTAATATTTCTATGTTCCCTATAACTCGAGTTGGGTCATTACATACAACCCTCCTTCAGAAAACTTCGTCCCGAAGTTAAGTTTTATGTCGTATATCATTATTTATATAAGTGATTAATATGATTATATAAGGGTGGTGTACCATAATTGAATTTTCGTTTAATGTGTGAGAATACTTTAACATTTGTGTTTTGATCATTTATTGGTTTACAAATTTAGTAGTCATGTCTTGCTCCAACAATCTTAAGCTATTCTAGAATCATCCTATCCTTCCTAATTTCTTCCGCTCCCATCCTATTCGTCCTCTAGTGGCATGACATGGCTTCAGCCATACTGACCTAACCATTGATAGACCTCAAGGGTTACAACGTCGACTATATCGACCTGATTTTCTAGTAGGTATCCGACAGTCATTATCACACGTCTAGGGGAGCGTGACTCGCACAGTCCTCCCATGACTCAGGTTTTGGAGAATAAATGGTGGGAAACACCTCCACCCCTCCTAGTAGGACCAGGGTTAACACCCTATCATGGAATCTCAATGAATCTCAATTGTTCTTGGAGTTTTGTCATCACGCGGTCGGTTTGGTAATGATACCGTCTACGATGTAAACACTTGTCTACAAATTATAACATATGTATCAATATATTCAAAGCAAGTTGTTACTCAAATAACAATTTCTACTCATTCCAAATATGTTGCTATCTACAATATTGATCCTTGAGTTCATTTAACATACTTGGTTATGTTTATCCAATAGGTTTGTAAATTCATTTTCACCTTAAATAGTCAATTGTAATCACTCTTTTATTTCTATTTCATCATTTATGTTGATATGTAAAATTATAGATACCATATCCATAACATAATTCATAATTTATATCAGTATCCTTGTACCAACAATGTTTAAGCAAAACTTTCTTCATTTTGGTATCCATGTACCAACAATGTTTAAGCAAATAATATATTCTTACATGTCATAGTACAAAATGACAGTCTTAAGTATCCATCCAAAATAAGGTAAAACTATACAAAATAAGTTTTTAATTGCTTATAAATATAACCCACAATTATAAATGTCACATAGAATAATCGAACACGGATATACAAATAATGGTGTAGCTACTATTTTCTATACTATATTAACCGATTAACTTTATGAAAGTCACAGGTTGAGACTCTAAATCGAAATGGAGGGTTGCTCCAATCTTTATGATTGCATATATAGAAACGAAATGAATCGAAATAAGAGCACAAAACACTTACTGCTTAGTTGAAGTATGATCTAATTTCTTGATACAGGTTGATTAAGAACTCTAAAACAAAAAACTACATATGGATCCAACTAACCGTTTAATTCTTGTTATTTATTTGTCTTTTAAGTCTAATTATCTTTGATTTGGAATCTGGATCCAAAGAGATAATAATAACGTTAACTTCTTTGTTATGTTATTCCAGCTCATCCCCAGCTTAAAAATCTAGAAGCCATGGAGTAGGTTTTTTGCAGGGCTAATCATTAGGGTTATGCTGGAGATGGAAGAAGACTTAGACTACTTTAAAAATCCCTTAGTGGGAGGTTTATTTTCATTGAAGGAATTTGTTACTGCTTGAAAATGCATTATTCACTTTGCATTATACTTGGTCTACTTTGTTCAAGCAGGGTTCCCTTCAAATTTCCTGAATAGACCAAGGTGTTAGAAAATTAGTGCTGGATTTTACAAATGTTTATGCATGCTTCTCAATTGAGGGTGCCTTTCATATTATCCAAGGTGTGACTTACATATGTGGAGGCATTTGTTTTGGTCACTTGAAGTGTTAATTTCAAGGTTTCAATATCAATTAATAACCTACGTTTCAAACTAGCATATGACCATAGCCTTTTCAGATATTGTAATGATCATAGTCTTTTCATTTTTATTACATTGACTCATTTAATTCAACACATAACTCATCAATGGCATACCAACTTCTTATTCTTCACATTAATCGTTTTTTTATTTTTATTTTTTTTTATTAGTCCTTAGGTCTCATTTTATCACCAAATGTATCTTCTTTTCTAATGGTGTACAATTATTATCCTCAATATTTATCTTTAAACATTTTCCTAATTTATCACTTGTTATTCTTAACAAATTAGGAGTGTTCGCAACTCTTTATATGTCATTGCTTTGACCCTTACTAGTCATGTTGCTCATATCCTTAAGAAAATTCTTCTTGATAGAAAACATCCCTTCACTTCCTTATATTTGATATTCCTAATATTCCATGTCTACTTCAATTTGAAAAAGAACATATTATCAAATTGACTTTGTTTTCTCACCTCTAGTCATCATGGTTTGCTTTCCTTCTCTCTTAATGCGTAAAGTTATTACACTTGGAAATGTCGTTACTATTCCCCAACTTGGGTAAGACCCTATAAATAAATTCAATAATGTGGATATCAATTGTAATCTACTTATCATTTTAGGTTTTAAGGCATCACGGGATAGAATTTCTTAATCATACTCCATGATGTCCATAATCCATGGATATAGTTAGTCACTTAAAGAAAATTTTATAATGTGACTCTCCCATTAGAGGGAGAAACTATTATAGATGTTGCCATGCACATAAATTATCCTATAATTGATTAATTTATAGATTCACTCTTTAATCTAATGTCATTGACTTCTTATATTGCTTTGTGAAATTTCCACTCACTCACCTTTGGTGCTATTTTTGTCGATCTCAATATTCTAAGTTGATTATGATAACTAACATTTATCATCATTAGAATTTTGTAATTTCTTTCTTTTCCCGTCCTCCCTAGGTACTATATCGATTATATTACAGTAACGATGGAGATCAAACTTTGAAATTTTCCGTTGCACTCTCTTGGTAACTATATCGTCTTGTTCTAATAGTGTGTTTACTACCTTACAGGGTGGTTTCTTACCATCTTAACATATGTTTCATCTATTTTGTTTTCGTTTGATGTGGACCTTTAGTGAACTATACTTGTACTCTCAATTTGATTACTCGTGATTTCTTCCAACATTTCTTGAATAATTAGTGTCTTCTTTCATCCATCAATTTACCTCAAACTTAGCTTAGCCTTTTATGAGGTTGTAGCTTCACATCTAATGGTCTTGTCATAAGGTCCATAGTCATGCTTTCATTACTATTTTTCCTTTCTTCAAGAGTTAATTTCTTTGGAGCAACTCCACCAACAAATCTTTATATATGCCTAAATAATTATCATGAATCATCTTATATAGTGTCATAATGTTCTTAATTTCTCTTTCCTAAACCACATTGTTTTCCTTTCCATGAAAATGCTATGTTGCCATATTATTTCGTTTTGGACATCAATATATCCTTACGGTTGTAAATGGCCAATTATCTGTCTTAACAATGGCATAATGGTTGAATATCAAAATGTCCAATTTAGTGTATATTAAACTATAAACATTTAAACCTTCACTCTCCTCCTTAAACCACTTACACATATACTTGGATAGTAATTAAAGTATTTAACATAAGAAAACGATATAAAAGATATTTGCATAAATTCATATCATCAATGGTTATAGTTATCAGCGAGTAAGATACATACATGGAAATCTTAACATCACTAGAAGAATGGAATGTTTCGATTGCATAAAAAAAGCAATTAGGATAGTTTCCATTCTAATGTTCAAAAGTTACAGGAAAAAGTTTAATGTCTAAAGCGATGTTAATGTGTTCATTTTAATATAATAATTTGAATGTACTTTAAACTTTAGTTGTACGATATACAAAATCTTAAACTTCATTGTGGAAAAATTTACAGCTGATATCCATGAGTTATCTCAACTCCTTTGTCGGATGGAATGCAAAGTAAAAGTAATGGATTAGGAATCAAGTGGGATTGAATTTGATATATGTCTTCGATACATAGATTAGCATTAAATATCCCATCTATTCTAATAAAATGTATCATCCTAGGGTTCATAGCTTTCGAATATCGAATTATATAAAATTTCATTTTATCATTGTTAAAAGCTTCAATTTCTTCCAAAAGTTGAAAACCATTTTTTTTGTCATTGAATATTACATAACACTGAATACTTTGGGTAAATTATCAAGGATGACTTGGGGTAATACACCTCGGGTTATATTAGTATTGTTGCTATAATTATAAAAATAAGGCGGTGATATCCAAGAATCAACACAAGATCTCAGGAAGTAGTTAGAAACTAAGTTATTTCCCATTGTGATCATTCATTCTAGTACTTTCAACTTAGTCGAGTAGACCCGTAGATCAACTTTGCATTTCTTAACACTTAAATCTATGGACTGAAGTTCTCCTGAAGCCATTTCTATCTGTCTGAAATCATTTTGTTTGTAGACTGCCAACTCACATTTATTTAATGCATATGATGAAATGAAACTATCAATAGCACCAGTGTAAAATGAAATTTTGAGTTTTATGCCGCTAATAGTACCTGCGGACTATACTACAGTGGATTGATGTCCTGTCTGGTTCTTGTTGACTACTGCATGGATTCTATGATTTCCTTTGATATTTGATGATGACTATTTATATATGGCTATAAGTATTTGAGGTACAATTTAGATTAATAAATATAATTTCGTAAATTCAAGCTCACATGCGGTTATAGCTTTCTGTTATTATTACCTGCAGACATGTGTTACTGATACTGAGATCAAGGAGGGTTGGCATCACTACCTCATTGTCCTAAATTAAAGGGAAATATGTTCTACTATGCAACAATAATAATTTAAAGAAGCAAGTTTTCCATTTTTTTTTTGAATAAATTGTAAGCATCTTTATTAAATTTTAATAAAACCTAAAACATATAAATATTAATAATTTGCAATTAATAAATATCTATTAATTAGTTGAGGAATAATATAAATGATCTAAATGAAAATTGGATAATTTTAATTTGCAATGGTGATTTCCTTCTTGCTAGACAAGCTCTGGGCAATCACTTCTTGGAAGTTTGTATTGCCCAAAACACTCTGAATTAATTTTCACTGGTATTTGGGAACCTGGAACAAACTCTTATAAGTTATATATATATATATATATATATAATCATCTCGTAATATTTACCTAGTACTTTCTAGACCTAAATATCGTTACAGAATAGGTTGTTGAATTTAATTCCCTTACCCATTCACTTGTGGATTTATTATGAGAATAATGATCACTAACTACTTCCTTTTTAATGTAAATAAACTTATCATTAAAACAAAATAACATACCCTCTAAAATAATTTATCATTAAATCATTAAAAATTTGACTTTTCATGCCTATTACATACTTCTAAAATAATAATCTAATATTATTTGATATCTATAAAATACTTCCATATCATTGCTCTTCATTCCTAAAGTTAAATTTACCAAATATATTATTCTTCATCCCTAGAGTTAAAATTTACCAATAATATACAGTGGTAAGTAATGGTGTCCAACATACATAACTTATCATTTAAAACAAAAAGAACACACCCTTTAAAATAATTTATCATTAAATCATAAAAAAATTAACTTTTCATGCCTATTACATATTCTACTTTTAAATAATAATTTAAATATTATTTAATATCTATAAAATACTTCCATATCATTGCTCTTCATTCCTAAAGCTAAATTTACCAAATATATTATTCTTCATCCCTAGAGTTAAAATTTACCAATAATATATTGTGGGATGTAATGGTGTCTTACATACATAACTTATCATTGAAAACAAAAGACCATACCCTCTAAAATAATTTATCATTAAATCATTAAAAATTTGACTTTTCGGAATGAATGCTCCAATGGTGCGAATCTTATATATATATATATATATATATATATATATATATATATATATACCTACGCTAATATTATTTTGTTGGAACCATTAGAATAAGATTCAAATTTAGTAAATTATCATTATAGTGCTACCTGCCTTTAATTTGACCCAGTCCTGTCATTCTCAAATTTCGGTTGTATATGGAGATTTTGGGAGCTAGGATATAGAATTAAACCGATAAATTCCGGTTGAAATTTACCTCTGTGAAAATTTTGGTTGTTAAATCTTATTATTTAAAGTTTGATTCTGATTGCACATTCATCTATCGAGAGGAGCCTATGAAGTTATTGGGTTCCATTATGTGTCTGCGTTCATACCATTACGAGTCAAAGAGGAGCGAAAACAGAAATTTATCGCTGCCTAAAGTGACTCAACCTAGCTTATTCCATTTTCTTCGAACATGGACTGGGCAGTTTCGTTCCATGGCATCGATGGTTCATACTTCTTTCCTTTTCGCAGTAAAATGTGTCCCATTTCCTAACAGTCTCCAGAAAATGAGAAGTTGTGGGAGCGTTATCTTTCATTTGATTTAATCCCTAAATTTTTAGTCACGATAAGCACTTAAATATATATCTGCAAAAATAGGGCCATATAAAGATAAATTATTTTTATGATGTTAATTAATAGATCTGTAACGAGGAAGGGAATGAAATAGCGATGCCCCGATGTAGCACAAACGAAAATTATTCTTCATTCTTCAGCGACTGGCTACACATTCTTTGGAATACAAAATTTTCTTTGGACCGACCTTGTTTTGGTACAGGATCTGGAGTTAGTCGTAGACCTAAAATTTGAGTAGCTGCTTAATTTTTTATTTTATTTTTATTTTTACAGTGTATCTGAGCCCTTTACTACATATGCGTAATTCTGAATTCGTTTTATGAGTCACGAAGAGCTCGAATTTTAAGTTTTACAAAATTTGTCTAATATTTCCTACAATTAATTAAATCCCGTCAATCCTTTCCGAGACTCCAGTTGAATCCAATGAATCCCATCCCAGACTACGGTACAGAGAATAGGTACTCCAAGATTATAAAGACCAATCTACAGAGAGTTCTTTTAAATTATTTTTCCCAATTCTTCTGGCAAGGACCGAGAGCTGAACTTAGCTCTAATACCATGAGTAAAGACCCTAAATTTTCACAATTAACAATCATTAACAAAATCAGTAACAAAATTGATACGGGTGCAAAGGTGGAAGATGATGTGATGGTTAGGACTGCTCTCAATGCGGTCACAGATGAGTGGGAAACCTTTGTCCAAAATATTTTAGGCAGAGCGGACCTCTCAGACTGGGACAACTTGTGGGCAATCATGTGCCAAGAAGAACTCCGCAGAATCACCAAGAAGCAGTACAACACGAGATCGAGTAAGGAGAAGAAGGAAGATGAAGAAGATGCAGTCTTGGCATCAAAGAGGCAGCAGGGAAAGAAGAAGAAGGATCTATCAAATATCAGGTGCTTCCAATGTGGTGAACTAGGACATGCTGCCAACAATTGTCCTCAGAAGAAAAAGGACAAGGAAACTTCTTCTTCCAAGGCTGCTATGGCAGATGATGGGTCAGAAGATGATGCAACCATGAGTGTTCATGAACCACAAAAGTGGGGTGACATGGATCTGTAGAGAAGCTATAGAATGACGGCGAGATCCTTCAACAACTCATCTCTTAGATCATATCCGAGCTACGGGAGCCTTAAGACAGTAGCGGGACAAGTGGAGCAGTGGGTGCATAGATCACAGATGAAGCAGAGGCAGATCTGAATGCTGGAAGGAGTAGCGCAGTGCAGATGCAACAACAACATATAGGCAGCAACAACGCAGGGGCTGATGTGACTTCAGCATCGCAGAGCAGAGCTGCAGTAGCGTGGAGGCTTCAGGAAGACAATGTAGTGCAACATCAGCATGGAGGCTTCAGGAAGACAACGCAGTGCAGTAGCAACGTGAGAGACTTCAGCATAAGGGGCTGCTGTGACTTCATCAATGCAGAGGAAGTTTGCTTACATAGTGCAGAGCTGTAACTGTGCATCATTCTCTAGATGACAACACAGATCAACAACCGATGGAGCTTTAGTGATGAGGATGCAACCCAACTGACTTGTCTGTCAAAGATGGGCAGGAGATTCAGTTGTCTCTCTCAACAAGTGAAGCTGCAGTGTAGCAGTTAGCAGTGGCAATGCTATGGGCAACATGGATGCAACAAAGTGAGAGGGAGCTGCAGTATAGATGAGGCAGTGGCGGTGACAGTGTCATGGGTAATAGTACAAAATGGCAACAACAGTGCAGAGTTGAGTGGCAGCAGGCCAAACATCAACAACACAGAAACCAGTGCCCAAAATCTTGTGATACATGGTGTGATGTATTGCTATAGCACACTCCCTGCTAAGAGGGAGTGTTGAGATTTTGTGTAGTTGGGGTAGCATCAGATGTGCTCTAGCTCCCAAAATTTGTGGAGGGACTAGAGTACATATGATCTACAAGACCCAGAAAGGGATTTGGGAAATTTCATCTGGTCTAGGAGATAATTAATTAATTAATTATTTTAATGTATTTCCTAATTCTAAACTTAGGAAAATTAAATAATTAAGGTTAATTAAATTAAACATGTGATGAAATTGTCTTAAGTCACAAGGATCAAGATTCCTTTTAATCTTAGCCATTGATTCAAGAGCTGATCATGGCCGTTGGTTTCCCAACGAGAAAAGTATAAAGGAAAGGCTTGGGGTAATTTGTAAAGGCACACAGAGGCAGAGCACTAAAGCTAAGCTGAGAGTCTAGGGCAGGGTTTGCTAAAAATTCTCAGAAGTGTTTCAGCTGCAGTGAAGGGAGTTTAGACAAAGGGGATGGTCTGATCCTAGTGTCTAGTATCAACAAGAGACGAAGTGCAGCGTCCAAAGGCAGCGCAGAGAAGCAACAGT
Source organism: Pinus albicaulis (assembly GCA_034641835.2). Taxonomy (NCBI): domain Eukaryota; kingdom Viridiplantae; phylum Streptophyta; class Pinopsida; order Pinales; family Pinaceae; genus Pinus; species Pinus albicaulis. The sequence continues at coordinate 241,945,878 of CM076569.1, read as the reverse complement.
AGAGAGGGCCGCAACTGCACAATGTAGAGGCAGCTTCAGCTATGCAGGTGCTGCGTAGTCACTCCCAGGGCAACGTTAGGCAACTGGAAACCCTTAGGGACAGCGTAGGGATTGCGTCACCCAGTCTAGGGTTACACAACCCTTTCTAGGCCAGCGCAGAGGGACACAGAGGTTGCAGAGGCTGACACAAGGGCTTCAGGGGCAGCGCTTGGGTTTCTAGGGCCAAGATCTGGTTGAGTCCTGTAAATCCTATTTGAGGGTGTCGATCAGTGAATATTCTGGCTTCATAACAGCAGGAGAGCTGCAGATCTATATTTTCTCTGTTGGGTTTTCCAGATCTGGAACCCATATTTGTTGTATTTAGAGATACTCTTAATAATAAAACCCTCCAGCAGCCAGAGACCGGTTTCTCGCATTGGGTTTTTTCCGGGGACTATTGTCCAGAAAATCATTGTGTCACTTTGTCTACGTGTGCATGTACTTTTTCTAGATTTGAATTGGTGAAAGTCTGTTATGTGTTTTGCTTCGATATTAATTTGAATTTTCAGCTAAATAACTTAATTAAGTAGGAGGAGCATAACCAGATCTAACAGTAGATTTCTGTATAAGTAACATTCATAAATTTTCACACCAGATACCAATGTGGTATTGGGAGTACAGTGGCTGATTATGCTGGGTAAGGTCACGATAGACTGAGAGACACTGGAGATGAAGTGGACGGATAAGAAGAGCGGAAAGCATGTGATGATCAGAGGCATGCACACATATCCTTCGTAGACAGTTTCAACACACCAGATGGAGGTAGACTTTTGGAGGGGAGACATAGAGTGGGTAGTAGAACTGCGTATTTCGAACGCAGGGGCCACAAGGCAGGGAGTTCACCAAGATGTGCAGTCGATATTAGACAGGAACTTCACGGTTTTAGGGACATACCACCGGGGCAACCACCAGACCGGGGGTTTGAACACACCATTGAGCTGGAGTAGGGGATCTAGGCAGTGATCACCACACCCTATAGGCATCCCAAGGCCTACAGTGATGAGATTGAGAGAGTTATCCATGAGCTCTTAGCAATAGGACACATCCAACTCAGTACTATCCCATTTTCTTCTTTTGTGGTATTGGTGAAGAAGAAGGATCACTGCGGATGTGCATCGACTATATGGAACTCAACAAAAAGACAATGAAGAACGGATACCCCATTCCTAGAATTGACGAGTTGATGGATGAGCTGAGGGGATCAAAATTCTTCTCCAAGATCGATATGAGGTCGAGATATCATCAGATCCGGGTGAGAGACCTGGATGTCCCCAGGACTGCTTTCAGGTGCCATTATGGCCACTTCGAGTTTTTGGTGATGCCCTTGTGGCTAACCAATGCACCGGCCACCTTTCAGTCTTGCATGAACCACATCTTCCGTGGCCAGTTGAGGAAGTTCATGCTGGTGTTCTTTGATGACATCCTTATATACAACTGCACTTGGGACGAGCACTTGCAACACATTGAGGCTGTGCTGCGTATTTTGGAGGAGCAACATTTCTATGCTAAGCTCTCCAAGTGCAAGTTCGGATTGACAGAGATGCTCTATTTGGGGCATATCATTGGTGTGGACGGAGTGAGAGTCCAGGAGGAGAAGATCCGGGGCATCCTGGAATGGCTGAAATTGAAGAATGTGACAAAGCTCTCGGGATTTGTAGGCATCTGCACCTACTACTGGAAGTTTGTCAAGGGATTTTCCTAGCTTGCTGCACCCCTCACAGATCTCACCAAGAAGGGGACATTTAACTGGACTGATACTGTGTAGAGGGCCTTTGACAGGCTCAAGGAGGTAATGAGCAGCTGCCCAGTGTTGGCTTTGTCAGATTTCATGCAACCCTTCATTTTGGAGTGTGATGCTTCAAGGGAGGGGGTAGGCGCAGTATTGATGCAGGGAGGCCACCCTATAGCTTTTGAGAGCAGAAAGCTACTGCCACATGAGAGGTTGTATCCGATATACGACAGGGAGATGCTGGCCATTATGCAAGCATTGGCCAAGTTTCGGCAGTATCTGGTGGGCAACAGATTTCGGGTGAGGACTGACCACAACAGCCTCGGGTTCTTCCTTGAGCAAAAGCAGTTGTAGGAGAGGCAACATAAGTGGGTTAGTAAGATCTAGGCTTACGACTTTGACATTGAGTATGTCAAAAGGAAGAACAATGTAGTGGCCGATGCTCTATCACATAGACCGGCAACGTTGTCCTTGATGAGCATAGATATAGATTGGAGGGATCAACTGCTGGAAGGCTACTTGCAGAACTATGTCACGAGGCAGCAGAAGGCATGGCTGCGTTGGCTACATTTGGGAGAATACTGTTACAACAACACTTTCCACATGTTTGTCGGTATTTCTCCATTTTATGCTTTGTATGGATATCATGCTCTGAATTTTGCTGATGTTATGTTTGGAGGTAGCAAGATCCCTAGGGCCAAGGATTGGATCCGAGAGAGCCAAGATATACTCCGAGCTATCAAGGACAACTTAGCCACAACGCAGAATCAACAGAAGCTCTATGCCGATAGAAAGCGGGTAGAGAGATAGTTTGAGGTAGCTGACTTGGTCTACCTTCGACTTCAACCTTATCGGTAGTCTACATTGAAGCAGAAGGGGGCCGAGAAGCTCAAGCCCCGCTTCTATGGACCTTACAGGGTGATTCGTCGGATAGGGGAGGTTGCTTATGAGTTGAAGCTGCAAGAAGGTAGCAGGATACATAACATCTTCCTTGTATCATGCTTGAAAAAGGCATTGGGGCAACACGTGACTGCAACAGAGGAGCTCCCACCTACAGATGATGAGGGGCATTTGGTGTTACAACCAAAAGCCATGTTAGACACCCAGGAGAGATAGCTACGGAGCAGGACAGTTAAGGAGTATTTGGAGAGATGGAGAAATTTGCTGGATGAGGGTGCCACTTGGGAGAGTGAGAAGATTTTGTAGCACCCATCCTTGCAGTTGCTTGAGGTCAAGCAGCATTTTGGCGGGGAGGACTGTAATATTCCCAATTAGCAGCAGGTAATTGGCAATATTAATTTTGCTCAGATTTTTCCTTTCTAATGGTCAATCATAAAATAAAGGGGTGATGGGACCCATAACCCAGCTTAGGATAAATAAACTCCCTAAAGTCACTTAACATTATTTTGATTTCAGCATGGGGCCCATGGGAGCCATGTGACAGCGCAAGGAGAGGGACAATGCAGAGGCAGCGTGGGCCAGGCAGCGCAGTGGCAGCATGGGCCAGGACAACGCAGTGTAGGCATGACAACGTGGCATGAGGAGACAACACAGCTTAGTGGGGGCCAAGGGAGAGCTCGGGTCTCAAGCATAAAAGGAGGGAGAGGCTAGCTACTCATTCATTCTATTATGCATCTTCATAATTTCTGTCTAACATATATTGAGCACGCTTACACTGTTTAGCTAAGTTTGCAAGTGTTGTTCAGCACACGGGTGTCTCCCAGGACGCAGAGGAGGAAGCACCTATGACAAAAGAAGTAGACGACGAGGAGTTCGGTAATCTCCTCTTGAAGTCTATACAGGAACTCTCCAGAAAAATATAGGAGATGGGTCAGATATTGCTGGGGAGAGCAGACAGCGTGAAACCCCAAGGGGATTTCACATCGGAGAAGGGTCTGACACTTCTCATCACACGCAACAGAAGAACACAGCGTAGCAGGTGGTGGTACGCACTCCCCCACGTTCCACTATGCCCACATTCTTGACTGCAGGTACGGGAACGGGAGGATCCCGGGAGCCAGAGATGGCTCATTATGGGGATTATTTTGCAGAGTATCAATCATACAGGCGAGAGTTTGGCGAAGCTCTCTCTTTCGACGATTTCTGCCAGCTAAAGAACAACAGCTGACCTTGCAACGAGAACAGAGGAGGTGGGTACACGTAGGGAGGTGAGCTGCAACGTACCATGGGCAGATTTTTCTTGCCAACATATGAAGGGTCATCGAAATGTTCAGCAAAAGCTTGGGTAGAAAAGCTGGACATTTACTTTCAGCTGAACCAAATGGCAGAGGTGGAGGCCATCAAGGTGGCAGTGCTGCACCTTGAGGGGGAAGCCCATGACTGGTGGTTCCATGGGATGGCCACATTGGGTCACTCAGCAGTGACAACATATGCAGAGTTCACCCGAAGATTGGTGGAGAGGGTTGATCGGAAGGATCAGGAAGAGCATTTTGTCGAGCTAACCCAACTCAAACAGATTGGGAACCCAAAAACTTACATTTATGAGTTCTTGAGATTTTCAGTGATGGTGCCAGACTTGTCTGCAACCAGGAGGATTTACATGTTTATTGATGGGCTGGCAGAACCTCTGCGTGGGTTAGTCAGGTCCACTAGGCCTGCTACACTTCAGGATGTAGTCGGGAGGACAAGGGACTTGTAGGATGCTTTGCCCAGGACTAGAGCTCCTTTCCCCCAGAAACCGACATTTCAGCCAAAGGGGAAAGACACGAGAGTTCCACCGCTGAAGGGGAACCAAGGCCGAGGGCCTTTGGACAATGACACCCGGAGAGGTTTGAGACGGAGGAAGCTATGCTTCACATGCCAGGAGCCATGGGCACCGGGTCATCGATGTGCCGCAGGGAAGGCACATTACATTGAGGTCTTCTCCGATAGTGAGGGAGAAGAAGATGCTTATGAGGAGATAGAGGGAGAGGCCATTGCTGAGGCACAAAGAGGAGATCGTCCACAACCACCTCCCCAGGAGCAGGAGGGGCAGTGTTTGCACCCACAGGAGGATTCCTTGCATCTTTGCGAGGAGTTCTGAAGTATTTAACACTACATGTTCGAGGCACCGTCCAGGGACAGCGTGTTTCAGTATTGTTAGGTAGCGGGGCCACTCATAACTTCATTGATGCCCAGCTAGTGCAGAGGAGGGGCATACCGACTGAGAGTTTTGATGGCTTCTCAGTATTGGTTCCGGGCGCTAGAACCATGCAGTGTATGAGATATGTTCCAGCATTGGCAGTGACCATGGGGATGTACATGATGACAGACCACTTCTTTGTGGTTGACATCCCAGATACCAATGTGGTATTGGGAGTGCAGTGTTTGATTATGCTGGGTAAGGTCACCACAGATTGGGAGACACTGGAGATGGAGTGGACAAACAAGAAGAGTGGGAAGCGTGTGATGATCAGGAGCATGCACACATACCAAATGCATGCAGACCTCTGCAAGGGGGACATAGAGTGGGCAGTAGAACTGCGTATTTCAGAGGCAGGAGTCACAGGGCAGTCAGTACACCTTGATGTGCAGTTGATATTAGACAGATACTCCACGGTTTTTGGGGACATACCACCGGGGCAGCTGCCGGACCGGGGATTTGAGCATACTATCGAGTTGGAGCAGGGGATCCAGGCTGTGATCACCACCCCCTATAGGCACCCCAAGTTCTACAGGGATGAGATTGAGAGAGATATGCATGAGCTCTTAGGGCTGGGACACATTCGACCCAGTACTAGCCCGTTTGCTTCCTCTGTTGTTCTAGTGAAGAAGAAGGATGGCACATTGCAAATGTGCATTGGCTTCCGAGCACTCTACAAAAAGACCATGAAGAACCGATACCCCATCCCCAGGAGTGACGAGTTGATGGATGAGCTGAGGGGATCGAAGTTCTTCTCCAAGATTGATCTGAGGTCGGGATACCATTAGATGGATGAGTTGAGGGGATCGAAGTTCTTCTCCAAGACATCCCCAAGACTGCATTCAGGAGCCATTATGGCCATTTCGAGTTTCTGGTGATGCCCTTCAGGCTAACCAACGCACCAGCCACCTTCCAGTCTTGCATGAACCACATCTTCCATGGTCAGTTGAGGAAGTTTGTGGTGGTGTACTTTGATGATATTGTTATGAATCTAAGTTCATAACTATTTAGAATATGTTCTTGTTTTATTAATTTAATTATGAATATAATTAGTTAGTTAAATAATTAATTAAATGAAATGAAGAGGCATCATTTTCCAAAGGACGTGTCTCTCTAATTGGGCGTGGCCAGTCAACTCCTATTTAAAGGAGCACCGCCTCAGCCTTGTAACCATCATTCATCATATCAATATATATTTATCTCTTTTAAATCTTGAGAAATCTTCAAGAATTACATAAATTAACTGAGTAATTAGTTGCCCAGGTGTCTAACGTACAGGTTAGACGCTACAGTGGTATCAGAGCCTTCGATCAAGGTCCAGAACTACAGAATCCAGATTTATCAACGTCCATACTGTGTCATTCGTGCTTCTGCTGTGTTAGTCTCCACGCAGGACTCAACTGTACAGTGAAACAGAATTTGTTGAAATCTGTTGACAGCGTTAGAACAGGGTGTTGCCGGCTGTGTAAATAGCTGCGTTGTTGTAACACTGTGCATTCTAGTTCAGAAATTCTCGGTGTGTAACATTGTCACAGTGTCGGTTAATTACGCGACAGGGTTTGATCCTTGTTACACCACGGAACATAAAAATTTATACGGGTTGTAACTATACGGTGGTCGGGAAAATTAAAACGCTCGTGTCAAATGCCACGGAAGGTCAAGACCGGTTAGCCAAGCAACGTGGCCGTGGCTGTGGCTCGGGATTATAAAGGCGTCGACAGACGTCTAACTTAAATATTAACTAGCAATCAGATTATATAGAGTATACTATTACAGTCAACGTGGGGTAGACGTGAACGGCCGGCTAGCATAAGCATCGTTGTTAAAGTTAGATTTTATAAATTATAATAACATAACTTATAATATATATATTTATATAATTTGTAAAAGTTTATATATATATATTTTTATAAATTATAATTTATATAATAATTTTATGATTTAAACAAAAAAAAAAAAAAAAAAATCGCTCCTAAGAAGAAAAAAAATAAAATGGCGAAGGACAATGATGATACAAAAAGGATAAATGAATGCGAAAACAATATTGAAAAGATAACAAAAAGTCAGGATGAAATGGCCAAGGATATCACAGATATAAAAGATACGTTGAGGGATATAACACATAGCTTAAAAATCCTAGAGGGGATTTCTCCAGATCGCGACTTCCAAAGGAATTTTCAGGGACGAATACAACAAATACAGTTTGAAGGAAGTCAATACTGCACTAAATCACTAGAAGGGAATTTCCTTAAAATTAAAAGTAAATTACCTACATATGATGGTAAAGACCATCGGGGTGCCATCGTTTGGGTAAACAAAATGGAGGCCATTTTTGCAGCAAATTCACCATTAGGTTCGCAAGAAAAAGTCATAACAGCATCCAACTCCCTGGAAGGAGAAGCATATGACTGGTATATGTGGTGGTCCCCTAAGTGTAGTGGTCTTACATTCACTTGGGAAAATTTAAAGAACTCTCTGTTGAAAAGATTTCATGATGAGGAAGAGGATGATGTATATGAGAGATTTGTTCACCTCAAGCAGAAGGGATCGGTGAGTGAATACACTCACGAATGGGAAGTATTAGCAGTAAGGCAAAGAGGATTTTCAGATGAAGAATTATTAAAAATGTATTGTTGTGGCTTCAAAGACTACATTCGGGAAGAATTAAAATTGTATAAACCCAATACTGTTGAGGAAGCCAGACATGCCGCCATAATTATTGAACGAAAATATAAAGTCCATAGAAACCCATATGCTAATAATGAGAGGGCAGTTAGTTATGCTAAGGGAAAATCAGGTAAAACACCCATGGAGAAGTCAACCAAATACATTCCCCCACCAATGCGCAATGAAGGAAAACAACCAACTAATGTTGAAAGAAAAAAAGAGGGGAAATGTTGGAAGTGTGGAGACAAATATTTCGCAGGACATAAATGTGCAAACCAAAAACTTTATAACTGTGAAGCAGAACAAGATGGGGATTCACAAGAAGATAACACTGACAAGGAGAGCAATGAAGAAAGTGAAAACTCAAATCTAGAACAAGATGAAGATATTCCACGAATTTCGCTCGCAGCCATCACAGGGATAGCTCAGCCACAAACATTAAAACTTAAAGGTCACATTAAGAAGCAAAATGTTATAGTCCTAATAGACTCTGGGAGTACACACAACTTTGTGGATGTTAATATTGCAAAAAGACTAAACATTTTTGCTTACCCTGTAGCAAACTTAAAAGTAATGGTAGCAGATGGTAAACGAATAGATGGAATAGGCAAGTGCCATAAGGTCAAGCTACAATTGAGTGAATATGAGACAGAAACTAGTTTTTATACGGTTCCCCTAGGGGGAGTAGATGTCGTTTTAGGGATCGAATGGTTGCGGACATTAGGTACATACTCAGCAAATCACATAAAGCAATTTATTAAGTTTAAAATGGATGGAAGAAGATACAAGTTAATGGGGTTCCATGCCCCACCCACTCAAGTTGTCTCTGCTCAACAAATGAAAAAACTCATTCGCAAAGGGAGCTCCAGCATTTTTGGCACAATGTCAACAATTGGAGTTACTATCGATGGAAGGGGACTCACAGTCCATGGAAATTTCATCTTTAATCCAAAAATACAAGACGGTTTTCCGAGACCTACCAATGGACTAACCCCTAAAAGGAAGATTGAACACATTATCGAGATTAAACCAGACTCCACACCAGTAAATGCCAAACCATATCGTTACCCGCATCATCACAAAACAAAGATAGAACGATTAATACAAGACTTGTTGGAGCATGGAATCATAACAAAGAGTAGAAGCCCGTATGCTGCTCCAGTGGTGTTAGTTAGGAAGAAAGATGGATCTTTCCGACTATGTATAGATTATAGAGGATTGAATAAAATCACAATTAAACATAAGTTTCCAATTCCATTCATTGATGAGATGTTGGATGAGTTACATGGTGCAGAATATTTTTCAAAATTAGATTTAAGATCAGGATATTACCAAATATGGGCAAGACTAGAAGACGTCGAGAAAACAGCTTTCCGAACCCATGAAGGACATTATGAGTTCAAAGTCATGCCGTTTGGGCTAACAAATGCACCAGCGACTTTCCAAGCTACCATGAATGATCTCTTCCACCCATATTTGCAGAAGTTTGTATTAGTTTTTTTTGACGATATCCTCGTTTATAGCAAGACATGGAAGGAACATCTCAAACATTTGGAGACAGTACTATCTGTTTTAGAAAATAATCAATTTTATGCTAAATTGTCAAAGTGCACCTTCGGGCAGAAGGAAGTTGAATACCTTGGACACATTATATCTAGGGAGGGAGTCAAAGTAGACCCCAACAAAATTAAGGCAATCAGAGAATGGCCTAGACCCAAGAACATATCAAAGTTAAGAGGATTTCTAGGCCTCACCGGTTATTATAGAAGGTTTATAAAAAATTACGCACAATTGACAACACCCCTGACTAATTTACTAAAAAAGAATGCGTTTCAGTGGGACAATCAAGCAGATAAGTGTTTTGAGAAATTAAAAGAAGTGATGTCAACCACACCGGTACTTGCAACGCCCGACTTCTCCAAATCATTTGTAGTTGAATGTGATGCTTCGGGATTCGGAATTGGAGTTGTATTAATGCAGGATAACCACCCTATAGCATTCGAAATTCGCAAACTGAATAAACGAGAAGGGCTAAAATCAACATACCAAAAAGAAATGCTTGCCATCATACATGCATTAACTAAGTGGCGCCAATACTTGCTTGGAAGTAAATTTTCAATTCAAACTGACCACAACAGTTTGCAATTCTTACTTCAACAAAAGACTTTGTCAACAGAGCAACAGAAATGGATGGAGAAGCTGTTAGCATTCGATTTAGAAATATTACACAAAAAAGGGAAGGAAAATGTCGTCGCAGATGCTCTTTCACGTAAAGATGACGACCACACCGCTTGTGCCGCCATGGTTGTTGTTCCAGATTGGTTGGATGAAATAAGAGCTGAATATGCCAAGGATGAAGAGTGTGACGCTATGATTAAGAATATCAGTCAATGTGTCAATTTCGAATGGAAGAATGACATCTTATGGTATAAGAATAGAATTTATCTAACACCAGCATCCAAATTTAAGTCAAAAATCTTAAGGGAATCACACAGTTCACCAGCTGCTGGACATGTTGGATTCTATAAAACTTACTATAACATTCGACAGTCATTCTATTGGAAGGGCATGAGCAAGGAGATTCAGAAATATGTTGCTGAATGTGATGTTTGCCAAAGAAATAAAAGTGAGAACATTCCAACACCAGGTCTGTTACACCCCTTACATATACCAGATTAGAAATGGGAAGAGATCTCGATGGATTTTATAGAAGGATTACCTGTATCAGACGTCAAAGATAAGATATTTGTCGTAGTAGATAGGCTCACAAAGTATGCCCATTTTATGGCTATTAAGAAAACTGATACAACTAAGAAAATTGCAGAGACATTTTGTAAAAACATATACAAATTACATGGGTTCCCCAAGATCATAGTCAGTGATAGAGACGCTAGGTTCAAAGGCAATTTCTGGAAGGAATTCTGCCACCATGTAGGAATATCCCTCAACATGAGTACAGCCTATCACCCCCAGACAGATGGGCAGACTGAAGTGGTAAATAAATGTTTAGAAACGTATCTTCGTTGTTTTGTCACTGACAAACAAAGTAGGTGGACCCAATGGCTACATCTGGCAGAGTGGTGGTATAATACCACCTACCATATATCGGCAAAGATGACGCCTTTCCAAGCTCTTTATGGTTATGAACCACCGAAATGGAAGGATTTTGCACTTCTTAATTCTAAAGTTCCAGCCGTAAAAAATCACTTGGAAGAAAACCAAAGAATCATCAATTTATTAAAAGAAAATCTAAACCTGGCACGTAATAGAATGAAACAACAAGCCGATCAACATCGCACTGAAAGAGAATTTGAAGTGGGAGATTGGGTTTTTGTTAGGCTTCAACCTTACAAGCAGTTGTCGTTAAAGCAACAAGGCAAAAATAAACTATCACCAAAATATTATGGGCCGTATCAAATAGACAGGAAGATCAGTCCTGTAGCTTATGGATTAAAGTTACCAGATAATTGTCGAATCCATAGTACTTTTCATGTATCAAATCTCAAAAAAGTACTATGGCAGAACCAAATAGCACAAACAGAAATACCAGAGACCGATGAAAAAGGAAGAATCGTCCTAGAACCAGAGGGCATACTTGCTACACGAGAAAAGGTTTTACGGTCAAAGACAATAAAAGAATACCTCATTAAATGGAAAAGGCTGCCCGAGGAAGATTCATCGTGGGAGTCAGAACGTTTCATTCGCCAACACCCAAGTCTACCTATGCTTTGAGGACAAAGCATCTTAAGGGGAAGGCAATGTTATGAATCTAAGTTCATAACTATTTAGAATATGTTCTTGTTTTATTAATTTAATTATGAATATAATTAGTTAGTTAAATAATTAATTAAATGAAATGAAGAGGCATCATTTTCCAAAGGACGTGTCTCTCTAATTGGGCGTGGCCAGTCAACTCCTATTTAAAGGAGCACTGCCTCAGCCTTGTAACCATCATTCATCATATCAATATATATTTATCTCTTTTAAATCTTGAGAAATCTTCAAGAATTACAGAAATTAACTGAGTAATTAGCTGCCTAGGTGTCTAATGTACAGGTTAGACGCTACAGATATCCTCATATACAACCGCACTTGGGAGGAGCACTTGCAGCACATTGAGGATGTACTGTGTATTTTGGAGGAGCAACATTTCTATGCTAAGCTCTCCCACTGTGAGTTTGGGTTGACAGAGATGCTCTACTTGGGGCATATCATTGGTGTGGATGGAGTGAGAGTCCATGAGGAGAAGATCCAGGCCATCCGGGATTGGCCGGAACCGAAGAATGTGACAGAGCTCCAGGGATTTGTAGGCATCTACACCTACTACCGGAAATTTGTCAAGGGATTTTCCGAACTTGCTGCACCCCTCATAGATCTGACCAAGAAGGGGGCATTTAGCTAGACTAATATCGCGTAGAAGGCTTTTGATAGGCTCAAAGAGGTGATGAGCAACTGTTTGGACTTCACGTAACCCTTCATTCTGGAGTGTCATGCTTCGGGAGAGGGAGTAGGCGTAGTACAGATGCAGGGGAGCCACCCTATAGCTTTCGAGAGCCGGAAGCTACTGCCACATGAGAGGTTGTATCCGATATACAACAAGGAGATGCTGGCCATTATGCATGCATTGGCTAAGTTTTGGCAGTATCTAGTAGGCAACAGGTTTCGATGAGGACTGATCACAACAGCCTCCGGTTTTTTCTTGATCAAAAGCAGTTGTAGGAGAGGCAGCAGAAGTGGGTCAGTAGATTCAGGCCTACGACTTTGACATTGAGTATGTCAAAGGGAAGAATAATGTGGTTGCAGATGCTCTATCACGTAGACCAACAACGTTGTCCTTGATGAGCCTAGATGCACACTGGAGGGCTCAACTGTTAGTGGAGTTCCCCAAGGACCGCTTTGTTTGTGAGGTACTGTACTGGACAACCAAATTTCATATGACAGGTACAGGGTGATGGATGAGGTCATCTATTATAGAGATATGATCTTCTTGATTGGGGATTCCGACCTCACGGAGAAGATATGGCGTGCATCCCACGATTCCTCGCTATCAGGCCATCAGGGATTCACAAAGACCTACAGGGCCATCAAGGAGAGGTTCTCTTGGAGAGGCCTCAAGGAGGACGTACAGGGAGTGCGCAAGTGTGTCAAAGGAACAAGGGGGAGATGAGTCACCCAACCGGTGTGCTATAGCCGCTTCGCATTCCGGAAGGAAATTGGGAAAGTTTCTCTATGGATTTCATTACTGGGTTGCCCACAATTCAGGGCAAAGATTGCATCTTTGTGGTTGTTGATCGACTAACAAAGTATGCCCATTTCTTCGCTATATCAACACGGTACACAACTGCACAGGTGGCCGAGCTATTTTTCCGTGATGTTTTCAGATTACATGGTCTTCCTAAGACCATAGTTAGTGACATGGACAACTGTTTCATGGGCAGCTTTTGGCAGGAGCTCTTTCATTTGGTGGGTACAGAGTTAACTCCTAGCACCAATTATCACTCTCAGATGTATGGGTAGACGGAGATAGTGAACAAGTGGTTGGAAGTTTACTTGCGGAACTATGTCACGGGGCAGCAAAAGGCATGGCTGTGCTGGCTTCACCTAGGAGAATACTACTACAACACTACTTTCCACATGTCTATTGGTATGTCTCCATTTTATGCTTTGTATGGATATCATGCTTTGACGTTTGCTGATGTTATATTTGCAGCTAGCAAGGCCCCTAGGGCCAAGGACTGGATCCAAGAGAGCCAAGATATACTCCGGGCTCTTAAAGACAAATTAGCCACCACACAAAACCAATAGAAGCTGTATGCAGATAGAGGGCAGGTAGAGAGACAGTTTGAGGTAGGTGACTTGGTCTACCTCCGACTTCAGCCATACAGGTAGTCTACGCTAAAGCAGAAGGGGGCCGAGAAGCTTAAGCCCCGCTTCTATGGACCTTACAGGGTAATCCGTCGGGTAGGAGAGGTTGCTTATGAGTTGGAGTTGTCGACAGGGAGTAGGATAGATAACATTTTCCATGTATTATGCCTGAAGAAATCTTTGGGACAGTAGGTGACTGCAACTAGGGAGCTTCTACCTACAGATGATGAGGGGCATTTGGTGTTACAGCCAGAAGCCATTTTTGACACCTGGGAGAGACAACTACGGAGCAGGACAGTCAAGGAGTATTTGGTGAGATGGAGGAATCTTCCGGATGAGCATGCCATTTGGGAGGATGAGAAGATTCTGCAACATCCATCTTTGTAGTTGCTTGAGGACAAGCAACATTTTGGCAGGGAGGACTGTAATATTCCCAATTAGTAGCAGCTAATTGGCAATATTAATTTTTGCTCAGATTTTGCTTTTCTAATGTTCAGTCATAAATAAAAGGGGTGCTGGGACCCATAACCCAACTTAGGAGGAATAAAATCCCTAAAGTCACTTAGCCAACATAATGATTTCAATGTGGGGCCTAGGGGGACCAAGTGATAGCGCAGGGAGAGGGACAATGCAAAGGCAGTGTGGGCCAGGCAGCCCAGTGGCAGCATGGGCTGGGACAACGCAGAGTAGGCAAGGCAGCGTGGCAAAGGAGGACAACGCAGCACAGTGGGGCCCAAGGGAATGTTAGGGTCTCAAGCATAAAATGGAGCGAGGACCTAGCTTCTCATTCATTCTATTATGCATCTTCGGAATTTCTGTCTAACAGATATTGAGCATGCTTACGCTGTTTAGCTAAGTCTGCAAGTGTTGTTCAGCACACGGGTGTCTCTGAGCGAGGATCCCAACCTCAGCCTCGGGGGACTTCGAGTGCTCGTTCAGGTGAGGAGCTTTACCTTGAGTTTTTAGAGCAGATCACGCAGATCTATCCATCCAGGAGTTACGCAGTCTCTAGGCACCACAGTCTCTCACAGAGGTTATGCAGTTTTAGAGGAGGGCAACTCCAGGAGTGAGGGATATTTAGTAGTTTCAGTTCGGGAGAAGTGTAGGCAGATTGAGGCCAGCATTTCCAACCATTCAGTTCAGAGGCCAACGTACTAATTAGGAGTGTGTAATTTTCCCGAGGGGGTTAGATTCTGGGTTCAGCCTTTCCGGAATTTCTTCCTGGGTTTTTCTTGGTTTTTGGAGGAGAGTTCATAGCTGGAGTTTCATTATTTTCTGAGCAGGGGAACAACCCCAAAGAGCAGCTCCATTCTAGTCAGAAGCATCATTTTCCAGCAGCAGCAACAACTCAGGGAGTTATGCAGTCCATCATAGAAGTAGCCATCCATTGCAGGGTTTGGAGAGTTATTTCAGCTTGCCTTGAGCAAGCCAAGGTGCCATAATTTTGATCACCTTCTTCTACTCATTCCCTATTTCCAGATTTATAATAAAATGGCCCAGCTTTTTTGAAATGGTTGCAGTGATTTTCATGGTGTCTCTCTATTAGCTGTAGTTTTTGTTTATGTTGCTTTGTATTGCTGTTTATTTCCTATTCAGAATATTACAGACAAAGAGACATTGGGAGATGAAACCCAGTCTCCCTCTCCTTGTATATATTCATATTCTCTCTTAATGAAAAACACAATGACATTTATGGAGTTACTCCTGGCTTGACATGTATCAGAGCACAGGTCCTAAATTACCTTTTTTTACGGTAACTCCTGCCATTGTTCTCATTTTTCACTAGCCATCATTCTTTGTCCCTCTACTAGAATTTTGAGCCTTGGAGCTGCGTTGAACATCCTAAGTGTGCATTAGTTCATTGGTTTTGTTGTGCATTGAAGGCGTGTGATAAGACCGACTTGTAAAAGGAGCGTTGTTGTCGCTGTGCATTAAACGCTTTTTAAAAGGTTAAGTTTGAAGACCGTGCAAATCAAATGCCGATGCTTATGGCCCGACAACCGTGAAGAATACATGAGTTGAGCGTGGATTTGAAGACTGTGCAAAACCATTTTTCTCTTCTCTCAGCATTGGTTGTTGTTGGAAACTCCTGTTCTGCGAAGGTTGAATGTTCCCTCTGGTTCGTATGCGTTGAAGGCAGTAACCTATGGTTCATTCTGTGTGTGGAATTTTGCATGCATTAAGTTCTCAATGGCATTTGGTGCATGCCTGGGTGTTGGTAATGCCTGCGGGGAAAGTTGTGCGTTGGAGACCGTGTAATGGTATGTTATTCCCGCGTTGAAATTTTGCAGGGCTATGTTTAAAATTGAATGCTGCGTTGAGTTTAGCCATTAAACACCATGAAGTGATGTGAGTTGTGTGTTGAATAGTTTTTTTTGAAGACATGTATGGTGAATGTTTTGTGTATGCTTCTTATATGGGGCCGATTAAAGAGTATGCTCTTCATATGTCACATGTCTGAAATATTATATTGGCATATGAAAGTATATAAAGTGCATATGGTATATTTCTTAAGAATATGGTATGTGTTATTCACCGTTTTTTGATAAGCCATATAGTATATTGGTGTATGGAGGAATATTAAGAGCCTACACTTAGTTGCGATTTTTTTGAAGACATAGTCAATCAATTTTATTATAAAAACATCAACCTTTTGTTGCAATTATTATAATTTTGGGCCCAGATAAGATTATATGATGCATTCACTCATCTCCATAGTCGGAGTATTTCTCATTAGCAAAGAGAACTATCATGGGTGGTCTAGGAAGATAAAGAACACCTTGATTTTTCATGAGTTGTGGAAAGGAGTTTGTGAAGGAGAAGGAGACAATGCCCCTGAAAAGCCTACTTTAGACAAGGAGCTTGCCATTTGGGAAAATAAGAATAGCAAGACCTATGCCTTGATTGCAATGTTAGTAAACGAAGAGGTGAGTCGTCATATTTCGCCTTTTACAAATGCTTTTGAATCTTTAAGCAAAATATGTCACGATCAAATTTTCTTCATGAGCACTGCTCACGAAAGAAATCGATCTCTGATCTCCACCAAATGTATTTTCCAAATGACACTTCAAGCCATTCTTATAGTCTTCTCGTTGAAACTTCAATGACCCAGATTAGATCTCTAATCAATGGCTAAGATTAACTTTTCGCTTGATCTGCCTTTTCTCAAATATTCACACCCATATTCTATTAATTCACTTTAATTATTTTATTTTCCTAAGTTTAGAGTTAGGGTCTCTTTAAAAATAATCAATTATTTTAATAGAATAGAATCCAGGTGGAATTTCACCAAACGATTTCTGGGTTATCTAAAATACATGTGTCTAAGCCTCTCAACAAAATTTGAGACTTAGAGCACATTCGATGCTACCCCAAATCAACACTCCCTCTTAGCGAGGAATGTGCTTTAACAATATGCCCTGCTGCACATTGTTCTGACCCTGAAGCATCTCCCTCCGTGCTGCTGATGTCTGGCACTGCTACCCATCAACTCTATGCAAACCTTTCATCTGTGCTACTTCTGACACTGCTATTGTCAGCACTGCATTCGTAATGCAACTCCCTCTGAATTTTGCATCCGTGCTACAACGGACTATGCCACTGCCAACTGCTACTGCACTGCATCCATAATATTAAAAATTGGCCAGGTCAAACCGGAAATTGGTCAGACCGTTGGCTGGTCAAAACCGGTTGAAAAACTTGGTCAAACACTCCCTTTCGCCTAAAAATTCCGGTTAACCAGTGCTGATCGACCGATTAAGGACGAAACCGGTCGATTTATGAATAAACTGGCTGGTTCCGTCCTTAACCGGCCGGTCAGCACCTAACATCCTGTAGGGACCCAGGCACGGCCAACAACGAAGTTTAGGGCTGATTTGGAGGGACGAGGAGGGGTGTTTCCCTCCAAAAACACCCTCCCCAATCCTTTATAACCAGGGGCAACCTCTCCTTTGTCTCACACCATCTCATTTGTAGTTTGTGAGTTTGATTGAGAGCTTGGAGAGTGTTGAGTGTTTGCTGGAGCAGTGATCTTGGAGGCTTGGAGTTGGAGTTGGAGCTATCTTGGAGATAGTTTGGAGCAGTCAGTAGAGTTGGCATCTTTAAGAGGACGCCAAAAAAGCTAGTTTGCATTGCCAGGTAAGGATTTTCACTTGAAAAATCCATCATTTCATTGTTGTTCATGTATTTATTTTCTCATGTGTTTAGTTGTGCTATTGCTATCAAATCTCTAGTCCTATGCTATCAAATTTTGTATGTTTGAATGTGCATTTTGTTTCGTAAATTTAGCCTTGGTTGTCCATTTATCTTAGCTACAATTTTTTTTAAATGGCAGATTTATTTCCAAATTTCAATTATTTCAAGTCAAGATGTCTCCAAAAACCAAGGACAGTGCATGGGCCCATTGTGATGTGGTTGATGGAAAGATGATATGGAAATTTTGTGAAAAATATATTGGAGGTGTGGGTATTCTTAGATTGAAACAACACTTGGCTAGGATAAGAGGCCAAGTAAAGCCATGTGATGCACCTAATGAAGTGATAGGTCCGGTTAGGGCAGAATACCTTGCAAAGTTTGAAAAGTTTGAGGAGACTAAGGCTAGGGAGAAGGCCATCCAAGATGAAATTGGAAGGAAGAGGGAACTAATAGAAACCCTGAGACAGAGTGGGTATGATGATTATGAGATTCAAGACTCCACTTCTATCCCTTCCACCAATGACCCCTTTGACTATGTTCCTCTTGTTGGCCAAAAATCAAAACCAACAAAGAGACCCAACATCCAGAGTTATTTCTCATCCACTGCTAATCCCACAAACCCAACATCCAGAGTTTTTTCTCATCCACTGCTAATCCCACCCCCACTTCCTCCTAGCCAAGTCGTCAACCCACTTTGGATCAACATTAGAAAAAAAAGTGAAAAGAAACTTCTTATCAGTACATTGCTAGATGGTGGTATGATGCAGATATCCCATTTAATGCTGCTTGCTCACCTTATTACCAAGCTACGTGGGACTTTGTTTTAGCTACAGGAAAGGGCTTCAAAGGCCCTACTGTGCATGACTTGAGGGGATCTCTTTCACAACAAGAGATTTGTAATATTGATGAGTATTTGGTTGACTATAAAGAGTCATGGCTCAAAATAGGTTGTTCCATCATGTCAGATGGATGGACTGATGGAAAGAACCGCACTATCATTAACTTCCTTGTTTCTTGCCCTCAAGGAACAATGTTTTTGAGATCAGTTGATGCATCTGATAAGGTGAAGGATGCAACCCTTGTATTTGAGCTTTTGGATGAGATTATTCAGGAAGTGGGGGAGCAGAATGTTGTGCAAGTCATCACAGATAATGCCTCAAACTATGTTCTTGCTGGAAAGATGCTTGAGTCCAATTATAATACCATATTTTGGACTCCATGTGCTGCACATTGCATAGACCTCATGCTTGAGGACATAAGCAAAGTGGAGTGGGTAAAAAACACTGTAGAGCATGGCAAGTGCATTACAAAATACATTTACAACCACTCATGGGTATTGAGCTTAATGAGGAAAAACACTGCGGGCAAAGAGGTTGTTAGGCTTGCAATAACAAGATTTGCAACTCACTTCCTCACGTTGCAATGTCTCAATTCTCAACAGAAAAACCTGTAGAAAATGTTTTCTTCTGATGATTGGACTGAATCTCGGTGGGCTCGTAGACAAGGTGGAAAAGACACCAAAAAGAAAGTCTTTGACAATTATTTTTGGAAAAGGTCTTCAGAGCTGTTAAAAATTGTTGAGCCCCTCGTTAAGGTGCTAAGGATGGTGGATGGGGAAAAGATGGCAATGGGATACATTTATGAGGCTATGGATCAGGTAAAGGAGCAGAAAAGGGCAGTTTACAGGGACAGGTTAGCTAAATATGGCTGAATATGGGAGATCATTGATAACAGATGATACAATCAACTCCATCGTCCTATACATGCAGCTGGGTATTTTTTGAACCCAAAGTATCATTATAAAGCTTGGCTAGGAGATCAACAGGATGGGGAGGTCAGATTTGGATTGATTGATTTGTTCGAGCGCATGGTCCCTATTCGTGCAGAACTTTTGGAAACACATAAACAACTTACTCTTTTTCAGTATGGCAGCTAGTACCTTTGGAAAGAACTTGGCGAAAATGGCAAGAGATGAGGATCAACCAGGTAAGCAATTCCAATTTGTTTTTCTTTTCAAGTTAAATTGTTTGTAAATAAGAAATGAAATGAACTATGTTACTAATTAATGTCTTTTTACTTGCAGCACATTGGTGGGAGTCGTTTGGCAGCCGATGTCCTCAATTGAAAAAGTTTGCAATTAGAATCATCAGCCAAACTTGCAGTGCTTTAGGTTGTGAGCACAATTGGCTTGTTTTTGAGCGCGCATACACATAAAGAAGAGAAACTGTTTGGAACAGGAACAGTTAAATGATCTTGTGTTTGTGCAATACAACCTTCGCTTGAGGCGGAATCAACTGATGAACAAAACACCTGATCTAGATCCAATTGTGTTGGATGATATTGATCCAACATCAAAATGGGTGGAGGAGACTGAAGATCCAGTGTTTGAGGCAAATTTTGATTTTGATGCAGCATTAGCGGGGTGTGAATTTGAAGTAGATTTGGTGGCGCCATTAGACGAAGACCCAGGATTGGTAGCTACATCAAGGAAAGGCAAACAACCAATGGTAACTCGTGCTTCCATTAGGTCCACTTCTATTGTTATTGGTGGCAGTGGAATTTAGGTTGCAGATGAGCCTTAGGTTGAGGCATCCTCAGACTCTGATCCAGATGATGTCTATGCAGTTGTCGATGTTGATCCTGTGTCTAGTAGTGGTGATGAATTTGATTATTGATCATGATTCATGTGTAGTCTTGTATTAGGCCAATGGCCTCATAGCTTGTAGCATTGTTTTTGGACTTTATGGGCCATTTGGAGCCTTATTGCTTATGTATTTTTCGATGATATGTATTGCACTCGGTGCCATTTTGATATATTCACCTTTGCGTGGTATATAAATGAGAAAACTTTGCATATTTTGTCTCTATTGGCTTGGAATCATGGTTGTAATTCTTAAAAATAGTTTTTTTATTAAAAAATAATTATTCAATGTATTTTTTAAAAACCGGTTCGTTTAGACCTGACCAGTACCGGTTAGACCGTTTTCGGTCCAGTTACCGGTTCATTAGGTCCACCAATCCGGTCACAGGTTCTGGTTTTTAATACTATGACTGCATCACAGTTGCTTTCTACAACTGAAAAACATCCAAAATTGGACAAGTATAATGCATGTCAGTGATGAAGATCTGACTGTTGTTAGCCTTTACATTGTCCCTTTGAAGTTGTTGTGCTGCTACTAGCTTCTCACTCTGCCTTCCTGCACTGCTGCCATCTCTGCTCTGCGCTGCTTAGACTTTGGTGCTGCTAACTACTGCACTGTCACTTCTGTACTCCTCTGCACCAACTGGCACTTGTCCATCCTGATAATTCTGATTTGGGTCCCGTAGCAAGGTGATGATCCGAGCGGTGGACTCCTCAAGGATCCTTCCCATTCTTGTAGATCTCTGGGTCTACAAATCCAAATCAGCCTACCTCCCTACTAGAGGTATATGAGAAATCATAGCAAATTCCTCCTCCACTATCTTCGCTGCCTTGAGTATCATGCTTCTCTTCCTTGTCCTTCTTTCTGAGAGAACATTGTGTGGTGCAATGTCCCATCTTGCCACACCGAAAGCATTTGATCTTTGACAAATCCTTCTTCCTTTTGCACTGCTCTGGCTGCCCCTTTGATGCAAGGGCCGCATTGTCCTCCTCCTCCTCCTTGATCATCGAACCGCTGCTGCTGTTGCCCTCAAATTGATACTTGATTAAGTCTCTCCTCATCTCTTCTTGCTGAAGAGCTCCCCACATTGATTCCTAGTCCGACAAGTTCTCTTTGTCCAGGATGCTTTGGGCAAAGACTTCGTAGTCCTCGGGCACTGAGTTGAGGGCCAATCTGACCATCTTTGTGGCTTTAGGAGCTTCTCCTTTGACTGCCAGTTGATCCCCGTTTTCCTGAAGTCTAGACAGGGAATGGATCAATACGCTCTCCCTTCTGCATCCTGGTGGTCCGCATTTTCTCCTCCCGAAACATCTTCCACTCCTCGGAAGATCCCTCATACAGTGTAGCCAATGCATCCCACATCTCCTTGGCTATCCCTTTGGCTGAGATGTGTGAAACAATATGATCCTTCACTCTGTTGAGGATCAACCACTTGGATTTTTCCATATTCTTCTTGAAGGCCCTTAGTAGTACTGCATCCACCAGTTTAGCTTGAGCACTGCCGATAAAGTGCTTGAGGTCATGCTCATCTAGAAAGAAGGAAATCCTTGCCTTCCAGATTACATAGTTGGAGGCACGCTCCAACCGGTCCAGGTCACACAATCCGTTGGTGGCCATCTCACCCAACTGTTGTCGATCTGATGCCTCTCACCCTCTGCGCAGCTGGCTTTACGCACTCCTTGTTGGAGCAAGCCGCGAAGTCTGTTGCTACCGCACGAGAAATTTGAGTTTCTTGGGCAAGAAACCCTCTGAGGTCAAAAATCCCCAAAATTTGTGTTTTAGCTACTCTTCCTGACGCTCTGCACTAGCAATCATTGTTGTGCAGTCAACTGCGTCCCTCCAGCTTCTGATCTGCGTAGATCTACTACGCTGTTCCCTTTGACTTGGATAAACAACAATATGGAACAAACCTACCTTCTATCGGCTCACTCAGAGAGAGATTTACATGCTCGTCTAGCCCTCCTGGCTTGGACTGCGCAATCAACTGGGAGATCAGTCTGCTGCTTATGCAACTCTTTGATCCCAACTTCACCAATGCTGAATCTGCTGGACCTGTTCTTTTGTTCCTCCTGCACTCAGCGTAAACAAGATTTGATACCATGTGCAAATTCCGTTAACCTTTGGAATCCTATTGCAACAACTAGAAGATATTCACCTAACTGTTAATTTTAACTTAACAATCTATTTGCAGGTTACTAGGGCAAACACTTAATACATCACACTGCAACCTTCACAAATAAACTGCGGAAACAAAACGAAACAAGAATAGATTACACACACATTTGACATAGTTTTTTTTGGACCAATGTCCCCGGAAAAGCCCAATGCGGGAAAACCAGTGCAGTAGCTGAGGGTTTGTATATTATGCAGTAAATATTTATGAGTACAAATCTAGGATTGCACATCTGTCAAATCATACAGAGAAACTGACAAAAGAGATCTTGTGAGACAAACGACACTTCTCCACAGGAACCCGACACTAATCAACATCAAAACTAGACTGCCCTGTGCAGCCTCTTTGCAGTGATTGTGTCACTCTGTGTAGTCTTTGCGTCACAATGATGGTTGCCCTCTGTCTCTGTGCTGGCTGGAAATTGAGGCCTTTTGGCCTCTGGAAAATCTTTTTGGGATCTGGCACTAGCCCAACGCTGTCTCCTGAGCAAAATTATGACTTCCCTTCAGGCTTTGCGCAGTGACTGCGTAAGAAGTGCATCATTGGCTTTGCGTTGCCTCTGTGGCTCTCTCTGTCCCTGCTGCTATGCCCTCTTCGGCTCAGGAATCCTTCCAACTAGAATTACTGCCCCTCTCTCCAAAAGATCTCATGATCAAATTTTCTTCCTGAGCAATGCTCACTAAAGAAATCGATCTCTGAGCTTTGCCAAATGTATTTTCCAAATGACCCTTCAAACCATTCTTATAGTCTTCTCGTTGAAACTTCAATGGCCCAGATTAGATTTCTAATCAATGGCTAATATTAACTTTTGACTTCATCTGCTTTTTCTAGAATATTCACACCCATATTCTATTAATTGAATTGAATTATTTTATTTTCCTAAGTTTAGTTTTAGGGTCCTTTTAAAAATAATTAATTATTGTAATAGAATACAATCTAGGTGGAATTTCACCAAACAATTTCTAGGTTATCTTGAATACATGTGTTTAAGCCTCTCCACAAAATTTGAGACTTAGAGCACATCCGATGCTACCCCAAATCAACAATAGAAAACTTGAACTCATTCATTCTGATTTATGTGGCCCAACGCCCGTTCCTTCTACAAATGGTAATAAATATATGATGACATTTATTGATGACTACACCAAAATTTGTTGGGTTTATGTTAATTTTTGAGTTAACATGTTCTTTGCTTAGGTCAGTTACTTCATTAATCCATTAGCAATCACATTAACCATTATCATATGACAGTAACTGATGAAAGAATATCAAACATAAATGTAGAAGACAAGCCAAGACAAGAGGACACAAGATTTTGCGGATGCCGGGGAAAAATCCCAAGATGGGGAAAACCCTTTGATCAATTCTACTTATTATTATATCAAATGTTCAGTAGAGAGAGAGAGAGAGTACGATAGTCAAAATTGACTTGCCAAATCATAGTCAAAACAACCCTCTTAAATATGCAATCAACAGTAGTCAAATTCTGCCCTAACCAGAAAGTCAACAAGGTTAACGCAACAACAAACTATCCTCTATGGAGCTCAGTCGAATGCAGTCAAACTCAGAGCCCAAAACAAATTTGATCTCAAATCAAGTTGTTGGAGTACGATAGTACACGATGCAGTCTAGTCATAGGGAGTGCGACAGTACATGATGCATCCATCTGTAGTGCTATGGTCCCTAACCACTTTTCCCAACTCATTGGCCAGATGAGAGCTACTTCCCATATGTCCCAGACTACATCTGTAGGATGATGCTGGGGCAACAAGAGGGAAAGAATAAATCACATCTTGCTCACAACCACACGTAGGGAAAGGATAAACCAAATCCTACAGTCACATGTCACAACCATTGTAGGGGAAGGATAAACCACATCCTACGTGCATGCAAGCCACCGAGAGTAGGGAAAGGATGAACCACGTCCTACATGCATGCTAACCAACAATTGTAGGAAGGATCCTACATGTGGGGAAAGGAAGAACCACCTCCCACCGACATATCAACCCTAGATTGTAGGGAATGCGCATCCTACATGTGGGGAAAGGCTTAACCATGTCCCACCAACATGTCCACATGTGACAACCAACAAATGCCTATATGCATCTCTCATTGGGGTATCCGCAGGAGAAGCTGAACCACTCATCCTGTTCATATGCCATAGGAGAAGGTGAACCACTCATCCTATGCACATATCATAAGCTATAGGGGAAGGCGAACCACTCATCTTACGCTCTCATATATCATCATGGGGTATCACAGGGGAAGGTGAACCACTCACCCTGTACACAAGGTGCCTATAGGGGAAGGTGAACCACTCACCCTATGGTCGCACATAGCTCTAAGAAGTACCCCAGGCCCTCGGGAGCTCCCATAACTCAATTTTCAATCAGGATCCTCCTAGTAGGGTCTATCCATGACTCCCAACCTCTCTCTGAAGAAAGATAATGTTGACCTTACCAAGAGGCTATGCAAGGATGACATTAATATGCTCATCCAACCAATAATGGTGGAGCATGGTAGCTTTCCAATATACCATATCAAGATAAATTGGTACCTAATACTTGGAGCTGTAGTGGAACATGCATTCTTTGAAAAATGAATCCCACTCAAGAATATCACAATATACAACAATGGTTACCAACATGTGCTCAAATGGTTCACTGAAGAGCTTCCTCAACTAACTGGCTTCATAATAAGCCATAGTTGCTGCTATACACATTCAACCTCAATAGTGCTTCCAGAGCAACCGAATCAAGAGATATAGCACTAGATGTGCTCTTTCCATCCATCACACTGCCAACTGAGCCAACATCATAATATTTATGGACTCTTAGATTCCAACAGTGTACCTCAGATTATAGATAATAGAATCACAAAGATATCTCAATAAGCAACTATGCAATGTATGAGGCTCATCCATAGATCGACTCAAAGTCTTCATAGCAAGGCATATGATTGATAGGGTGTTTATCAAGAACACTAGGGATCTCACAAGATATACATATGCAGACCAACAATTTCTCCATCTCATTAGACCTTTAAGTGCAAGAATAGTGCATCAAGGCTAGGTCTTCCATCTTGACTTTAAATGTCAACTCCCTCTTACATTGATTAACAGGAGGGTCATTAATCTTACATCATCAATAGTTGCATTTTTACAATCCAAATCAACATGGCTTGTCCATAACTCCCTCTGAGTATAGGGAAAGTGGCCTTGCCAAAACAAAATCATCGAGCCACCTGTAACCTGTGTCTTTTCCTTAGGTCCATGTGCCAAAGTCATCAATCATAATCATGCAGAGTCTCAAGTAACAGGGATATATCAAGGCATCATTAGAGTCATCATAATCATGATCAACGACCATGACTTGCTTTTATCAATAGATATTGGGCAAGAAGAGTCATTGGGTCATACTGCAGGAGATTCTATTACTGCCTCTGAAGCCTTGCTTCACGTGATCATCTAACTTTCAATCATGAGCTTCTCATGCAGGCGATGAGACTTTCCACGAGGCAACTGCAACAACAAAATTATAGGAATCTTTCTTCAAATCAAAGAGAAGAAATATGTTGTTTATACTTAGAATCAAGCCTTCAAAGTAATGTACAAAGATGCCATAGTTCTATTGTGGCTCAATTACAAATGCTTTCACTTTGAGGAATAACATAGTGAAACTTGTGAAAATTCTACTGCATTATCATGGTTTACTTCTCTTACTTGATTTAAATTATACAAGTTATCTTCAGAAATTAGATTCAGAAAATACCGAAGTAAACACAACTAACAACCTACACATGCAGATCATTTACTGAATATTATGCCCATTCAAACAATGTGACATTGTTTTTTGGACATAAGTCCTCGGAAAAACCCAAAGCGGGAAAGCTTGTGCAACATATATGAGGGTTTATTTATTAAGTAGAATCGGAGTACAGCGAATCCGGGTTCCAGATCAGGAAAGCCTGACAGAGAATAGAAGAAATCTGTAGCTAACCTGCTGTTCGAAGACCAAATATCTGACTGATCCACACCCTCAAACGGGATTTACAAGACTCAGCCTAGATTTGGCCCTAAAACCATCGCTGCCCTTGAAGCCCCAGCGTCAGCCCTGCTAGGCTCTGCGTGCCACTGCGCTGCTCAGAGAGGGACTGCATAACACCAGAGTGGGTGACGTAGTCCTTACGCTGCCTCTGGAGGCCTCTATGTAAATTTTGAAGCTCCCTGAAGCTGCAGCGCTGCCCTTCTTGGGCCTGCGTAGCGACTGAAGCCCCTGCGCTGCGCAACTGCTGCTGGTGCTTTCTGCTCTTCTGCACTATCTTTGTTTGCTGTGCTCTTGTTGACTCTTGGCTTCAGGATCAGATCATACCCTCAGCCAATACTACCCCTCGCTGCAGAAAACTCTTCCGGAAATTCTTAGCAAACCCTGCCCTAGAATTCCAGATCAGTGTCTCAGCTTTGCCTCTGTGTGTGTGTGTCTCCAACTGACCCTCAAGTCTTTCTCTTATACTTTTTCGATGATCTCATCAACTGCCGAGATTCAACATTCATCAACGATTGAGATTAAAAGACTGCTTGATCCGTGTCTTTTAAAACATTTTAGCACATGTTTTAATTAATTCACTTTAATTATTTAATTTTCTTAGTTTAGACTTAGGAAATCCATTAAAATAATTTTTTATTTGAATAACTTGAACACCGGCTGAAATTTCACCAAACATTTTTTGGGTTTTGGAGTTCAAGTGTCTCTTAGCCCCTTCACAAAATTTCAGGGCTAGAGCACACCCGATGCTACACCAACTACACAAAATCTCAACAAAACTTAACATTGTAGGTTTTGTCTATGGTTCTTTATATGCCTTGAATTACCACAGGCCTCCTAGAGGGCCGAAGTCTTGTCAAAAGGAGTTGCACTAGTCTTAAGTGTTTGCAACATTGATACATGCCATAAACTATAGAATAGTGCGAATACTTTGCCTAGATTATTGCCCTACCACTGGGCCAAGAATCCTCCACTGGTGGCCAAACAAAGATTCAGATCCCACAACCAACACAACCCTAAGTCCAACAAAAAATGACAAAATTGTGCCACAGATGACCTTGGATGATGCCGAGTAGCCACAGACAGTCTGCTCCTTCAACGAATGACCTAAATGTTGATTTTTGTAGCATCAGAAAGTGCTCTAAGCCCCAAATTTGGCGGAGACGCTTAGACATGGGTATTCCAAAGAACCCAAAAACTGTTTGTGAAAATTCCACTTGGTTAATGTTTTATGAAAATAATTAATTATTTTAATGTAGACCCTAAGTTTAAACTTAAGGGAAATTAAATAATTAAAGGACATTAATAAAACAGAGTGAGAATAATCTAGAAAAGGTGGAGATCAAGTCATGTTATAATCTTAGCCGTTGATTAGAGATCTAATCACGGTTGTTGATTTCTCAACGAGAAGACTATAAAGGAAGGCTTGAGGGTCATTTGGAAAGACACACACAGAGTGAATCTTGAGATCAAATTCTTCTGACGAAGCAACGCTTAGACGAAGATCAGATTTAAGTGATTCAATGCAGTGAGGAGCAGAGTAGCACCCTGAGAGAGATTTTCTCAGCCGGAGAATCATCAACAGAGAGAGGCAGGAAGATGTCTAGCAGAGCCAGCGCAAAGCCAGTCAGAGTGACATAGAGGCTTCACAGAGCTAGTGTTATGTATATTTTATTAATTATTAGTTAGATATAGTTATCTTAGGTTTCATTAAGTGAAAGGGCATGATCAAAGATCATGCCTCTTCACCAAGGGACACCATGAGGCTATATTTAAAGCCTCGGTGATTCCCCTTTGTAATCATATCTCATATCTCATCTTTTATCAATAATAATATATACTTATTCAAGTTTACCAGAGTTTTTACACTTCATTGGTATCAGAGCCATCGCTCTTCGGGATCTGTGTGATCACCCAGAATTAAGGAATTACAAGAAAATTCCAAAATTGCAGAGTTTTTTAAAAACCAAGTGCTTGTGGGTAGGAACATTTGTTTTTAAAAAAAAGAAGAAGGAAGAAATATATATAATATATATATATATATATATTAATAAAATCAAAAGAGAGAAGGAAAGTCAACATAAAGGGGGAAATAAATTAAAAAGGAAAAAAAAATATTTAAAAGAAAATAGTTCCAAAAGAAAAAAGAAAAAGTAAAAAGATATATATATATATATATATATATATATATATATAAAGAAGTATATATACGTACATGTGAAGACAAAGTAAAAAGGAACAAGGAAGAGTAATTGCTCGTGGTTTACAAGCTCGTGGTTTTTGGGCCCATGGTATTAAAACCCATTTCCCCTTTTCAAAACAATGTGCCTTTTCAAAACAAAGTGACTTTTAAAAACAACGTGACTTTTCAAGGTTAACAATCTTTTTCCCCATAATTATATATATATATATATATAATTCAAATAATAAAATAATAATAATAATAATTATTATTATTATTTAAAAATATATATATATATATATATATATATATAATAATAATAGAAATTATTATTATTATTTCAAATTTTTTTTAATTTAATTAATTAATTAATTAATTTAAAAAAAAAGAAGGGAAAAACTGGCAGAAAAATATTCCCCACCTCATACACGTTCAATGTCTTCATCAATGTTGATGGCCGAATTCTAGAAGAAATTGGTGGATCTCGAGAAACAGATCAATAATAATTCTGAAGAATTCGGAAAAAGATTAATCGATCTTGAAGGTACAGTTGCAGGACACTCCAACGACATCAAAAAGGTTCATGATACGACAAATCGAATAGAACGACAAATGTGGCTAAATTATCACGAGGCCACAGAAAAGCATAACGAAGCAATGAACAAGATGACAGAACTCTTCAATAAGCTAAATGATAAGATAGATAAGTTAAGTCAGACACAATCCCCAATATTTCCTAATATGGAACAAAATCAACAAAACAATTCCGCAGATTCAGGGAACTCAGAAGAGCATCAGGAAAAGACCGATTCCCCACACCATCAAGAAGATAGTAATGCAGATTTTCAAAATAAGCAGCTTTGGAATGCATTTGCTAATCAATATCCCCTTCTTGTTCCACCATTAGCATATCAGCGAAAAGTCAAAATCAAGCTACCCAAATTTGATGGTAATGAAAAAAATAGCGTTGCATGGCTTAATAAAGCGGAAGAATATTTTGAGATTTATGATATTACTAGTGATGACAAAAAAATTAAGCATGCTTCCATGAAAATTGAAGGAGAAGCATATAATTGGTATATGTGGTGGAAAAAGACGACACTTGCTATCAGTTGGAGGAAATTTAAGGATGCATTCTTCAAAAGGTTTCAAGGCATAAAAGAAGAAAAGTTTTTTTCAACGTTTATCAAATTACGCCAAAGAGGAGATGTGGATGAATACACTCGAGAATGGGAGACCTTGGCAACACGAGTACCGGGATTGTCAGAATCTCATCTAATCCAGTCTTACATCTCAGGACTTAAAATCCATATACAAGAAGAGCTCGAACTTCATGAAATTACATCAGTAGAAGTAGCAAGGCAAAAAGCAAAAGCTGCTGAAAAGAAATTTGAAAGGTTATCAAAACCAGAAAAAGTATATTCGAGACAAAGATTTCCTCAATCTGAAAATATAGATGACACAAAATATGTCCCACCCCATGTTCGTGAAGAAGAAAAATCTAATGTGGAAAAACGAAGAATGAGAGAGGGCAAGTGCAAGCGTTGCGGTGAAAACTGGGGCCCTAAGCACAGATGTGCTAATGGAAAAGCAAAAAATCTATACAGTTGTGAAGCAACTAATGACGCTAACAATAATGATTCATATATAGAAGGATTAGAAGACAACTTAGAGTTCTCTCCAGAAGTGGATGGCGAAACTATTCCGCAAGTGTCATTATCAGCTATGACAGGCATATCACAATCTCAAACCCTAAGGTTAAGAGGACATATCAAGAACAACAACGTAATGGTTCTCGTCGACACTGGCAGTGTAATATCCCCAAGGGGAAATAACCAGTAATACACAGAAATATGCCAGACAGATATAGAAAATACAATGCTGGAACCAGATCATGGAACAAGTACACATAGAATGCCAGAAAACTGAGCCATTTTATTAATCTGAAAGTACATAGAGAGGGGTACAAGAAAATCAGAATGAGTGCACCTATCCTTGCCCTAGGCAAGTGGAGGCCCTCTCAGACAAAGGCTGCAGATAAGGACAGCGTCCTAGCTGGCTGAAGACTGTTCTGAAGACTGAAGCTGGAATGCACTGGAACTATGAGCTGAAGACTAAAAGATAGCTGATATCAATCCTCCAAACCCTCACCAATGAAAACGCTGTCTCTGCTAGTGACAGCGCAGAAACAGATGGAGTGCTAGTCACAAGAACCTCCAGATGAATGAATCAGCTCCCGAATGCTGGAAAACGCTGTCAAGCCCCTCTCACTCAATCCTGCTCACCAGATCAGTGTCCTCCCTGATGGATCTGCGTCCTGTATACTCAGATGCGGGTCCCCGGAAGCCTCCAATCCGGATACACGTCCCTATCCTCCGGTCCCCATTGTCCCCTTCTAGATCGGATCTCTTCGGCCCCACTCCCTTCAGATCTATGCTGGATCTGACAATATCTCTTCAGATCTGCAGCCTGCAAGGCTGGATCTGATGTTATCTCCGGATCTAAGTGCAGATGCAACGATATCTCCCTGGGATACCGCAACCCAGCGGCTTTTTCGCTCGCCAATTGTCTCCGGTCTGCACCTACATGTTTGTGGCGCAAATACCCTCTCAGATCTGTAATCTCCAAGTCTGGATCTATCAACGTGCTTTCAGATCTGAGTTCTTCTGTCTCCTAGAACAGCGTCCTCTCTCTAATGCCTGATCTGCGTACTTTCTCCTCCTGGAACAGCGTCCCTCCTTCTCAGATCTGAACTGCGTCCTTCCTGGAACAGCGTCCTCACTCTAGGGTTGATCTGCATCCTCTTTCCCCTTGGAATTGCGTCCCTCCTTTTCAGATCTGCGCAGCCACAAGACGGGCTTCTTCCTCTCCAAACCTGCACCAGAAACTGCTGCTACTTGCCACTGAAATTGAAAGGTGTTACTCAGAAAATAACCTTACTAGGGCAGGCACTCGAAGTCCCCCGAAGCTAAGGGTGAAACCAGAAATAACCTTACCAGGGCAGGCACTCGAAGTCCCCCGAGGCTAAGGGTGAGATCTCCGATCGGAGACACTCGGTTGCACTAAACAATGCTGCAGACCGACTAAACAACCGGCGTGCTGAAGCAGACAGAAGTCTAGCTCTCAATATCAATATAAAATCATGCATGTCCAAATGAGGTGAGAACCCCACCTTTTATAATGCTAAACTCCCTCCAAAACCTTAACTGCGTCCTTCACTCTCCTTGGCCTGCGCAGTTAACCTTGGGTCAGCCTGATGCCTCCCCATCATGCTCATGTGGACCCCCAAGGCCCCTTCTCTGGGTACAACGTGGCTAGATTCTGTACCGAACACTTTATTTATAAAGTGAGGTGACTAAAGTGAGGTGACCCCTCTTATTTCTCACTTTATTTATTACTTCTAGCTAAAGCGGCAAAATTAAACAAAAATGAAATATTCCAATTAGCAAAGCTAATTGGGAATATTACAGGCAGTACCCACAATTTTCTAGATTCAACCATGGCAAAAAGACTTAACATATTTACCTTCCCCATGCCTAATATGAAGGTAATGGTGGCTGATGGTAAGAAGATTGAGCAAGTGGGGAAATGCCATAAGGTCAGACTATAGATAAAAAACTTTCATTTAGAATCTCCATTCTACACTGTTCCATTACGAGGAGTAGATGTGGTCTTAGGAATTCAATGGCTACAAACTTTACGTACTTATTCTGCCAACCATCAGAAGCAGTTTATAAGTTTTAAGTGGAAAGGGCAGAAACATAGGTTGTATGGATTCCAAGCCCCAGAAGATCAAGTCGTATCTTCCTCTCTGATGACGAAGATGATTCAAATAGGAGTGCCAACATCTGCAGTACAATGTCATCAGTTAGAAATGTTATCTTCAAAAGGGAGTCACGAAGAGTCACCAGAAGAACAAGGACTAGTTCAGACACACGAAAAAATATTCCAGGATCTACCCATAAAAGTGCCTCCAGATAGGAAAATCAAACATCCAATAGAAGTCAAGACAGGATCCAACCCTGTCAATATCAGATCTTTTCACTATCCACATCAACAAAAGATTGAACTCGATAATATGCTCCACGATCTTTTTAAAATGTGGGAAGCAAGAGCCCACCGCTCAAGAAACCCAGGCGTTCGTCAATATTGTCCATCGTTATGCATGCTTTGAGGACAAAGCATCTTTAAGAGAGGGGCAATGTTATGTATATTTTATTAATTATTAGTTAGATATAGTTATCTTAGGTTTTATTAAGTGAAAGGGCATGATCAAAGATCATGCCTCTTCACTAACGGACACCATGAGGCTATATTTAAAGCCTCGGTGATTCTCCATTGTAATCATATCTCATATCTCATCTTTTATCAATAATAATATATACTTATTCAAGTTTACTAGAGTTTTTACACTTCAGCTAGTCAGAGCTATGTAAAGGTTCAGTGGGAGTCTGAGATTTAGCTTTCGGATCAGATCCAAAAGCCGAAAGCCGGGGTGTGAGATCGGGAGGCCCAATTCTGTGATTTCGGGAGTTAGATCGATTTGTTGCTGGGGAGACACAGTGCCTAGAGGAGGTGACATAGGGCCTACGCAGTCACTACGTAGAGGCAACTTTTCCAGTGATCGGATTAGCCAAATTTTTAAGTGATTGTGTGATGTCAAACTCACCGTTTCTTTCTGCTAATATTTCTCTCTGTAATTGAATAACCCTTGAGGTATTCAAAGATGTATTCAGGATTTGCTATTGCTTAATAATACACACCATCAGATCTGCTGCTCCTGCTTTCCCGCATTGGGTTTTTCTAGGGACTTAGTCGAAAAAATAATTGTGTCCTATCTGTGATTGATTTCTTGCTCAGTTTCCTTGTTTTGGAATCATATTTTATTCAGTGTAGGCTGCTTCAATAGTTAGTTCAATAATTTAAGTTTGAATTAATTATGTGGATGTAATTTACTTAATAGGAGAAGTACACTTAGTTGATTCAGTAGGATTCCTTAGATTTTCAAATCTAGGAATTTTCACATGGTATCAGAGAATTTGATGTGAAATAGGAAAAGCAGATTTGAATTTGAAGTGGAGACCGAATTGCTGCAGCAGTAGTAGATCAAATCCCCAGAGGGCTTGCACAGATCTAGCCAGGAGGGTTGAAGTCTTGAGGTTGTCTCTCTCTAAGTGAGTCAACAAAGAGGTAGGACTACTGGCTCGAGATTTTGTCGAGGCAGAGGGAGCTGTGCAGATCCTTCACATAGAGCCAGAGGGACGCACTTTTTCTATTGGTGGTTGTCGGGCAGAGAAGCGTCAGAAGAAAGAAAAAGCACATAGTGGGGAATTATTCCTCAGTGAGTTCCTAGCTGATGAATTCAACATTTTTCCAGGATCTGAGCAGCAAATCTACGAGCTCTTGAAGGAGTGCATAAGCCTGCCTAGGCTGCACAGAGGGGGAGAAAGAGGAAGAAGTTTGACAGTGTTCGGCTGAGATGGAAGCTCATGGTCTTCGAGATGAGGACCAGTTAGAGGGTTCCTCCAACTATGTAATCTGGAAGGAAAGGATTCGGTTCCTTCTAGATGAATTTGATCTCAAGACGTTCGTGGTGAATGTGGTTGTTGTACCTATAGACCCGGATCAACTTAAGAAGTACAAGACCGATATGGCAAAGTGCAAGAGGCTAATCCTTGATGGTGTCAAGGATCACATAGTCTCACATTTAGTTGGCAAGGACATCGCCAGAGAGATGCGGGTAGCTTTGTCTTTGTTGTACGAAGGATCTTTCGAAAAGTGGAAGATGTACTTGGAGCAGAAGCTCTGCATGATCCAGATGCAGAAGGGGGGGTGTATTGCTTTGTTCCTTACGAGGCTTCAGGAAATTCGAGACCAGTTAGCAGCTGTGGGATCCACCCCAACTGCAGAAACTATGGTGAGGATGGCCCTTAACGCAGTCATGGAGGAGTGGCAATTTTTTGTCCAAAGTATTTTGGGCAGGGCTACGCTTCCTAGTTGGGAGTAGATGTGGGCAACACTTCAGGAGGAAGACCTGAGGGGAGATCTAATCAAGTGCAAGCTTGACGACAGCAGCGGTAGCGGATCGAAGACTTTGGAGGAGGAGGAGAATGCAACCCTCACATCGAAAGGGCAACAAGGGCAAGAGAGACAGAAGAGAAATGTCTTAAAGGTGAAATGCTTCAGATGTGGTGAGATGGGCCACTTTGCATCATAGTGTCCTTTAAAAGAAAAAGGACAAGGATGAGAAGCATGATCCGACAGTTGCAGCCGCAAAGATCAAGAAAGATAAATTTGCTATGAGTGCCCATGCTTCTCTTGGTAGGAAGTGGGGTGACATAGAATTGTAGTTCACCTTGAACTTCAGCTGGGCAAGATTCTTGAGGAGCCCACCTCATGGATCATTACCTTGCTACAGGAGCCCATAATCAGCAATAGCGGGATGGAGGTGTTTCAGTGAGAGCCGAGGAGTGATGGAGACGACAGTGCAGTGGGTAGTAGCGCCTATTTCTGGAGCAGCGCAGAGCGGAGAAGCAACAACGTAGCAGCTGCAGCGCAGTGCACAGGAGTGCAGTGCATTGCAGAACAATGCTACACAGTGCAGAGCAGTAGCAACGCAGTAGTTACCAACAGTCAGAGTCTTCAACACCGAGGTGCATCCACTGAACACTTGTTTAGTTCTAGGTGAGTTTAGCTGTTTCTCTCAGCAGCTGAGTTGTAGTGTTAGTAGTGGCAGTGCTAGCAGCATATCAGATGCAGCACTTGAGAGGGAGCTATAGTACAAATGCAACACTTGAGAGGGAGCTGTAGTACGGATGTAGCAGTGGCAGTGGTAGTGTCATGGGCAACAATGCAGTGGTTGATGGACTTCAACAGCGTGGAGGATGCTTTAGGGACAGAACAATGTGCAACATATTGTTAGAACACCTTCCTCGCTAAAAGGGAGTGTTGACTTTTGTAACATCAGAAAGCGCTGTAGGCCCTAAATTTGGTGGAGAGGCTTAAACAGAGGTATTCCAAAGAACCTAGAAACCGTTTGTGAAAATTCCACTCGGTTAATGTTTTATTAAAACAATTAATTATTTTAATGTAGACCCTAAGTTTAAACTTAGGGAAATTAAATAATTAAAGGACATTAATAAAACAGAGTGGGAATAATCTAGAAAAGGCAGAGATCAAGTCATGTTATAATCTTAGTCGTTGATTGTAGATCTAATCTCGACCGTTGATTTTTCAAAGAGAAGAGACTATAAAGGAAGGTTTGAGGGTCATTTGGAAAGACATACACGGAATGAATCTTGAGATCAAATTCTTCTGACGGAGCAACTCTTGGACGAAGATCAGATTTAAGTGATTTAGTGCAATGAAGGGCTGAGTAGCATTCAGAGAGAAAGATTTTCCCAGCTGGAGAATCATCATCAGAGAGAGGCTGGAAGACGTCCAGCAGATCCAGCGTAGAGCTAGTCAGGGTGGTGTATAGGCTGTGCAGAGCTGGTCAGAGCTATGCAGAGGCTAAGCAATGGTTCAGAGGGAGTCTGAGATTTAGCCGTTGAATAAGATCTAGAAGTCGGAAGCTGCGGTGTGAGACCGGGAGGCCCAGATCTGTGATTCAGGTCGGTTTGTTGTTGGGGTGACGCAGTGCTTAGAGGAGGTGACACAGGGCCTACACAGTCACTGCGCAGAGACCTTCAGAGGCAGCTTTTCTGGTGATTGGATCAACCGTATTTTACAGTGATTGTGTGAGGTAAAACTCACAGTTTCTTTCTGCCAATATTTCTCTCTGTAACTGAATAACCCTTCAGGTATTTAGGGATATATTCAGGATTTTCTACTGCTTAATAATACAAACCCTCAGATTTGTTGCACCGGTTTTCCCGCATTGGGTTTTTCCGCGGACTTAGTCCAAAAAATAATTGTGTCCTATGTGTGATTGATTTCTTGCTCAGTTTCCTTATGTCAGAATCATATATTATTCAATGTAGGTTGCTTCAGTAGTTAGTTCAATAATTCAGATCTGGATTAATTATGTAAATGTAATTTACTCAATAGGAGAAGTACACTCAGTTGATGCAGTAAGATTCCTTAGATTGTCAGATCTAGTAATTTTCACACTAAATAGAAAACAAGAGAAAAATGCCAATCTTCCACAGTGTTAGCACTTCGTAATTCCTCTAGGTTGAGGAGAGGAACCCAAAGGTAACCACAAACCACTTTAAAACTAGAATCTAGGCCTTCTAGTTTCAGAGAGGGTTCTCTCTATATGAATCTTCACTCACTTAGATGACTGGTTATCTTAGGTTTTAGGCTTGGTATTAAGATCAGCAAGGAATAGGTTTAACAATTTGATGGTAGGGGAGAGGGAAAATCCATTGGGCATGGAGTCATATTAAGCTAATGATTTATAGTGAGAGGATGAAAAAATGAAGAATCCTTAGACAGGGGCAAGGTAGGAAATCCTTTGTTAGATAATCAGAAAGACAGAAAGATTCTCTTAATATTGACTATTTACTTGGGATATTCTTTAGTTCTTATTATGTTCTTCTTATCTTCTTTCTTATTAGTTCATCAAGCAAATATCAAAGCAAAAGCACATAGATCAAAGACACCAAGTGTAGGCTAGAAACCAGGGAAAAACCCCACTTTCGGGGAAAACCCAGTCAGTAATTCTTCCTTCAATAGTAAATCTTGAGACTCTAAACCTTGACTCGGACTTCCTCCACACCAAGTCAACCTTCCTTTTGATCCTTCCTCAATCTGGCAACAACAACAACAACAACAACACTTTGCAGCAATTTCTTCGACCTTGGAACTTCAACCTTGCTTCTAGAACTTTGATCTTGAGGGAAAGACTTCGATTCGATTTTGACCCAATACAACTTCTCAAGGCAACAACATCCACTAGAATAAACTTCAATATATTCTTCTCTTGGCAGCAATTGAATTAGCAAAATATTGAGACTTCAATCTTCCAAAGTATAGCACGTGAGAGAGAAAAGGGTAGCACCAAATTTCGATTTTCTTCCAATCCTTTAGCTTGCCCAAAACTGCACTTCCATTGATCCCTTCCTTCACTTCGCACTTTTCCTTGATGTAGCAAATGATATCGAATTTCTGTGTGTGAGAGAGATGTCTCCAAACGAATTCGATCTCCATGTATTTATAGGCTTTTGATGGGTTCGAATTACTACACTTGAGGCCGACTTGATGTGGAGGCTCCATAAATCATATTTGACTCAATACTTGACCTAATTGCATGATTCAAAATCCCAGTATGAGTCAATTTAAATCTACAATGACTTTATAAACTCAGAATAAATCCTAGAAGTCCACAATGGGGACTTTGACCTAAAATAATACAATTCAAGCATGAAACCCATGCTTTAATAAGTCATTTAATAATAATATAAAATTCTTTTCTTTATTCTTTTGACAAGTACAATAAATATTGAATCAAATACAATTTATGAAGACCGAACCTAGTTACAATCGTCAACACTCCCTCTTAACTAGTGAGGTATTCATCATACAATAGTATAAGGAAGATTTCAATTATGTGAACTATGAAGAATTTTAGGCACTTAAATGCCATGGACTAGATGCCTGACCAAGGCAATCTATCCATTGGTCACTCAACAATGTAGGCACCGCAGTGCCATGGACTAGATTCTTGACCAAGGCTAAGATGGACTAAAGTTTTCAGCCTCTATAGGTACCATCAAGCTTACTAACCATCAACCTAGGGAACTAGGTGCACATCTACCTGATGCCACCCTCCCTACCAGACATCAACACAAAGTGCCGATCTGATGTCTTTCCAGGCAATGCTTCACTCACAAAGCCTCAACACTCCTTGATCCAACAGATCAAGGATAACCAATCTCTCCCAATCAAACTGATTGGTAACCAACATGCTATCAAATCCTTCGAGAGATTCACTTGTACAAACACAACCCCAATCAACAATATACTTTCAGATACATAATCATAGCAAACCTTCGGGGTTTCGATGCTGCCCTTCAACTAATCTCAGTAGGATTATTAGTTGAATCTTTGAGAGAAGATTCCTTTCACTACTTCACATGTAGCAACATTTATTCTAGTATATATTTTCCAATCAAGACTTATATTGTGCCCTCCCTCTTAACTAGGGAGAGTTCTTTTATCCAGGCTCCCTCTTAATGTAGGGAGATTAACTTCTTCCTTTGGTCTTGGAGAATCTTCCATGGCTTCCTTCCTTCTCATCATATTGATCATATCAACTTCTCGGTCTTCTTCACCAATATGATGTACCTACATAACTTAGATAGCAAGTACAACCAATTTTGTAGAAGCATGAAGTTAGTCATAACAAAAACTTACAGTAACGAAAGCATTTAGACTTTACATAATCAACAAGAGACTATAATACTTCAATCATCTAGCCCAAGTTTGATACAAAACTAAATCACATCAATAATTCAATCAAGATGACAAAAGATTAGCTTTGTCAGATAGCAATCCCTAGAAATAAGTCAAAAGAAAAATAAAGGTATCTAATAACTTTCGGAAGCCATATGACATACTATCTATTAGAGCTTTATGTAAACCCTAGATTTCAATCAAAACACATAAATAACTTCTATTAGGGTTTGATGTAAGCCCTAGATTTTCAATCTATAAATTCTCAACAAACATTATATAGATTCAGATGAATACACATACTAGAGAATTTAACCACTACTAAGGTTTAGTTGTAAACCCTAGGCTTTTGAATCATCATCCTAGAACTTCAAACATTGACTAGAGCTTGATTCCAAACCCGAGAACTTATGACCATTATAAATTTGGTCAACACATATTTCTAGGAGATTACCATCATGCATAAGCATATCATATGATTAGACAATATTTAATATATAAGACATACATCGACCTAGACTAAGCTAGGGACTCAATCAAAGAGATATATACCTAGGGTTTCATTCCTAGGATTTTGCATAACAAGGATTTTGATTGTAGACCTAACCAAAACCTTGGGTTTTGATTCATGTCAAGGCAAACCCTTATTCTATCAAAACTTCAAAGGTTCGAGATTTCGAACAATATCATTTCAACCCTAATA
The DNA here is from genome assembly GCA_034641835.2 of Pinus albicaulis. Lineage (NCBI taxonomy): Eukaryota > Viridiplantae > Streptophyta > Pinopsida > Pinales > Pinaceae > Pinus > Pinus albicaulis. The sequence goes on along the minus strand of CM076569.1, from coordinate 241,906,101 downwards.
AGTTAGAACTTTCATTATCATATCAAAATCCCAAACATGATATCAACAATATATTAATCAATATAGTAATTTCTCCATTAATAACTCTAAGTAGGTTTAGGGCTTCACATATTATCAACGTACCCTTAGGTTAGGGTTTTCCAGAGAACCTTTTAGGGTTCCTTTTATGCAAACAATCAGAGATGTATAAGGTGGGTAGATTCATCAGATGATGGATCATCCCAAACAATAATCTTTTAAGATTCAGGAGAGCTAGACACAACAACAATTAGTAATGTAGAATGGATATACCAAAGAGAATAACAAGACTTTATAATCTAAGACATACCTTTGATTCTTTGACAAACCTTTTTGATTCCAATGCTTTGTCTAGTGAGGGCTTCTTTCTTAATCCTTGAGGCCTTCTTCCATGATTCTTGAGCATTCAAAAGGTTAATTCCTAGACAAGGAAATAGAGGTAGACACGTGATTAGTATTTAATATAATCAAAACTTTAAATAAGTATATGAAGCTAAATTGAGAGGGAATGAAATACTTATCTTGAGGAGTTGTTGTGGGCTCCCTCCAAAGCTTTGAGGGAAACCTAAAAACTCATAAAACAAGAAAAATGTCTTTCCAAAAAGATGCTAAACATATAACTAAACATAAAATATGCAAATGAAATATTAAAATTAGGAACAAGGGGCTTAGTAATGTAAGTCCCTTATGTCATTCTTTTCAGGCTTGACTCTCTTGGGAGAGGATGTTGAATTTCCATGACCTTGGGTCTAGGTTAGAGTCGTAAATCACTAGCGCTAACAAACCAAGAATCTCAATGACTAAACTACTTTGCACAATAGAAATATAAAGCAGTAAATCATATATGCACAAAGATACACAATTTTTTAATTTTTCAACCCAACTTAGTTATATTAACAACATATAATACAACAGTCTAGTGTTCCCGTACTAGGGAAAATGGCCCTCATACATCCATTGGTACAAGAGAAGATACTCTAACCATCTGGTTGTAGCATGCTCTAACAGCTCCTCTCGGTCATACCCTATACATGCCTAGTCCTTTGGGTCCCGATTTGCAGCTTCTGCCTCTATCAATGCTCCAAGTCCATCTGACCATTGAATCTCGGCTATCCAATTTTCTCTCTAGTTGTCCCTTCGTTCATCAAGGACACAACACATTGAGACTCTTGTCGAGTTGTTCACAGTTCCACTTGTGAGCAACTCTCAATCTGTCCATTGCTGCTCCTCAACTACTCAGGGACTTCAACCCACTATGGTCTTCCTGCGTTGTAATGATGAAGACCAACATAGGGCATAGAGAGATGCCACCTATCACTGCAAGATGTCCATCTCTCACAATGAACATGGGCTAGGAGGACTGCCCATCATCTACTGTAGAAGTCCTTCTCCACACACAAGTCTCGGGCCCCTCAATCCTGCTCCTAGTTGATCAGACCCTTAAGCTCCAACAACTGTGTGGCTAGCAGTCACCTTTGTCCATCAAGGTGCTGCACTTTGGCTCCAACATGGACACTATCATGTTGTCCTTCGATAGACCTTAAGTGCCCAATCTTGTTCACACTTAGTCCTCTCTCACTCTACCCTCCAACAATCCATGACAGACCAAGTCCATGGTGTAGCATCTCCTCCTAGTTAGGGCATCCCCACACCTAGGAGACCCTTAGACATGGATGCCCACAAACTTCACCAATATGCCCTTTGCCCTGCAATAGAGGAGCTATTGCGCAAATCTAGGCACCTCAATGTGTCCTCGTCTAGGACACCATCAAACCAACATAAACGGGTCCATCTGCAACATACCTTGTTGTTGTCTTCTTGCCTTTTGATCTAATGTACCTGCTGTCACCTTGGCTGCTTGGTAGATCTCCCAGCAGTCCACGTGGGCTCCTCCAAACAACTCCTAAGGCCTCATACGAGCAGGCCATCAAACTGACCCAAGTAATAGTTAACACTATGACCCAATGTACAACAACCTTTTGCTGTAAGTCTACTGCTCAATCATTGTGGAATCTGTCACTAGTGTAGGGCATCTAATCATCAAATCTGCCCCTCCTTGATTTCCATATGCTGCCTTTTCACGATTCAAATTGGTCAACTCCTTTGACCGACAAACCTCCACAAAACACTGTTGTACCTTGCATTCGCTGTCCACTACAATTCTTGTTAAGGCATACCATGCAACCCTTAATCCTCCACGCAATCAACAAGTTAAGCCCTCAAGGGCTGTGACCTTCCTTGGAGAGGCACCTCCCATGCCACGTTGACCCTTCCAGGCATTGTTCTCCTTAACGCTTCCCCCAGAATCTCGACCTCCAAGTAGACCTTTCAGACCTGTCCTTTAACCTTAAGCCAGTCCCTCAACAGTTCCGTATTCCTGCGCATAACTTCAGTCTCCTATGTAGACTTGTCCCATGATGTTATTGACCCTCTCTCTGCTGCGGCTAGCCTTCAATTTCAGAGCTACCTTCATGGAGACTTGTCCCACACAATGGATACTCAACACATAACATATCACCCTCCTTTTATAGCCTAAGGAGGGGCTTCTTCCAACGTTATCCTAGGGGTTGTCCAACTATCATCGACCTTAAACATAAGCCACAACCCCAACATATAACCACAAAAATTCGTAACTCCTCAATGACAACTCGGAATCGAACGATTCTCGTTACATTGGAATCGTATCACCAAGCACTACCATCCTCATCCATCACATGTCGTACCTTCATCATGGTTTTGGCCCAAATCACGATGGGTGAAAAACCCCCAAGCTTGGATCTCAAGTCCACAAGCCCATTTGTGGCTCTTTGACCTCCAACCCTCGATCACCACGGCTTGGAGTACCTCCCAGGCTACACAAAAAACAACACTCCCTCTTAGTGAGGGAGGTACTTCCAAGACTAGGAAGCAATCGTCATCATCCAGCGACGACACTAGCCCATCTAGCATCCATCACTGCAACATACCCTGTATATGAATCCGACAACCTCGGTAGTGCCTTTGCCTCATCACATTCGAACCTGAAGATCCCAAACCTCCATAGGGCTGCTCTGTTTGAGGCTAGACTCGCTCTGAGCCTACACGATCTCCACTAGCTCAATCCTGCAAGCACTCATCCTTTTGGATCACATGAAGCCATCTCGATCAACCTGATCTCGTCCATGCCAAAGAAACCATCGAGCTGTCCCAACCATCAATGGCACATCAATAGAAGTCCATGATCTGCAATTTGCCCAACAACAAACTGTTGTTCACCAGCTCATCACCAATCCACCAAAACTCCTAGCCCATCTCGCTATGTAACCTATCAAGACCACATCTCCATGTCTTCCGCTGCACCCTCTGATCCATGATCCAGACCCCAACAACTCCCTCTGAGTTGCTTCGCTGTGCACACTCTGATTCACTGATTTCCAAAGTAGCTCAGACATGCTCTAATACCATGTTGAATTTCCACGACCTTGGTTCTAGTTTAGAGTCTTAAATCACTGACACTACCAAACCAAGAATCTCAACCACTAAACCACTTTGCACAACGGAAATATAAAGCAGTAAATCATATATGAACAAATAAACACATCTTTTTAATTTTTCTACCCAACTTCGTTATATTAACAACATATAATACAACAGTCTAGGGCTCCATACCAGGGATAATGGCCCTCATACATCCACTAGTACAAGACAAGATACTCTGACCATCAGGCGGTAGCATGCTCTAACAACTCCTTTCGGTCGTACCATGTACCTACCCAATACTTCGGCGCTCTATCTGCAGCTCCTGCCTCTATCAATGCTCCAAGTCCATCTAGCCACTGAATCTCGACTATCTAATTTGCTCTCTAGTTGTCCCTTCATCCAGCAAGGGCACAACACATCGAGACTCTTGTCGAGTTGTTCACAGTTCCACTTGTGAACAACTCTCAATCTGCCCACTGTTGCTCCTCAACTACTCAGGGACTTCAGCCCACTATCGTCTTCCTGCGCTGCAACGATGAAGACCAACATAGGGCACGAAGCGCTGCCACCTATCACTGTAAGATGTGCATCTCTCACAATGAACACGGGCTAGGAGGACTACCCATCATCTGCTATAGAAGTCCTTCTCCACACACAAGTCTCAGGGCCCACAATCCTGCTCCTGGTTGATCAGACCCTTAAGCTCCAACAACTGCCAAGTTAGCAGTCACCTTTTTCCATCAAGATGCGACACTTTGGCTCCAACATGAACACTATCACGCTGTCCTCTGGTAGAGCATAAGTGCCCAATCTTGTTCATACTTGGTCCTTTCTCACGCTTCCCTCCAACAATCCACGAGAGACCAAGTCCATGCTGTAGCATTTGCTCCTAGTTAGGGTATCCCCACACTTGGGAGACCCTTACAGATGGCTGCTCAATGACTTCACCAATCCGCCCTTTGCCCTGCAACAGAGGAGCTATTGCGCAAATCTATGCACCTCAATGTGTCCTCGCCTAGGACACCATCAAACCAACATACACGGGTCCCTCTGCAACATACCTTTGTTGTCCTCTTGCCTTCTGATCTAATGTACCTGCTGTCACGTTGGCTGCTTGGTAGGCCTCCCAACAGTCCATGTGGGCTCCTCCAAACAACTCCTAAGGCCTCGTCCAAGCAGCCCATCATACTTACCCAAGAAATAGTCAACACTTTGACCCAATGTACAACAACCTTCTGCTGCAATTCTGCTGCTCTATCAATGTGGAATGGGAGACCCTTACAGATGACTGCCCACAGACTTCACCAATCCACCCTTTGCCCTGCAACATAGGAGCTATTGCGCAAATCTATGCACCTCAATGTGTCCTCGCCTAGGACACCATCAAACCAACATATACGGGTCGCTCTGCAAAATACCTTTGTTGTCCTCTTGCCTTATGATCTAATGTACCTGCTGTCACGTTGGCTGTTTGGTAGGCCTCTCAACAGTCCACGTGGGCTCCTCCAAACAACTCCTAAGGCCTCCTCCAAGCAGCCCATCATACTTACTTTGACCCAATGTACAAAAACCTTCTGCTACAAGTCTGCTGCTCTATCAATGTGGAATCTGTCACTAGTGTTGGGCATCTAATCATCAGATCTGCCCCTCCCACTCCTCCTTGACTTCCACAGGCTGCCTTTTCATGATCCAAACTGGTCGACTCCTTTCACCAACAAACCTCCACAAAACACTGTTGTACCTTGTTTGCATTTGCTGTGCATTGCAATTCTGGTTAGGGCATACCATGTAGTCTTTAGTCCTACACGCAATAAGCAAGTTAAACCCTCAAGGGTTGCGACCTGCCTTGGAGAGGAACCTCCCATGCCATGCTGACCCTTCCAGGCATTGTTATCCTTAATGCTGCCCTAAAATCAACTCCAGCTGCTTGCTAAGGCTTGTGACCTAGCACTACAAATTGTAGTAGCCTTCGACCTCCTCCAATTAGCCCAAACAATCACCCCACACAACAATGTAATGTCCCTCGGGCTCCTCGGCCTGTTTTCCAAGCACCTCGGCCCTCAAACAGCTACTCAGACCTGCCTTTATAGCCTTAAGACAGTCCTCAACTAAGTACGCACTCATGCCCAGACTCTCGGCCTCGAAGCAGACCTTTCAGACCTGTCATTTAACCTTAAGACAGTCCCTCAATAGATCTGCATTCCTGCCCAGAACTTCAGTCTCCTATGCAGACTTGTCCCACACTGTTATTATCCCTCTCTGCTGCTACTAGCCTTCAATTTCAGAGCTACCTTCTTGGAAACTTGTCCCACACAATGGATGCTCAACACATAACATATCACCCTCCATTTATAGCCTAAGGAGGGGATTCTTCTGACGTTGTCCTAGGGGCTGTCCAAGTGTCACATGCCTAAAATACCTTAGGCCAACCTTAAACATAAGTCACAACCCTAACATATAACTTCAAAAATTCATAACTCCTTGACAACAATTGGGAATCAGATGATTCTCGTTGCGTTGGAATCGTATTGCCGAGCATTATCATCCTCATCCATCACATGTCATACCTTCTTCATGGTTTTGGCCCAAATCACGATGGGTGCAAAACCGCCAAGCTTGGATCTCAAGCCCACAAGCCCATTTGTGGTGCGTTGACCTCCAACCCTCGATCACTAGGGCTTGGAGTACCTCCCAAGCTACATAAAAAACAACAGTGGATACTTCTTCACCCACATTTGCACGATCTATATCTCTTTTCTTGCTTCTAGGATTGTCTGGACACTCATTTCTATAATGCCCCATTTTGTGACAATGATATCATTCAATCTTAGACATATCGACCTTCTTCCTGTGCCCTTTCTTCTTGAACTTTCCCTTGTGATGAGAAACATAAGCATTTGAGACTTCTTCATTGTTGGCTTCCATTGACATTCTTAACTGTTCTTGACTGCAGGTTATCCATAGTTCCTCAAAGGTGGGAGTTTTTTTCTGGCTATTGAGACCTGAAGCAAATGCACTCCAAGTAGATGGTAGCACCAGTATGTTGATTTTGGGTAGCATCAGATGTGCTCTAAGTCTCAAATTTTGTGGAGAGGCTTAGACACATGTGTAACCACTCCGCTAGATTCCCAAGGCTGAAGAAGGAATCCCAACAGAGGTAACCACAGACCAATCTTTTGGTTTGGCATCTAGCCATACCAAACTGGAGAGGGCTTTCTCCACAAAAATCACAACCAAGAGGGATGGAGGAATTAGGGTTTTTAGGCTAGATATGAGTGCATGGGTTGTTTTGATTTGATTGGGTTAGGTTTCACTAGATGAAGATATCAGGTCAAGGGAGCTAGGTCAGGGCAAATGAGATAGGGTTGCAGGGATTCAATGGGGCAAGGTAGGCATAAGGCTTACCACTTTAAAGATGATTGTGATGAGATGGTTTTAAGACTGATGAGGAGATAGGAAGAGCATGGGGGATGTATTCTTCCTAAACAGAGGAAAATGGACAAATTATGATATCTTTCCCTAAACAGAGCATGAACAAGCATGTGTTTTGCCTATCAACTTGAAAGAAATCATACCATAGAGATGTAATGAACATGAATACAACACATTCTAACATATGAAACTGAAGGAAAAACAATGATAAACATCATACCACATGTATCCTAAAAAATAGCTGCAACCCTTTTTTATTAACTGGCCAAAACTGAGTACAATAGTCCTTGATCAATGAGCTAACATCCAAATTGATTCCAACCTTTGAAAATGAGTAAAAAATGACATGATATAGGCCTCAAACAACATTTCCTAACCTCAAGGGTCGAATCCCTAAGTTGAGGAGCTGATCCACAATAATTTGAACTAATACCTAGAGTGTAGGAAGCTCTAAGTGAGTCCTCCCTAAATACATTCAATCTGATTCATTTGACATAAGAATAACTTTTACCTAATGAATCTATCCCTAGGTAACTTATGCATAGCATAATTACATTTACCATCCTCAATTACATAGGTAGAAACATGAATTTCCGAAGTAAAGTCAAAATTTTAGTGAAAAACCAAAAAATATCAGCAAATGGTCATTTGCGTCCTCACTGTGTCATTTGCGCCCTCCATGTTGCACCTGATTTTGGGTGCCTTCCCGGTGTCCAAATTGGGCCCAAGATAGCTCGTTGGAAAGCCCTTCAAGTCTAGTTTTAGAGCTGCTTTCAGTTTCCAAAATGAAGGTCATTTGCCCCCTCAAAACTTGAATCTCCCAAGACTGCTCTATGCACAACGCCTAAGCCAAAACACAGGCATAAATGTGATTTTTAGGTAGTTTTTTGACATTTTCACTTGTCAAATTTGCAGACCAAGGTTGGAAACATGGTTTTCTTTTCTAGAATGCATGTGTCTTTAGGAATCCAATGGTGGTCTTCTCTTCATGAAAAAGTGCCCCAAACATTTACATAGAAAATGACCAAATTTTTGCTAAATGCCTGTTCAAAAAAACTCAGAAAATCCCAGGTTTTGCAAAAAAGTTTAAAAATGCCTCAAAATTGGTAGAATGGTTGATGACGATGTGGCTAGGCTTGAAGGGAAACCTCAGCAAGTATGTCCAATTTCTTCTTCTCTTCCATGGTGTTTTTATCAAAACCCTAGGGAAGTGGATGGTGTGGAATATGTTTTTAGGAATGAGGAATGGGAAAGGGAAAATGAAGGTGATGGTGCTAGGGATGTATGAAATGGGGGAGGGGATAGGGAGTAGTAGTATGATGGGATTTATGATGGGTATTTGGGGATTGGGAGCCTAGGTAAATGTAACACCTAGGGCTTAGGGTTTTGGGAAAAATGGTTAGGGAAAGGGAATTTTATAAAATAGGGGTTTAGGAATGGGTATTTGCAATCGTTGGAGGGTTGTAAATGTGTAGGGGAGTGTAATTTAGGAAATTCAAGAATGGAATGGGAATACTGGGGTTTTAAAACATTTTCAAACACCAAATTCTAACCTAAATTTCACAACACTCAACACATGAACTTGATGAAGATGGTATTTAATGGCATTAGCTCTTACTCATTTGCTGGAGGTCGATGAGTAGTTTGATGAAGCTTTGGAAATGATGTTTTGCCACTTGAATGCGTTTCTGGGGTTTCCTGGTCATTTGCACAGCGCTAGAAGCATTTGCGCCCTTCCTGAAGTATTTGCCCCCTGTCTTAAGCATTTGCGCCTTGTCTTATGTGTTTGTGCCCTCGCTTAAGGATTTGCGCCCTCTCTTCAGTGTTTGCCCCCTCTCTTGTAGCGTTTGCGCCCTCTGCTCAGTTTTTTCCCAATTTCGCCTAGAAGCTCGAAATTTTACTCTGTTAGAATGCTTGCTTGGTGTTTGGAGGAGGCAAATGAATTTGAAATGATGTCAAGGAGTCATAAATACTTGAGTGAATTTTGAATTTAGATGGGAAAACCCACTTTTCTAATGTTCATCTCACTTTTTTAAAGCATTGCTGATTACCCTTTTCCTTTGAGTTTTCTTCTTTGCAAGATGATGTTGCTGGAGTTTTGGCACTTTTGATTTGACTTTGCTTCTCTTCAGTTTGACATGCGAAGTTTGAGTTGGCAGCTTGGGACAAAAATTATTACATATTCCGAGTATAAGATTAAAAATAAATTACATATCTGTTTTTAAATAAATTACATTTTGGTATGAAAATCATACTCTGAAACCAAAATTACAACTTTAAAAATGATATTTACATGTCGATAAATCCTCTGCAGATGATTGAGAAAGTATTATTTGAGTCACTCTCACACCTTTGTTGACCTTATTGAGATAAAATGGCATATTTATGAATCTTGAAAAATGAAACGTAATTGACCTAGTGGGACCTTGAATGGCTTGACTCCATGGTTGACTTTGACTGACATAATGACATAGTGAAATGAGCTTTTAAACTTGTTTTATGCTCAACAAGACATGAAGGTGGGTCAGCAAATGGTGAAATTTTGAGGGAGAGTGAGGTTTTATGAGTAGGGCTACCATCAGTGAATTAATTTTTTGCATGACCTAATGGAGTGATAAAATTTTTCTTGAGTGCGACCCCTAAAATGAATATGAAAAAAGTGATTTTGATCACTGATGGCAGAATGAAAATTATGACACTAACATCGGCCTTATTGGGGATGGCAGCTCCTTGGAGGTGTCAAGAACACCGTAGACCAAGTGTCTAACCATTGGGCCAATATCGTCAAAAACAACTAAAATTGAAATGCAGGACTAAATACCGACAACTCAATGACACAAACTGACTTTGAAGTTGACTGAAAATAAAAAACTTACTAAACATATTGATGGCAACATATCACCGAGACTTGAGGGCTTCAAATCCCGATGACAACCACTTGTCTGTTTGAAAGCATATGTACAATCAGGCGAAATCAAAATGCCAATGTAATCAATCAAGCAAATGCCTCCTTGATTGATTCTCCCAATCAAATTCTCTGGACAACAATAAATTTTTACAATTTGGCAGCCAAAAACATAGCTGACAATGATCTCCATCATCACTAAATACTGCAATAATTACCTTCACTAGTGACTGCAATAAACTTGCCACTCGATCTTGAAAAACATGAAAATTTACCTCTTACTGATCTAGAAGAAACAAGGTACCCTTTTCTTCTCATTCTAATCTCTCTTCATAATGTACCTCGGCAAGAGTGTTTTCCTGGTCGTCAAAAACTTCTAAACAAGTAGGTGAGCAAATTTCTTCTTGAAATAAAAATTTTAAACATGAAACATGAGAAGAAAAATCTGAATGACAGTCCTGAATGCGCTGGTCCTCTGCAATTTGAATACATTGTTGATCATCTTCATATGACATGGGAACCAGATTGTCATGTTTCTTATCACACTCATCAATCATAAGAGGGAAAACATGAGATTGTTCGTGAAACTCAAAATTGACATTCCTATCATTTACCACATAATCAATCGAAGAAGATTTTTCACTTAATTGAAAAAATATCTCATCTTGGTTTTTAGAAAAGGACCGGATTACCTCCTCCTGAAGACGTTGTTCTGATGGGATGAGAACACTTGGGTAAATAACTCTTTTTTCTTCATTCGAGGTGATCTCAACAGTAGAGCTCTCCTTCATGGGATCCGTAACAACATACTCTTCATCATCACAATCTGAATCTAGATCTGGATCGACCAGCTTGACTTTACCACAATATGAAATTGGAACTTGATTTTCCTGTAGATCATCTTCTGTTGCAAGCAGATCTGAAATAAGACCTCGTCTTCCATCATTTTTAATTGTACGAAGACCTTCAGCCTGCTGCAAATTTTCCTGAGCATCTTGATAAGTATCCTCTAAGCTTTCTTTATGCTACTGAAATGGATTTTCATATAGGGCTTCCATGATCTCATCGTCCATGAATTCATCATCTCCATAAATATTCTCAAGATTTTCAATAAAACTATCAACATGTTTACAGCAGTTCTGAACTAATATTAAGGATGGACAAGATTCTTTATACCTTTCAAAGAACATGGTATGAAAATCCTTTAAACAGTAAATACAAGCAGGCGACAAACTTTCATACCAAGATCGGGCTTGACCTTCCAAAGTGGCCATAAATATCTTCATCAAGCAGTCTTCAAGAGAATAAATCTTTAATCTACGTAGATGCATGTGAAATCTCACCAGATGAAGAGCAACATCATTACCTTTCACATCTTTGAACTTCGGAAGATATGTCATCCAATCAACCTGAGGTATGCGATTCAGAAAACTTGGTATGTGATCTCGGCTCATGGGACCATACCTTCGAGCGATTGAATCCATTTTGATAACAATGAAGTCACTGTAATATCCCCAAAGGGAAATAACCAGTAATAAACGGAAATATGCCAGACAGATATAGAAAATACAATACTGAACCAGATCACTGAATCATGACACATGTAATACCAGAAACTGAGCCATTTTATTAATCAGAAAGTACATAGAGAGGAGTAAATCAGAATCAGTGCACCTATCCTTGCCCTAGGCAAGTGATGACCCTCCCATACAAGAAAATGGCTGCAACAAGGACAGCGTCCTAACTGCTCTGAAGACTGAAGATGAACTGCGCTGGTACTGGGGCTGATCTCAAGCTGCAAACCCTCACAAATGGAAAACGCTGTCTCTGCTAGTGACAGCGCAGAAACAGATGAAGCACAAATCCCTCAACCCTCCAGACAGATGAACCTGCTACAGAATACTGGAAAACGCTGTTGAGCTCCTCTCACAATAGTCTGCTCCTCAGATTTGCGTCCCACCTGATGGATCTGAAGCCTCCAATCAGATCTGCGTCCTTCCCTTCCTGATCTGCGTCCTCCAATATCAGATCTGCTGCCAAACCTTCCGATCTATGCTAGATCTGGGACTATCTCCTCAGATCCACAGCCTCTAGGGCTAGATCTGGTGTTATCCCTTCAGATCTGGACTAGATCTGTCAATATCTCCTCAGATCTGTCACTCCTCAAGCTAGATCTAGTGCTAAACCTCCAGATCTGCAACATACAAGACTGGATCTGCAACATACAAGACTAGATCTGCAAGATCTATCCTCCCCAAAGCTGGATCTAACAATAAGCCTTCAGATCTGCAACCCTTACCTTCAGAAATGGACAGCGTCCTCACTCTAGGGCTAGACAGCGTCCTTCTGCCTCCCTAAACAGCGTTTTCTCTGCCAAACCAGAACTGCGTCCTCCTTGGACAGCGTCCTTCCTCTCCTGAAAGGATCAGCGTCCTCTTTCCAGATGAGACAGCGTCCTTCTCCTTCAAGAATCGGCGTCCTTCCTTCTCTTGCTCTGCGCAGCCACAAGAGGGCTTTCTCCTCCTCAGATATGCTTCAGAAACTGCTGCTGCTGCTACTGGAACTGAAAAGTATACTCAGGACAAACCTTACTAGGGCGGGCACTCGAAGTCCCCCGAAGCTAAGGGTGGAACCAGAAAAACCTTACCAGGGCAGGCACTCGAAGTCCCCCGAGGCTAAGGGTGAGATCTCCGACCGGAGACACTCGTGCACTAAGCAGTGCTGCAGACCGATTAAACAACCGGCGTGCTGAAGCAGACAAAGTCTAGCTATCAATAAGAATATCAAATCATGAATGATCCAAATGAGGTGAGAACCTCTCCTTTTATAATACCAAACTCCCTCCAAAACTTAACTCTCCTTTGACCTGCGCAGTTTACTTTGGGTCAGCCTGATGCCTCCCCCATCATACTCATGTGGACCCCCAAGGCCCCTCTCTTAAGTTACAACGTCAATCTACTAGGAAAAGAACACTTTATTATAAAGTGAGGTGACTAAAGTGAGGTGACCCCTCTTATTTCTCACTTTATTTATTATGTCTAGCTAGAACGGCAAAATAAAGAAAAAATGAAATATTCCAATTAGCAAGGCTAATTGGGAATATTACAGTCTCCCCCGGCAAAACGTTGCTTGTCCTCAAGCAACTGAAGTGATGGATGCTGTAAAGTCTGCTCGCTCTCCCAAGTGGCATCCTCATCCAGCAAGAATTGCTTGTTCTCAAGCAATGCTTGAACAAGCCCACTCTCTAGCTGATGCTCCGCGCCGATACTGCAAATTGTGCCTGGGTCCCACTGAAACCTCTCTGTCTCCTGCATCACCCTGATATGAAGGGATATCTCAATGCCAGGATCCCAAACTGGCCTCTCATGGTACCAACCAATCAATAGTCCTCCCGGATCCCATCGCCACTGTGGCCAATAATCGCACAAGTCCCATGGCTCGGACTGCTCACTGCCTCTGGCTATGACTGAAGACCATGACCGCTGCTGCTCTGCATCTATGACTGTGTAAGCTGGACCATCAACTGTGAACCAACTCGTCACCTCTCTCCAATCAAGGCATGGAGTCGAAAATATAATGAGGAATATCTCCCTCCTGTGGATCCTCCATCTCCAAGCAATCATCCAGACAAAATGAGCCGCCTCCCAACAAGGCAACTCCTGAAAATCTCCTTCCACCTCAAGCTCTGGTAATGAAGGTGGGCTGAAAATATGAACTTGGCAAGCATCATAGCTTACCCCATGCTGTCCTTCTCTCCACTCATGACAAGTGTAGAGTCTATGCTGATCCTGGGTTGCAAAATCATTGCCCTCCAATGGAAAAGTGAAAAACAATCCACCATAGAAGGTTCCTCTATCAATGAAGAACAAGCTGGCCCAACACAAACCATCCATGAAGAATATGACATGGTCATCATGGATCATCCTAATGAGATGTTTGCTGAAGGTGTCACATGAGGATACATAATGCAAACAATCCCTCTCAAGGATACAGCGCAGTCTCATCCACTGCAACCTCAGAAAATCACATGGCAAGCAATGTACAAGATCCATCACATCTACTAATGGATAGTAAATGTCTGAATATGACAACAACATAAGACCAAACACTTGCCCATAGCTATACAATGGATGAATATCAATCTCATGGCCCATCTCAAAAGAGAACACATATGTAGTAGTGGTGGCCATGCCTCCTCCCATGCTCCTATTAGAACATGTAGTGCAGAAAATACTCAAAGGCACATTCAGCTCATGTGTCTCCCTCATAATCAAGCCTCCTATACAAATCTGGCCAAATGCTGGAAGTAAGATGGTACATGGATCCATAGATGAGTCCTTCATAGTGTCTAGGCATGCTATGAAGAAGAATGAACCATGTGCTGCAAGAAGATAAGCCTCCTCATGCTTGGAAACCCAAGTCAAGAAGAATATGCCATAGATGTCTCTATCATCATTACCTCCTCTTTGTGCACCAAATATGAAGTGATCCTGGGACCTATGGGCTATAGATCCACCATATCTCTGCTGCGCACACTTCATCCATAATGTCCTGCTCCAAGGTGACAACGCTGGGGGCTTATGCAAATAAGCTCCTGTCAATACAAGACTCTGTCCTTTGACATGCTCCCTGTCAAAGACTCCTCTAATCCTGCTGCAATAAGTGTGGAATACTCCCCAAGATGGAAGTGCTTCCCCGTCATCATCAAAGATCAAGGAGATAGTGCCATCCCCTCTTCCTGCAACATCATGCAAGGTGTGGGAGCAAATCTGCCCTTGCTCTCCCAGAAACAAACCAAGCAACCAAACAATTTGCTGCCTCCCCATACTTCCATCATACAACTCATGTGATGAAGACATAACAAGTATCATAGCAACACCATGTATACATACTCCATGCTGCTCAATGTTGCAAGTATCCAGCCATCTTTCCTCCACCCTCCGACTCTTAAGAAGAGTGCTTGCCAAGAGATGGCCAAACTCTTTCAAGAGTAACCAGCGCAGCCAAGCCTCCTGCTGCCTGGTAGCACAGATCTGCAAGTAGCCTCCTAGCTCCTTGCTCATCATCCCCATCCACTCAATCGCTTGTGGATGCCTCCTTCTCCTCATCCTGTCACTCCTCCCATGAGGGCTACCATCCTCCCAAATCAAATTTCTGATTTTGCACTTCATGGGATTTTGGAATATAAACTTCTCAAGGATCAATGAGACCCTATCAAGACTCAAATAGGTGGTAGGCAAAAACCTCCCATCACGATGTGTATGGCTCAAGGGATGTCCAACACAAGCATGAAAGATGTTATCCATCCGAAGATGTCCTCCATATTCTATCTGCTCTCGTGAGAAGGGAACCAAATCATTGTGTTCCATAGCCCGCTCCACCGAGTACCAACTCAAAATCTCTCTCCATCCAATCTCAACATATGGATGCTGTACCCTGTACAACTCTGATCGTCTCATACCACTATCCAAGTCAACATCTGAGACCTGACTAGGTGGCTCTGCCTCTCTCTCTCCAATGGGAAGAGATGACCCAACAACTCTGCTAGTCCCATGCATGCCTACCTGAAGGGGAATGATTTGATGCCGCAATGTGCTCTCGGGTTGTACCATCAGGGAATCCAGCTGTTCCCCAATGTGGACCAACTTGGCCGCCGACTTGGCACAAGTCACTCTCATACCCTCCAGCTCCTGGTCCTGCAACAAAATGGTCTCCCTAACTGACGCGGCCTTCTCCCTCAAAGCTCGAAGGTCCGTCCGAAGCCGATGATACCGCTGTCTGCGACCATCATCCAATGCCTCTGTGTCTCCTAGTGCCTCATCGATAGTAGATATATCTCCTAATACCTCACCCATCTGTCGTGTGCTGCTACCATCCGAAGACTCGGACACGGCTCCAGTCATCACCTCAATGGATGGCTCTACCGGGGTAGGCTCTATCTCCTCCACTACGATATCAACCGGCACGGTCAAGGAGGGCTCTAATGATGGTGAGTCCTGTGTCACACTAGGTGTATCCTCGAACTCCCTGCAATCCTGCGTGTCCTCATCCTCCAAGTGCGAGGTAACCATTTTAATGGTTTTCCTCTCCGATACTCGGTCAAGCTGGAAAGAGGTATCCAACTTGTCCACCCAAGCTCTTCCTGAGCGCCTGGATGAACCGTCAAATGTCGGTAGATGGAATCTGTCCTCTGTGCGCTGTAAGCCCTGATCATGTGAGGGCTTGTTCCCTCTGTGAAAGTCGTGAGGTCTACTATCATGCTGGAGCTGAACATAATCTCTACTAGCTGTGCGGTGGTCATCACGGTGGTATCCGTGCCCTTTGTGCTGGTGCTGCTCAGGGGGTTTGATACCACATCGGAACTGGATATATTGATCAAAAGGGAAAGCATCCCTGAATTCCTGTCCCATGCTCCGCCAATCTGCAAAGTCAAAATTCAGTGAAAAACCAAAAAAATATCAACAAATGGTCATTTGCGCCCTCACTGTGTCATTTGTGCCCTCCATGTTCTATGCTGATTTTGGGTGCCTTCCCGATGTCCAAATTTGGTCCAGGATAGCTCGTTGGAAAGCCCTTCAAGTCTAGTTTCGAGATCTGCCTTCAGTTTCCAAAATGAAGATCATTTGCCCCCTTAAAACTTCAATCTCCCATGACTTCTCTATGCGCAGCGCGTAGGCCAAAATAAGGGTAAATATGTGATTTTTAGGTAGTTTTTTGACCTTTTCACTTGTCAAATTTGCAAACCAAAGTTGGAAACATGGTTTTTTGGAATGCATGTGTCTTTAGGAATCTAATGGTGGTCTTCTTTCCCTCAAAAAGTGCCCCAAACATTTGCATAGCGCCTAGGGCGGTGTGCAAATGACCAAATTTCTGCTAAATGCATGTTAAAAAAAACTCTAAAAATCCCAGCTTTTGCAAAAAAATTTCAAAATGCCTCAAAATTGGTAGAATGGCTGATGATGATGTGGCTAGGCTTGGAGGGAAGCTTTAGCAAGTATGTCCAATTTCTTCTTCTCTTCCATGGTGTTTTTATCAAAACCTTTAGGGAAGTGGTTGGTGTTAAATATGTTTTTAGGAATGAGGAATGGGGAAGGGAAAATTAAGGAGATGGTACTAGGGATGTATGAAATGGGGGAGGGGATAGGGAGTAGTAGTATGATGATATTTAGGATGGGGATTTGGGGATTAGGAGCCTAGGTAAATGCAACACTTAGGGCTTAGGGTTTTTGGAAAAAGAGTTAGGGAGAGGGAATTTTATGAAACAAGGGTTTAGGGATGGGTATTTGCAATTGTTGGAGGGGTGTAATGGTGTAGGGGAGTGTAATTTAGGAAATTCAAGAATGCAATGGGAATACTAGGGTTTTAAAACGTTTTCAAACACCAAATTCTAACTTAAATTTCACAACACTCAACACGTGAACTTGATGAAGATGGTATTTAATGGCATTAGCTCTTACTCATTTGCTGGAGGTCGATGAGTAGGTTGATGAAGCTTTGGAAATGTTGTTTTGCCACTTGAATGCATTTCTGGGGTTTCTTGGTCATTTGTGTAGCACCAGAAGCATTTGCGCCGTTACTGAAGTATTTGCGCCCTGTCTAAAGTGTTTGCGCCCTCGCTTAAGGATTTGCGCCCTCTTTTCAGCGTTTGCACCCTCACTTGTAGTGTTTGCGCCCTTTGCTAAGTTTTTTCCCAATTTCGCCCATAAACTCGAAATTTTGCTCTGTTACAATGCTTGCTTGGTGTTTGGAGGAGACAAATGAATTTGAAATGATGTCAAGTAGTCATAAATTCTTCAGTGAATTTTGAACTTAGATGGGAAAAACCACTTTTTGAATGTTCATTTCACTTTTTAAAAACATTGCTGATTACCCTTGTCCTTTGATTTTTCTTCTTTGCAGGATGATGTTGCTGGAGTTTTGGCACTTTTCATTTGACTTTGCTTCTCTTCAGTTTGACATGTGAAGTTTGAGTTGGCAGGTTGGGACAAAAATTATTACATATTATGAGCATAAAACTAAAAATAAATTACATATTTGTTTTTAAATAAATTACATTTTGGTATGAAAATCATGCTCTGAAACCAAATTTACAACTTTAAAAATGATATTTACATGCTGATAAATCCTTTGCAGATGATTGAGAAAGTATTATTTGAGTCACTCTCACACCTTTGCTGACCTTATTGAGATGAAATGGCATATTTATGAACCTTAAAAAATGAAACCTAATTGACTTAATGGGACCTTGAATGGCTTGACTCCATGGTTCACTTTGACTGACATAATGACATAGTGAAATGAGCTTTTAAGATTGTTTTATGCTTAGCAAGACATGAAGGTGGGTCAGCAAATGGTGAAATTTTGAGGGAGAGTGAGGTTTTATGAGTAGGGCTACCATCAGGAATCAATTTTTTGCATGACCTAATGGAGTGATAAAAAATTTCTTGAGTGGGACCCCTAAAATGAATATGAAAAGAGTGATTTTGATCACTGGTGGCAGAATGCAAATGATGACACTAACATCGGCCTTATTGGGGATGGCAGCTCCTTGGAGGTGTCAAGAACACCATAGGCCAAGTGCCTAACCATTGGCCCCATACGGTAAAAAAGAACTAAAACTGAAATGCAGGACTAAATACTGACAACTCAATGACACAAACTGACTTTGAAATTGACTGAAAATAAAAAAATTACTAAACATATTGATGGCAGTGTATCACCGAGACTTGAGGGCTTCAAATCCTGATGACAACCACTTGTCTGTTTGAAAGCATATGTACAATTAGGCGATATCAAAATGCCGATGTAATCAATCAAGCAAATGCCTCCTTGATTGATTCTCCCAATCAAATTCTCTGGACCACAATAAATATTTACAATTTGGCAGCCAAAAACATAGCTGACAATGATCTCTATCATCATTTGTAATATTCCCAATTAGCTTTGCTAATTGGAATATTTCATTTTTGCTTTATTTTGCCGCTTTAGCTAGAAATAATAAATAAAGTGAGAAATAAGAGGGGTCACCTCACTTTAGTCATCTCACTTTATAAAATAAAGTGCTTTCCTAGTTGATTGACGTTGTAACTTAAAGAGGGGGCCTTGGGGGTCCACACGTATATGAGGGGAGGCCTCACGCTGACCCAAGGGTAACTACAAGGTGAAGGACGCAGTTAAGGTTTTGGAGGGAGTTTAGCATTATAAAAGGAGGGGTTTCCACTTCATTTGGTATGCATGATTTTATATTGATATTGAGAGCTAGACTCTGTCTGCTTCAGCACGCCGGTTGTTTAGTCGGTCTGCAGCACTGTTTAGTGCAACCGAGTGTCTCCGGTCGGAGATCTCACCCTTAGCCTCGGGGGACTTCGAGTGCCTGCCCTGGTAAGGTTATTTCTGGTTTCACCCTTAGCTTCGGGGGACTTCGAGTGCCCGCCCTAGTAAGGTTAATTTCTGAGTTATATCTTTCAGTTTCAGTAGCAGTTTCAGGTGGAGATTCGGAGAGGAAGAAGCCCTCTAGTGGCTGCGCAGATCTAGCAGGGAAAACGTTGTTCCAGCAGGAAGAGGAGGACGCAGATCTGAAGGCACATTGATAGATCCAGCTTTGGAGATTGTAGATCTGAGCAGATAATTGCAGATCTGGTTCTGTAGGTTGCAGATCTGGAGAGATAGCATTAGATCCAGCTTGGGAGATTGCAGATCTGAGGAGATATTGGCAGATCCAGCCTAGATCTGAAGAGATAACATCGATCCGCTGGGCCTGAGGTCACAGACCGAGAGATATCAAGTATCTGAAGATAGATCCCAAGAGAAAGCAAAAGGAGGATCCGATATAGAGGACGAGTCCGGGGAGGGATGTGACGCGATCCGGATTGAGAGGCTTCAGATCCAGATTGGGTGGTGGAGAGGACGCAGACCCGGCACCAGGAGGACGCCTCGATCTAATGAGCAGGTATTTGTAGGTTTTGGTACGGCGTTGTTTCCAACCCCGAGGAGTTGGTTATCTTATCGGGAGGATTTGCGGAGGATTCGGGCCTCTTTCGCCGTATTTCGAGCTTTCCGCGCTTTCCTCGAGGCCCCACGTTTTTGAAGGAGGAGGGTTTCCGGGGCGATTTTCTAGAGGTGGTCCGCTTGCAATGTTTTCTGGTTTTGTCCCAGCAACATAGTGATCCAGATTTTCAGCTCATTCCGGCAAGGGGATCAGCCCCTAGCTTCAGTTTCTTCCAGCAGCTGGGATGCAGTTTCTGTGGCAGCCATTTCCTATTTTTCTGAGAGGATTCATCACTTGCCTTGAGCAAGGATAGGTGCATTTATTCTGATTTCCTTGTATTCATCTCTATGTACTTTCAGATTAATAAAATGGCTCAGTTTTCTGGTATTCTATGTGTATTGGTTCCATGATCTGGTTCAGCATTGTATTTTCTATACCTGTCTGGCATATTTCTGTTTATTACTGGTTATTTCCCTTTGGGGATATTACAGTGGTATCAGAGCATAATCGCCCACCGTTAGGTCTAAGACATCGCAAGAGATCATGGCGAGTAATAAGCAAAGGCAATACCAAAAACGAAATGGGAAAAAGGGCCAAAATATGAAGGGTCAAATTTTGAAGGTTGGAATTAGAAGAAACGTTTTCTGGGTTTTTTCTGGGTTTTGGGCAAGGATCACCTTCCCAAATTCCTGGAATTTTCTGAGTAGTTTTCAGTGGGTAAATCGGAGGTCGAAGTTAAGCAACAGATTACTTCAAAGAATGCAGAAGCCAGTGAGCCCAGAGAGGGGCACAAAGCAAATGGGATCGATGGCGATATAAAAACCGGATGCCCTCCTCCATCACATCCAGAGGCATCACGGTAGAGGCTCGGCACCGTAGGAGGTCGAGGTCCGTTGGCGGGCATTAGTGTCCCCCGAGGCAAGACCAAGACAAGGGGCACTGATACCAAATGATGATGATCTCCCCGGCTAGTAGAGAGTATGTTCCACCCAGCCGTGAACGTAGAACAACGCTAACCCTCGGCGAGGGAACAAGCACTCACATGATAGGGGCTTACAGCGCACAGTGGACAAGTTGGATACCTCTTTCCAGCTTGACCGAGTATCGGGGAGGAAAACCATTAAAATGGTTAACTCACACTTGGAGGATGAGGACACACAGGATTACAGGGAGTCTGAGATTACACCTAGTGTGACACAGGATTCACCCTCATTGGAGACATCCTTGACCGTGCCGGTTGATATCGTAGTGGAGGAGGTAGAGCCTACCCCGGCAGAGCCATCCACTGAGGTGATGACTGGAGCCATGTCCGAGTCTTCGGGTGGTAGCAGCACACAACAGATGGGCGAGATATCAGGGGATATATCCACTATTGATGAGGCACTAGGAGATACAGAGGTATCGGATGATGGTCGCAGACAGCGATATCATCGGCTTCGGACGGACCTTCGAGTTCTGAGGGAGAAGGCCGCGTCAGTACGGGAGACCATTTTGTTGCAGGACCAGGAGCTGGAGGGTATGAGAGTAACTTGTGCCAAGTCAGTAGCCAAGTTGGTCCACATTGGGGAACAGCTGGATTCCCTGATGGTACAACCAGAGGGCACATTGGAGCGTCAGATCATTCCCCTTCAGGTATGCATGGATGGGATTGGCGGTGCTGTTGAGTCATCTCTTCCCGTTGGAGAGAGAGAGGCAGAGCTACCTAGTCAGATCTCATATGTTGACTTGGATAGCGGTATGAGACGATCAGAGTTGTATCAGGTACAGCATCCATATGTTGAGATTGGATGGAGAGAGATTTTGAGTTGGTACTCGGTGGAGCGGGCTATGGAACACAATGATTTGGTTCCCTTCTCACAAGAGCAGATAGAAGATGGGGGACATCTTCGGATGGATAACATCTCTCATGCTTGTGTTGGACATCCCTTGAGCCATACACATCATGATGGGAGGTTTTTGCCTACCACCTATTTGATTCTTGATAGGGTCTCATTGATCCTTGAGAAGTTTATACTTCAAAATCCCATGAAGTGCAAAATCAGAACTTTGATTTGGGAGGATGGTAGCCCTCATGGGAGGAGTACCAGGATGAGGAGAAGGAGGCATCCACAAGTGATTGAGTGGATGGGGATGATGAGCAAGGAGCTAGGAGGCTACTTGCAGATCTGTGCTACCAGGCAGCAGGAGGCTTGGCTGCGCTGGTTACTCTTGAGAGAGTTTGGCCATCTCTTGGCAAACACTCTTCCTAAGAGTCGGAGGGTGGAGGAAAGATGGCTGGATACTTGCATCATTGAGCAGCATAGAGTACGTATGGTGTTCGTTATGTCTTCATCACATGAGTTGTATGATGGAAGTATGGGGAGGCAGCAAATTGTTTGGTTGCTTGGGTTGTTTCTGGGAGAGCAAGGGCAGATTTGCTCCCACACTTTGCATGATGTTGCAGGAGGAGGAGATGGCACTATCTCCTTGGTCTTTGATTGGGAAGCACTTCCATCTTGGGAGGTATTCCATATTTGTTGCAACATTATTAGAGGAGTCTTTGACAAGGAGCATGTCAAAGAACAGAGTCTTGTATTGACAGGAGCTCATTTGCATGAGCTCACAGCGTTGTCACCTTGGAGCAGAACATTATGGATGAAGTGTGCGCAGCAGAGATATGGTGGATCTATAACCCATAGGTCCCAGGATCACTTCATATTTGTTGCACAAAGAGGAGGTAATGATGATAGAGACATCTATGGCATATACTTCTTGACTTGGGTTTCCAAGCATGAGGAGGATTATCTTCTTGCAGCACATGGTTCATTCTTCTTCATAGCATGCCAAAACACTATGGAGGACTCATTTATGGATCCATGTACCATCTTACTTCCAGCATATGGTGAGGATTTTGTCTATACATTCATTGATTTGCACACTCTTGCCATTCCTATGCAATGCATTGCTTCACAAGAGGGCAAGCTTGTCACATTGCTCCATGAGTTGTATTGGGCCAATCTACATGATGGAGGCAGCCATCCCTTTTGTGGCCTTGGGCAAATGTTTTATCATCACATGTATGTTCATTTGCAGCACTATATCATGTATCATGTGAAGACATGCATGGGTAACATAAACATTTTGCCTTGTACTCTTATCAAGCAGCAACTTGTAAAACTGCGCTGTACTTGTTGGGGAAGCTGTTGGTACCTCTTTTCATCACATGTGACCTTCAGCGTTTCCTTCATTTTTCTGTTGATCTTGTCTCCATTTGCTGATATAGATCAGATTTGTATGGGAGGCTTGATTATGAGGGAGACACATGAGCTGGATGTGTCCGAGAGTGGGAAAAATTCTCACAAATTCTGCACTACATGTTCTAATGGGAGCATGGGAGGAGGCATGGCCACCACTACTATATATGCGTTCTCTTCTGATGTGGGCCATGAGATTGATATTCATCCATTGTACAGCCATGGGCAAGTGTTTGGACCTATGTTGTTATCATATTCAGCCATTTACTATCCATTAGTAGATGTGATGGATCTTGTACATTGCTTGCAATGTGATTTTCTGAGGTTGCAGTGGATGAGACTGCGCTGTATCCTTGTGAGGGATTGTTTGCATTATGTATCCTCATGTAACACCTTCAGCAAACATCTCATTAGGATGATCCATGAAGCACATGTCCTATTCTTCATGGATGAATTGTTTTGGGCCAGCTTGTTCTTCACTTTGCCATTGGAGGGCAATGATTTTACAGCCCAGGATCAGCATAGACTCTACACTTGTCATGAGTGGAGAGAAGGACAACATGGGGTAAGCTATGATGCTTGCCAAGTTCATATTTTCAGCCCACCTTCATTACCAGAGCTTGAGGTGGAAGGAGATTTTCAGGAGTTGCCTTGTTGGGAGGTGGCTCATTTTGTCTGGATGATTGCTGGGAGATGGAGGATCCACAGGAGGGAGATATTCCTCATTATATTTCCGACTCCATGCCTTGATCGGAGAGAGGTGATGAGTTGGCTCACAGTTGATGGGCCAACTTACACATTCATAGATGCAGAGCAGCAGCAGTCATGGTCTTTAGTCATAGCCAGAGGCAGTGAGCAGTCCGAGTCATGGGACTTGGGCGATTATTGGCCACAATGGCGATGGGATCCGGGAGGACTATTGATTGGCTGGTACCAGGAGAGGCCAGTTTGGGATCCTGGCATTGAGATATCCCTTCATATCAGGGTGATGCAGGAGACAGAGAGGTTTCAGTGGGACCCAGGCACATTTTGCAGTATCGGCAGGGAGCATCAGCTAGAGAGTAGGCTTGTTCAAGCATTGCTTGAGAACAAGCAATTTTTGCCGGATGAGGATGCCACTCGGGAGAGCGAGCAGACTTTACAGCATCCATCACTTCAGTTGCTTGAGGACAAGCAACGTTTTGCCGGGGGAGACTGTAATATTCCCAATTAGCCTTGCTAATTGGAATATTTCATTTTTTTTTTTTTTGCCGCTTTAGCTAGAAATAATACATAAAGTGAGAAATAAGAGGGGTCACCTCACTTTAGTCATCTCACTTTATAAAATAAAGTGCTTTCCTAGTTGATTGACATTGTAACTTAAAGAGGGGGCCTTGGGGGTCCACACGTATATGAGGGGAGGCCTCACGCTGACCCAAGGGTAACTGCAAGGTGAAGGACGCAGTTAAGGTTTTGGAGGGAGTTTAGCATTATAAAAGGAAGGGTTTCCACTTCATTTGGTATGCATGATTTTATATTGATATTGAGAGCTAGACTTCTATCTGCTTCAGCACGCCGGTTGTTTAGTCGGTCTGCAGCACTGTTTAGTGCAACTGAGTGTCTCCGGTCGGAGATCTCACCCTTAGCCTCGGGGGACTTCGAGTGCCTGCCCTGGTAAGGTTATTTCTGGTTTCACCCTTAGCTTCGGGGGACTTCGAGTCCCCGCCCTAGTAAGGTTAATTTCTGAGTTCTATCTTTCGGTTTCGATGCTTGATTTCGGTGGAGATTAGGAGAGAAAAGTTGTCTGGTGACTGCCTTGGTCTGGAAACGGTGTTCCGGCGAGGAAAGAGGAGGACAGATACGAAGGCACATTGATAGATCCAGCCGTGGAGATTGTAGATCTGAGCAGATATTTGCAGATCTGGTTCTGTAGGTTGCAGATCTGGAGAGGTAGCATTGGATCCAGCTTGGGAGATTGCAGATCTGAGGAGATATTGGCAGATCCAGCCTAGATCTGAAGAGATAACATCAGATCCAGCCTTTGAGGTTGCAGATCTGAGTAGATATTGGCAGATCTAGCATAGATCTGAAGAGATAGCAGTAGATCTGATATAGGAGGACGCAGATCTGGAGGGATAGGACGCAGATCTGGATTGGAGGCT
The DNA here is from genome assembly GCA_034641835.2 of Pinus albicaulis. Classification (NCBI taxonomy): domain Eukaryota; kingdom Viridiplantae; phylum Streptophyta; class Pinopsida; order Pinales; family Pinaceae; genus Pinus; species Pinus albicaulis. The sequence continues at coordinate 241,880,925 of CM076569.1, read as the reverse complement.
TCAGATCCAGCAGATTTGGGCGCAGAGGACGCAGATCCAGTCAGGGAGGACGCTGATCTAATGAGCAGGGTATTTGTGAGGGGTTTTGGCAGCGTTTTTCAGTGTTTCCAGCCCTGAGGAGTTTGGTTATCTTATCGGAGGATTTGCAGGAGGATTCAGCCCCTTTTCTCAGCGTATTTCTTGAGCTTCTGCGCTTTTCCTGGAGGCCCAGCGTTTTTGAAGGAGGAGGGTTTCTGGGTTTTGTCCGGAGCAGTGAGTATAGGTGATCTGTATATTTTTAGCTCATTCCGGCAAGGGGATCAGCCCCTAGCTTCAGTTTCTTCCAGCAGCTGGGATGCAGTTTCTGTGGCAGCCATTTCCTATTTTTCTGAGAGGATTCATCACTTGCCTTGAGCAAGGATAGGTGCATTTATTCTGATTTCCTTGTACTCCTCTCTATGTACTTTCAGATTAATAAAATGGCTCAGTTTTCTGGTATTCTATGTGTATTGGTTCCATGATCTGGTTCAGCATTGTATTTTCTATACCTGTCTGGCATATTTCTGTTTATTACTGGTTATTTCCCTTTGGGGATATTACATCATTGGATACTGTAATAATTACCTTCACTGCTGACTACAATAAACTTGCCACTGGATCTTGAAAAACATGAAAATTGATCACTTGCTGATCTAGAAGAAACAAGGTACCTTTTTCTCTTGATTTTGATCTCTCTTCATAATGTACCTCAGCAAGAGTGTTTTCCTGGTTGTCTAAAAACTTCTGAACGAGTAGGTGAGCAAATTTCTTCTTGAAATAAAAATTTTAAACATGAAACTGAGAAGAAAAATTTGAATGACAATCCTCAATGCGTTGGTCCTCTACAATTTGAATACATTGTTGATCATCTTCATATGACATGGCAACCAGATTGTCATGTTTCTTATGACACTCATCAATCATAAGAGGGAAAACTTCAGATTTTTCATGAAACTGAAAACGAACATTGCTATCATTTAGCACAAAATCAACCGAAGAATATTTTTCACTTGAACAAATATCTCATCTTGTTTTTCAGAAAAGGACTGGATTAGCTCCTCCTGAAGACTTTGTTCTGATGGGATGAGAGCACTTAGGTCAATAAGTTGTTTTTATTCATTCGAGGTGATCTCAACTATAGAGATCTCCTCCTGGGATCCAGAACAACATACTCTTCATCATCACAATCTGAACCTAGATCTGGACCGGCTAGTTTGACTTTACCACAATATGAAATAGGAACTTGATTTTTCTGCATACCATCTTCTGCTGCAAGAAAATCTGAAATAAGGCCTTGTCTTCCATCATTTTCAACTGTATAAAGACCTTCAGCCCGCTGCAAGCTTTCCTGAGCATCTTGATAAGTATCCTGTAATATCCCGGATGGGATATTTTAACTAAAATGCAAGAAAATACTGAATACCACAATTTGCCGTAAAATAATCATTCATTCAACAGAAGATTGCCATGTAAAATTAAAAGACAAGAAATACTGCAATCCAATACCATATAGAACAGAAGAAAAATCTCAGCTTTTATTATAGATAATAAATAGGGGTTTACATATAGATCTGACCCAAGAAGAGCTGAGATAGAAAACTGGCCACCAAGATAAGCTGCTGAACGGTGCTGGCCACAAACTAAACTGCTGCACTCTCCCTCCGGCAACAGCTGACACTGAACCCACTGAAATGATGAAGCCCAAGTTGAAGATCTGAATGATCCTCACACCAAACTCTGAAGCTCTGTGAAACTCCTAAGTGAAGTCTCCTCAAAAGTATTGGGTTTCCGTCCAATAGTCACAAATCACCCGAGAGTTTCTGTCCTGGGGCTACTGCATGAAGTAGAGAACCACGTCCTCAAACCTCTCATATACAAGAAAATGATCTACTCCAAAGATGTCTCTCAATGGCCTCCTCCCTTTCTTTTATAGATCCCTTGGAGCCTTCTAGAGCATTATTTTATTATTATTTTATTTGTGGAGCACTTTTCCCTTTTATTAAAATATTATAAAATATTCCTTTTTAATGCAGAAAAGGGTATATCGGCTACCACGCCTCCTCCGGTCACTGAAATCTCTATCTAACTGTCCCATCGTGTAGGTCTCCTCGTCCCGGTTCCGATGAGCTATTACACTAAGGTGTTCCATCGTATATTCCTCCCGGAATGCCACCTTGAGCATAATCAGCTGAGTTAAGCCCATAAATAACTCAAAATTCTGGAAGTTATCGGAATGCATCAGAACGAAAGCCAGACTACTCGGATGATGGAGTATATCAAGCGAATGCCTCCAAACACCATGAAAACTCTTCAAAACTCCTCTGAAAAGCTCCTGAGCCCACTGATAGCACCAATCTGTACATGTGACCTGTCTGCTCCTAACTCTGAAAGTCCCTCCCAGCCCTGTCACGGGTGATACCAAAAATGGGAACATTACAGACCTCTCGCCCCAAGATTGCTTGCCCTCAAGCAATCGAAATATGTGGGCCACTCTGTTGGCCCGCTGCATCTCAGACCCAATGCCTGGATCCCATACCAACCTCGGGGTGCTGCTATGCACCTGTGTCAAACCTCTCGGAACAGATCCCTCAATGCCGGGATCCCAAACTGATCTCTCTCTGTCCCAGTCAACAAACAATCCTCCCGGATCCCAATGCCACCATGGCCAATCATCGCCCAAGTCCCACGGCTCGGGCTGCGCACTGTCTCTGGCTATAGCTGATGCTCTCAGAGGTGAAGCCCACCGGCAAGCATCAATGCTCCCGGGCTCCTGCTGTGCTGTACCTGTAACTGCATGTGCTGCCCCACCAACTGCATACCAACTCATCACCTCTCTCCAATCCAAGTCCTGACTCAATCCCATGCTGATCCTGTTCTCCTGGAATCGGGAAGGAGTCCTGAAGCAACGACAACCGGTGCCCGACTGCCAACTGGAATCTGTAACATCTACTGTGTCTAAGGGCCCCTGCTCCACTGTGCTCGCCATGACAAATACCATACCATCAAGAGGGTACCAACTCATGATCTCCCGCCAGTCCATCCTGGAAGAAGAATCCAATGTAGCAACAACCACACATGGAACACGCCCAGGGTGTTGCTGCCAGCCTGTAATCAACTCCCACTGCTTTGCCCTGTCTACCAATGGAAGCTGCCTGTAGGAGGAAGCCCCTCTCTCTATAGTGGGCCAAAGTGGGCAAGACATGCTGCAAGCCCCATCGATGTACTCTTGGAGAGTACTACTCATCGAAAGTGCTGCAGCCCGGCCGACTGTATGTACATCTGTCTGTACCTCATCAATGTGTCGGCCCAAAGATGGATGCTCCACCATCTCCAACAACTCATCCCTCTCATCGGGAATGTAAAACTCCTGCTGTCCCCTAGCCCCCTGCAGAACTATCCCATCGACCTCCAACGTCTCTAGAGGATATGGATCTGCAACCGGTGTCTGTGCATCTGACCGCTCCTCCTCAAAGGCTGACCCCAATGTTAGCTGCATATCCATCATAGGCTCAATGTAGGTGCCCATCTAGATCTCACCCAGGGAAATGTCATGCCTGATGTCCATAGTATCCTCCTCTGCTGACTCAGGCTCCATCGTATGCTGCTCTGGCTGAATCGTCATAAGTGACTCATCACCCAGAGTATCACCTATACAGTCCCCTGACTGCTCACCCTGCACACTAGAACACAGCTCTGGTCTACTGTCATCATCATCTCTACATGGTTGCTCTCGCTTCCCAGAGGCATCCTCAACTGATCCCATGGACTCATCTGAAGAAGAGCCCTCACCCTGGCATACGAATGGAATGTCTACCTGCTCTAGCTCTGCCACCTCATCTGCATCTCTCAAACATGAGTGATTAGGCCCCCAAGGTTCTTTGCAAATGAAGCAAAGTCCCTTCCTCCTTAGCTCATTTCTGCTGCCTGACCTACCAAACTGGAGCCGCTCCTCCCTGGTCAACTGTCTCCTGAGAAACTCAATGTTCTGCTCAACTAGCCCTTGGGCTAGCTCATAAGCAGCAGGCGAGACCAACCGCTTTCTCCTCCAAATGCTCAGCAACCTAATCTGCAACTTCCGGCAAATGGTCTCATGGTCTCTCATACATGACGACAAGATGGACTGCATGTGTGCTATGACAGTATCAGGATGATGTTTCCTAATGCTAAAGAAGCATCGGAACATCTGCAAAATCAGGTCATCACACTCAAGATAGATCATGACCTCATAAGTTCGGGCCATAGCCATGACTTCTAAAACCTTAAGCTTCCTCCCAAATGTAGACCCTGCACAAGTGTCCAAATCCTGAAAGGTTCCTACTATCAATCTGAAAACTCTTCTCATAATATCAGCATTGTAGGGAGGGAAGGGTGCTGTTATCCTCAAGATATCGCTGAAACAAGAGGCAACTATCAGCTGGACTCTCTCACTTGGATGTTCCAAGAATCTGGCTTGTATCAATGCAAGCATAGATGGCTTCAAAGCCCAATTCAAACACCAATCAGATTGTTGTACCTTTGAGAGACAGGATTCCAGATTCTCTAACATGGGCAAGTCATCCCCTAATCTTCCACTCTTCAAGTCCATCCCCTGTACATACAGCCAATTTCCCACTTCTTCCTCCTTCTGCAAATTCCTTGGATGCTCTTGTTGGAGAAATTTATGTACCTTCTTGGTGAAGGGTCTGCTGTTCTGATTAGTTTTTGGGTTTTCTGATGCATGGTGGTTTAAGGAACCAACCTCTATTTTCATTCTCTTCAATCTGTTTAGGAATTCCTCCATGGTTCAATCAAGGATATAATCACTGTTTTTCTGAGTTATTAATTTTCCCTTCTAGTCAAGATTTTAACCAACCTTTCATATACATGCTGCTGTATGTATGAGTTGTACAAAATTCCTCCTCTAAAGAAATATTATAGGGAGATTTCAACCATTAATGAGGCTTCAAAATGGGGTAATCTTCCTAAACTCAGAGACAGGTTTAGTCTAGTTGATGATAGTATTTTTGAGGAAAGATAACAATATGGCATATAGTAAAGTATAGAAATTTTGAACCTGGTTATGTAGCTTGTGGAGAACCCATCAACTGGAGTGTGCATACCAGCAGCAGTAATAAATAAGCCCGTCCTGTTTCTGGAATGATGCCATCAGTCTGCACACATGGAACGATCTCTGATATAATTGATCTGCTACAGCAATACTGGGATATCAGTTCTGGAATAACACTTTAAAGCGCTGTCCTATGCAACCTTCATATTTATGTTCTCTATATTGTTACAACCATGCATACTCAGCCATTAATATATACACCCAGCAAGGAAAGTAAGGTGCTCCGCCTCATAAGAGAACACATAGACTCATAGTCCCTTCCAACAGCTCCAATATTCTTCTCCAGCAAATTGTCTGAAGAATTTGTCCTTCTGGTGATGATGCTCAAGTAAAATCCCCCAAAATGGATTTTAATTTCTTGATCATTAAAAGGCAAGAGGCTTCAGCTTGCAATCGGATATTACTTGGCTCTCGACTGTCCAACAAATATGAATTTCACTCAATTGTCTGGAGGTTATGAGTCTGCCAATTCATGCTTCAATTTTTACTGCGGGTTCAGATGATGGCGGTTATGTTCAGGAATATAATGGACTTCTGGAATTATGCTTTACACTGAGAAATGAACAACAATTTGAGCATGTCTCTGATATATTGTTCAAGGAACAACCCGACAGGCACCCACGTCCAGCAATATGTAGTTGATCACGATTTGGTCGGTTTGGTCCGAGAGACCACCGTTGTGCTGCACCAACAGCTTAACCGTGAGATTGCTCTTGGGCAGTCACAAAGAAACGTGCTAATTTGAAGCGTTATGACTCCTTTAATCCAGAAATTGACACTCTTTTATTGACATCGATGCCATGATTTCTCACTAATCGGCCTTCGACCATATATCACTGAAAATTGGCGGCATTGCAGAGTAATAGCCGGCTTCAACAACGTGTCCTGGATTCGTCTGCTCCTCAAAATTTTGCTGGTGGGTCGGATCAACCGTCTCACTGTTTAAATGACGACCCGTTAATTAGAATTCCCATGACCCCATTCTTTATGCACGTCAGTGTTTAATTTGTTGACCCTGCATGGCTGTCAGCTTGCAGATAATGGAAATTCGGATTGACATTAATATGCCACAATCCACCATAATAATTCGGCTTCTTTCTACCAAAAATAAATTGTCGTCACCCACGCAGACGTCTCAGCTTCTTCTTCAATCTCAACTTCACGTTCTTGCAAATTCCCCAGACCACGCACAACAATGTCTTCGAATTTAAACTAGCAGCTCCCTCATATTTTCCGCAATTCGACCCTATGGCTCTGGAATCACTGAATATGATTTGTGCATAGCAATCATCGAATTTGCTCGATGCTCTAAATGTTAAAGCTTCAGCTCTGAATAATTTGCCAAGAGAATAATTCGGCCAATGTCAGATTGTCGCAGCCCCGTCTTGAGTCTGCTCACGCCGCCGACTTAAATCATTCCAAAAAATTGGACTCCTGTTCATATAACGTATGCGCCTAGCAGATTGGTCTCGGTGTGCAAGAAGGTTTGCGACTGATACGATTGGATCTTGAGAATTGTTCAACCCCCAGCTCTTTCATAAAATTATGCGGCAACCTCGTTACAACAGAGCTCCGGCAGAATTAAACAATTCGACGTCCACAAAATACTTTGACGGAACTCCCCGCCATGCAAATAAAACTCACGGCCTCCAATCATAAAAATCACTCCCCAGCTGAGGAAAAAGGGAGGTAGTCGGTCCTTGTAAATCCTGGAGCACGACTCTATTGGAACTACTGTACGCTGCTAATGACTGATCTTCGGCTTCCTTTCAAATGCAATGAAAACTCGACTATTAATTAAATTCCAAGAATGATGACATATACAAAACAATTTTGATCCCAATAGCAGCTACCGCTACAGTCACCTCGTTTATACTTGCTCAAAATTGATTGGCAATTAAACCCTTGAATTTGGCTTTTCTGATACTTTGGCAAGTAAACCCTCAGGCTGAGCCAAGACTGAGGCTCCGATACCACTGTAATATCCCGGATGGGATATTTTAACTAAAATGCAGGAAAATACTGAATACCACAATTTGCCGTAAAATAATCATTCATTCAACAGAAGATTGCCATGTAAAATTAAAAGACAAGAAATACTGCAATCCAATACCATATAGAACAGAAGAAAAATCTCGACTTTTATTATAGATAATAAACGAGGGGGTTTACATATAGATGCGGCCAAGAAGAGCAGAGATAGAAAGCGTACCAAGATAAGGTGGCGAGCAATAGCAGCCTGGCCCACGCTGCGCACTCTCCCTCACGACAGCAGTGAGCGAACCCACTTGGGCGGTGGAAGCCCAAGTTGAAGATCTGAATGATCCTCACACCAAACTCTGAAGCTCTGTGAAACTCCTAAGTGAAGTCTCCTCAAGAGTATTGGGTTTCCGTCCAATACTCACAAATCACCCGAGGGTTTCCGTCTTGGGGCTACTACATGAAGTAGAGAACCATGTCCTCAAACCTCCCATACGCAAGAAAATGATCTACTCCAAAGATGTCTCCCAATGGCCTCCTCCCTTTCTTTTATAGATCCATTGGAGCCTTCTAGAGCATTATTTTATTTATGGAGCACTTTTCCCTTTTATTAAAATATTATAAAATATTCATTTTTAATGCAGAAAAGGGTAAATCAGCTACCACGCCTCCTCCAGTCACTAAAATCTCTGTCTAACTGTCCCATCGTGTAGGTCTCCTTGTCCCGGTTCCGATGAGCTATTACACTAAGGTGTTCCATCGTATATTCCTCCCGGAATGCCACCTTGAGCATAATCAGCTGAGTTAAGCCCATAAATAACTCAAAATTCCGAAAGTTATCGGAATGCATCAGAACGAAAGCCAGACTACTCGGATGATGGAGTATATCAAGCGAATGCCTCCAAACACCATGAAAACTCCTCAAAACTCCTCTGAAAAGCTCCTGAGCCCACTGATAGCACCAATCTGTACATGTGACCTGTTTGCTCTTAACTCTGGAAGTCCCTCCCAGCCCTGTCACGGGTGATACCAAAAATGGGAACATTACATATCCTCTAAGCTTTCTTTATGCTGCTGAAGTGGATTTTCATACAGGGCTTCCATGATCTCATCGTCCATGAATTCATCATCTCCATAAATATTCTCAAGATTTTCAATAAAACTATCAACATGTTTACAACAGTTCTAAACTAATATTAAAGATGGACATGATTCTTTATAGCTTTCAAAGAACATGGTATGAAAATCCTTTAAACAGTAAATACAAGCAGGTGGCAAAATTTCATACCAAGATAGGGCTTCACCTTCCAGAGTGGCCATAAATTTCTTCATCAAGCAGTCTTCAGGAAAGTCAATCTTTAATATACGCACATGCATATGAAATCTCACCAGATGAAGAGCAGCATCATTACCTTTCACATCTTTTAACTTCGGAAGATATGTCATCCAATCAACCCGAAGTATGCGATTCAGAAAACTTGGTATGTGATCTCGGCTCATGGGAGCATACTTTTGAGCGATTGAATCCATTTTGATAACAATGAAGTCACCAAGAAGTTCTTTAGGCTATTGGTTCTTGAAGAGTGGAGTTGCCATGAGAATTCTGAACCTTGGGATTCTTCGACATTGGAGACTCCAGGTGAATGATGCACAACCTCCTTGTGCCTGATCGTTTTTCACCATCAACAATCAAATCTGATATTTTTCGTTCTTTCCCAGGGAAGATTTGATCTTTTGATCCTCGACAACGGCGCCAGAATGTTATCACTCCGCCAGATTCCCAAAGCTGAAGAAGGAATCCCAACTGAGGTAACCACAGACCAATATTTTGGCTTGGTATCTAGCCCTTCTAAACTGGAGAGGGCTCTCTCCACAAAAATCACATCCATGTGGGCTGAAGGAATTAGGGTTTTTAGGCTAGATATGAGTGCAGGGGTTGTTTTGATTTGATTGGGTTGGGTTTCACTGGATGAAGATATTAGGTCAAGGGAGCTAGGTCAGGGCAAATGAGATAGGTTTGTAGGGATTCAATGGGGTAAGTTAGGCATAAGGCTTACCACTTTAAAGATGATTGTGATGAGATTGCTTTAATATTGATGAGGAGCTAGGAAGAACATGGGTAATGTATTCTTCCTAAATAGAGGAAAATGGACGAATTATGATATCTTTTCCTAAAGAGAGCATGAGCAAGCATGTGTTCTGCCTATCAAATTGAAAGAAATTGTACCATAGAGCTGTAATGAACATGAATAAAACACATTCTAACATATGAAACTGAAGGAAAAACAATGATAAACATCATACCACATGTATCCCAAAAAATAGCTGCAACTCTTTATTAACTGGCCAAAACTAAGTACAATAGTCCTTGATGAATGAGCTAACATCCAAACTAATTCTGACCTTTGAAAATGAGTAAAAATGACATGATATAGGCCTCATACAACCTCTCCCAACCTCAGGGGTTGAATCCCTAAGTTGAGGAGCTGATCCAATTTCTTCTTCTCTTCCATGGTGTTTTTATCAAAACCCTAGGGAAGTTGATGGTGTGAAATATGTTTTTAGGAATGAGGAATGGGAAGGGGAAAATGAAGGAGATGGTGCTAGGGATGTATGAAATGGGGGAGGGGATAGGGAGTAGTAGTATGATGGGATTTAGGATGGGAATTTGGGGATTGGGAGCCTAGGTAAATGTAAAACCTAGGGCTTAGGGTTTTGTGAAAAAGGGTTAGGGAAAGGGAATTTTATAAAATAGGGGTTTAGGAATGGGTATTTGCAATTGTTGGAGGGCTGTAAAGGTGTAGGGGAGTGTAATTTTGGAAATTCAAGATTGCAATGGGAATACTAGGGTTTTAAAACATTTTCAAAAAAATTACATTTTGGTATGAAAATCATACACTGAAACCAAAATTACAACTTTAAAAATGATATTCACATGTTGATAAATCCTCTGTAGATGATTGAGAAAGTATTATTTGAGTCACTCTCACACCTTTGCTGACTTTATTGAGATAAAATGGCATATTTATGAATCTTGAAAAATGAAACCTAATTGACCTAATGGGACCTTGAATGGCTTGACTCCATGGTTGACTTTGACTGACATAATGAGAGTGAAATGAGTTTTTAAGATTGTTTTATGCTCAACAAGACATGAGGGTGGGTCAGCAAATGGTGAAATTTTGATGGAGAGTGAGGTTTTATGACTAGGGCTACCATCATTGAATCAATTTTTGCATGACCTAATGGAATGATAAAAAATTTCTTGAGTGGGACTGTAATATTCCCAATTAGCAACAGCTAATTGGACATATTAATTTTGATCAATTTTGCCTACTATAGTTAAATTATAAATAAAAGTGAGTAGAGGGGGACATAACTCACTCTAAAAATAAAGTTCACTTCCTATTTGACACAACGTTGTAACTTAAGTGGGCCAAGGGGGGCAAAGAGACCACGTAGAGAGGGGACCCACTAGAGCACGTGGAGGGACTGAGGAGGTTGAGTTGGCAGCGCGGGGCCAAGAGAGGCTACGTTGGAGATGATGGGCCTAGGGTTTGAGAGAGAGGCCAACGTTATAAAAGGAGGAGAGCCTCCTTATTTTGGTCATTCGATGTTTATGATATTGAGCTGGTCATTTCGACTTCTTGAGCACGCTGGTTGTTTAGCTAGTCTGCAGCACTGTTTAGTGCATCGAGTGTCTCCATTCGGAGATCTCACCCTCAGCCCCGGGGGACTTCGAGTGCTTGCTCGAGTGAGGTTGTTCCATCAGTATTTTGCAGGAGGATTGGTGTTTGGCTTTCGTAGAGGAGTAGTGCATTCATAGACTGCGCAGTCCTGAGAGGGAGGACGCAGTCCATTCTTTGGGAGCTCTGGAGCGGATTTCTTTCGGAGGTTTTGAGCTTGGAGGTTGAGCAAGGGGCCAGCCCTTGCCTGTTGGAGGATTTTGGTTGAGTTTGTGGCCGTATTTTGGTGGTTTCCATTCAGCCTCAGCGCAGAGCCTTGGAGGATAGCATAGATCCTCAAGGGGGTGATTTTCGGGGTTCGGTCATTTCATAAATGCTTTCTGGGCTTTTCTGGGTTTGGTGAGTAGAGTCTGATTCCAGAGTTTTAGCTTATTCTGAGTAGGGGAGCAGCCCCAGATACTCATCTTGTTCCAGCAGTAACAGCTACAGGGCAGTTTTCCAGCAGCTAGGACGTAGATCAGATTGCAGCGATTCCATTAGCATTATGAGAGTATTTCTTCACTTGCCTTGCGCAAGTCTAGGTGCCATCACTCTGATCACCTATTGTACTCACTTATATTTCTTAGCATAATAAAATGGCTCAACTTTCTCTTTGCACTTCTTGAGTATCTGTTACATGTTCTATATATATGCTATTGTATGCTTGCAATACTGTTATTTTTGTCCTCGAGCATTCCAGTTACTATACCACTTGGTGTGTTTTTCCCCATACTCTTAGACAGAGTCTGGAAAGGGCTAGATAGCCTCTAGATCTCACCCTCTTTTCAAAGGTGAAATATCTGGTAAATGCCCTCCCAGTCCATCTCTGGTTGGAGTTTGCTTGTGTTTTAGAGATATCCCTGAACGGGGATATTACAGTGGTATCAGGGCATCATTCTGGCTCAGCCGTGGTGATATTTTTCTATGAACAAAGAGAGTAGGCAGAATCTTACCCACCAAATGCAGTAGAGGTGGAAAATATGGAGGTCTCACAATAGTGTGACCAGCATTTACCAGCCTTCAGTAGGCCAACCAGGATCACGATGCCTACATTCTTATCTCCAGTACCGAGTGAGAAAGGGAGGCGGCATGATCGTATATCCTTTGGAGATTATTTCCGCGAATGGCAGTCCATGGGGGAAACTTCAGAGCAGCTTTTCCCTTCAGAGATTACTGTCATCTCAGGTGGGATGAAGAAGGAAGTAACAGTGGGGGATCTAGCATTAAGAGTTCAGAGTTGCAACGTACCACTGGGATGTCACCTTTTCCCACGTATGATGGATCCACTGATTTCACGATTCGAGATCGGGTGGAAAAGTTGGATACCTCTTTCTAGCTTGACCGAATAACGGAAGGGGAAGCCATCAAAATGGCTAACTCGCACTTGGAAAATGAGGGCACACAGGATCATGGGGAGCATGTGGTTACACCCAGTATGACGCAGGGGTCACCTGTGTTGGAGACTTCTTTGACCTTATCGGTTGACATCTTAGTAGAGAGAGTAGAGCTTACCCCAGTGGTGCCATCCATTGAGGTGATGACCGGGGTAGTGTTCGAGTCTTCGGGTGGTAGCAGCACATGGCAGATGGGTGAGGTCCCAGGAGATGTATCAACCTTTGACGAGACACTAGGAGATACTGAGATATTGGACGATGGTCGCGTACAATGGTGTCATCAGCTTCGAGCCGACCTTCTAGTTTTGAAAGGGAAGGCCACATCAGTACGAGGGGCTATTTTGTTACAAAACGAGGAGCTAGAGGGCATAAGAGTGGTTTGTGCCGAGTCAGTGACCAAGTTGGCCCACATTGGGGAACGACTGGATTCCCTAATGGTACAGCTAGAGGGCACATTGGAGTGTCAGAGCAGCCCCCTTCAGGCATGCATAGACGAGGCTAGCAACATTGTTGGGTCACCTCTTTCCGTTGGAGAGAGAGAGATGGGGCCACTTAGTCAGATCTCATACGTTGACTTGGATAATGGTACGAGACGATCAGAGTTGCACAGGGTGCAACATCCACATGTTGAGGTTGGATGGCGAGAGATTTTGAGTTGGTACCCGGTGGAGTGGGTTATGGAGATAGTGGTGGACCCGGGCATAGTTCAGTAGGAGTTTCCAGGTGTTGGGAATACAGGAACCCCAGACTAGCATTGGGATCTAGGCGGGATCGCCTATCATTTCCCAGGCAGGTTGGCTGACTATGTCTTGGAGGGTACAGTTGGCCTAGTAGTTGAGCATGCACATTTGCTAGGGGAGTTCTGGACAGCTCCAATGGCCAACCAGTTTATGATCAGACTCCCTAGGTTGTCTTGGTATGACACTTATACACGGGATCACGGGGTGGTCAACATACCTTGGCAGGAGCTTGTCGGAGGAGGTGGCATTGGCAGGCCACCAGATGGCGCCTTGTATCGGGCCAAGGATTCTTCACCTTTGTGTGGGGCATAAAGGACACAACGGAGCCGAGCAGTGGTGGTATCACTACTGACACATAGGGAGATTCACTTTTTGGACCCCTTGGGGAGGGTTTGGAGTGATGATCCATTCGTCGGCGGGTATAGCGATGCGACGGTGGAGATGATGATACCGATTGGGGGTGGTCCGACATGTAGAGGCACAACTCTAGGTCATCACATCCAAGGATGTGTGGGAGCCTCTAGCATTGAGTAGTGGACTACTAGTGGACATGGAGTTGCATGGTGGTGTACCATAGTGTGTGGGACTGCATTGTGGAGTAGGAGTGTCCTACATCACATTGAGAACACGCGGGGAGTGACCGATGCCTGGACACAGACAGGGCACGAGAGGGTATAGGGTGGTATAGCAGTAGTAGGGGGTATTCAACAGTATACAGCGGTATGCTTCAGTGTGCAGTGGCATGTCGAGGAGTACATGGATGATCGGTGGTATGCGAGGGCGTATGGTGCTGCACAGCAGGGTCTTAGAGTATTGCATCCAGGGAGACTCACAGACAGGGACATCGGGCTTACCTTTGGGGGTAGTTCACCCAGGGTCGATGGGGAGATAGATGAGCGATACTTGACGATATCTGAGGGGACTCACGCACCTGACTCTCTTCTACATCACTCACGGGCACAGTCGATTGTGTTGTTGTCCTTTGGCCCTTTGGGGATGAGCAGCGGGGTACGCGAGGCTCACCCAAGATATTTGGATGACACTCAGCACACTAGGGGAGAGACTTCTCAGCAGTGGCACTGGGTCGGTGCGCTAGTTGACAGCTACAGGTTAGGGGATGAGATGATCCTCTGCAGGGGTGGCACATCAGTCATCGCTGAGCCTACGCTTGGGAAGCGGGTCATGAGGGAGACATGCATCACTCTTTTCTCAGGGCATGTCGAGACCATGCATGAGCAGAGGATACTGGGTACAACAGAGGTATCATCCTAGTATGTGTTTGAGCTCCAAACAATGTATCGACACATTATCGAGAGGGTGGATGGCAGATGCAGTGGAGATGGTTGGCAGGTACAGGAGGAATCTAGATACCTTGACTCAAACGCAAGTATCAAATATCCATCTATTAATTGCATTCAGGGGGTGGCTATTTGGCACATATGGCTTCCAGCGGTCATCGGTACTACACAGTGGCCGACACAGGGCAGGTTAACATGCATTATATTTTTCCATGATATATGGACCCTTTATATTGGTCACGAGCAGGGACTAGAGATGAGGCACGGAGGGATCCCTGCAGTTGTCAAAGCTATGGTGCAGCAGGTCTGACTATGGGATGGAGAGATTCAGTTGATTGATAGCCCATTATGTCTCATGATGGTCGGAGTCGGGATAGAGAGTGATCTAGTTCATTGTTGGGTTGGCACATGGGGGTACACAGAGGCCTCCATCGGATGGCAAGGCAGACTTTCTCTGTTACTGCATAGATTCAAAGTTGCATTCAGAGGGGTAGGTATTGGCATCATGGCGATGCCTGGGTTGGATGAGATTTTCTCTCACAGATCTCCCGCCACTAGGTCTCAGGAGAGGGGGATACAGTTTGCACATGACGGGGAGTATCTCATGATCAGAGTAGCGCAGCATCAGCATGGTGGTACCTCTTCGAGATTAGCAGGGGACTTGAGCATTACAGCTCTACACAGCTTGATAACTTCTATGGGTGAGCTGTATACTACCTGGGGAGATTATCTATATCTTCCATCAGGCTTTAGGGAGTCACTGATGAAGTGGGGGACTTCATTAGCATGGCAGGATGGTGGGTGGAGCAGGTGGAGCTTCATTTTGGACAGGATGGCTTGGGATCCTGGCATTGAGAGATCCCTCCATATCAGGGTGATACAGAGGACAGGGAAGATTCAGTGATGCATCTAGGACCCAAGCACATTTTACACTGATGGTGGGGAGCATCAGCTAGAGAGGAGGCTTGTTCAGGCATTGCTTGAGGACAAGCAATTTTTGGTGGGGAGGACTGTAATATTCCCAATTAGCAGCAACTAATTGGACATATTAATTTTGATCAATTTATCCTACTATAGTTAAATTATAAATAAAAGTGAGTAGAGGGGGACATAACTCACTCTAAACATAAAGTTCACTCCCTAGTAGACATAACTTTGTAACTTAAGTGGGCCAATGGGGGCAAAGAGACCACGTAGAGAGGGGACCCACTAGAGCACGTGGAGGGACTGCGCAGGTTGAGTTGGCAGCGTGGGGCCAAGAGAGGCTACGTTGGAGATGATGGGCCTAGGGTTTGAGAGAGAGGCCAACGTTATAAAAGGAGGAGAGCCTCCTCATTTTGGTCATTCGATGTTTATGATATTGAGCTGGTCATTCGACTTCTTGAGCACGCTGGTTGTTTAGCTATTCTGCAGCACTGTTTAGTGCATCGAGTGTCTCCGTTCGGAAATCTCACCCTCAGCCCCAGGGGACTTCGAGTGCCTGCTCGGGTGAGGTTGTTCCATCAGTATTTTGCAGGAGGATTGGTATTTGGCTTTCATAGAGGAGCAGTGCATTCATAGACTACGTAGTCCTGAGAGGGAGGACGCAGTCCATTCTTTGTGAGCTCCGGAGCAGATTTCTTTCAGAGGTTTTGAGCTTGGAGGTTGAGCAAGGTGCCAGCCCTTGCCTGTTGGAGGATTTTGGTTGAGTTTGTGGCCGTATTTTGGTGGTTTCCATTCAGCCTTAGTGCAGAGCCTTGGAGGAGAGCGTAGATCCTCAAGGGGGTGATTTTCGGGGGTCGATCATTTCAGAAATGCTTTTTGTGCTTTTCTGGGTTTGGTGAGTAGAGGATGATTCCAGAGTTTCAGCTTATTCCGAGTAGGGGAGCAGCCCCAGATACTCATCTTGTTCCAGCAGTAGTAGCTACAGGGCAGTTTTCCAGCAGCTAGGACGTAGATCAGATAGCAGCCATTCCATCAGCATTCTGAGAGTATTTCTTCACTTGCCTTGTGCAAGTCTAGGTGCCATCACTCTAATAACCTATTGTACTCACTTATATTTCTCAACATAATAAAATGGCTCAGCTTTCTCTTTGCACTTCTTGAGTATCTGTTACATGTTCTATATATATGCTATTGTATGCTTGCACTACTGTTATTTTTCTCCTCGAACATTCGAGTTACTATACTACTTGGTGTGTTTTTCCCCATACTCTTAGACGGAGTCTGGAAAGGGCTAGATAGCCTCCAGATCTCACCCTCTTTTCAAAGGTGAAATATCTGGTAAATTCCCTCCCAGTGCATCTCTGGTTGGAGTTTGCTTGTGTTTTAGAGATATCCCTGAATGAGGATATTACAGGGACCCCTAAAATGAATATGAAAAGAGTGATTTTGATCAGTGATGGCAGAATGCAAATTCTGACACTAACATGTATTCCAGATAACCTTGAAATTGTTTGGTGAAATTCCTCTTGGATTGTATTCTATAGAAATAATTAATTATTTTTAAGGGGACCCTAAGTCTAAACTTAGGAACGTAAAATAATGAAAGTGTATTAATAAGATATGAGTGAGAATGATCTAGAATACATGGATCAAGTCAAAAGTTAATCTTAGCCATTGATTAGAGATCTAATTTGGGTCGTTCAAGTCTCAACGAGAAGATTATAAGAATCGCTTGAACGGTCATTTGGAAGATACATTCTTTGGAGAGACAGAGGATCTAGAGATCGAATTTTTCTGACAGAGCAGTGCTCGGAAGAAATCAGATCTATGTGATTCTTGATTGCAGTGAGGGGCAGTAGATCCAGTTGGAAGATTTTCTGAGCCGGAGAGTACATAGCAGTAGAGACAGAGACAACCACAAGAACAACAACGCAAAGCCAGTGACGAAGTGCCTATGCAGTCATTGCTCAGAGCCAGAGGGTAAATTGTTTTTCTGTTAAGGAGACAATGTAGAGTCGTTGTCACATTCTGAAGAGATTTTCAGGAGGGCCAATAGGCTTCAGTTTCTAGCCAATAGTGAGACCAGTGTAGAGGCAGAAGGGAAACCATATTTGTGATGTAGAGCTTGCGTGGATGACGCAATCACTGTGCAGAGACAGTCCAACCTTGATGCAGATTAGTGCCAGTTTCCCGTGGAGGAGTGAGGTGTAGGAATTTTTGAATCTTAATTCTTATGCAAAAATTAATTCTGTTAATCCAGTTAAGCTTTTCCTACTTATACAGGTTATCAACCGAATATATTCAAGTTAACATCAAAGCAAAACACATAACAGATCTCTACCAGTTCAGATCTAGAATAAGCACATGCACACATAGACAAAGTGACAGTTATTTCTGGACAAACTGTCCCCAGAAAAACCCAATGTGGGAAAACCGGTCTCTGGATGCTGGAGGGCTCTATTATTAAGAATATTTCTAAATACACAACTCTGGGTTCTAGATCTGGAGAAACCTACAGAGAAAACTCTAGATCTGCAGCACCTAGCTGATCTAAGACCAAAAATACCGACTAATCCACACCCTCAATCGGGATTTACAGAACTCAGCCAGATCCAGGCCTAGAAACCCCAGCGCTGCCCCTGAAAGACACTGCTGCTGTTGCATTCTGTTGCTGCCGTCTGCTACCGCTACTGTTGCCGTCTGTTGTTGCTGCTGCTGCCGTCGGCTGCTACCGTTACTGCCTTTCTCTGCGCTGTCGTTGCTGATCTCTTCTCTGCTTCTTGTGTATTCTAGACCGCAGGATCAGATCATCTCCTTGGTCTAAATTACCCTCTCTGCAACTGAAATACTTCTAAGAATTCTTAGCAACCTCACTCTAGAATCTCAGCTTAGCTTTAGTGCTCTGCCATTGTGTGTCTTTCAAATGACCCCAAGCCTTTCCTTTATACTTTTCTCGTTGACAAATCAACGGCCAAGATTAAATATTTAATCAATGGCTAAGGTTAAAAGAAAGCTTGATCCGTGTGACTTGAGACAATTTCATTACTTGTTTAATTAAATTCACTTTAATTATTTTATTTTCATAAGTTTTAACTTAGGAAATACATAAAAATAATTAATTAATTTAATATCTCCTAAACCAGATGAAATTTCCCAAATCCATTTCTGGGTATTGTAGATCAAGTGAACTCTAGTCCTTCCTCAAAATTTTGGGACCTAGAGCACAACTGATGCTACCCCAAATACACAAAATCTCAACACTCCTTCTTACCATCAAGGGTGTGCTCTAGCAATACATCACACTTATGCATTACAAGATTTTGGGCACTGGTTCCGTGCTGCTGAAGCTTGGCCTCCTGCCACTCAACTCTCCACTGCTACTGCCATTTTGTACTGCTGCCCATGACTCTGCCACTGCTACTGCAACCACTGTACTACAACTCCCTCTCAATATGCTGCATCTATGTTGCTCATAGCACTACCACTGGTGATCTGTTGCACTGCAACTTCAGTTATTGAGAGAAATAACTGAATCTCCTACCCAATCTTTGACGGACAAGTCAGATGGGCTACATCCTCATCATTGAAGCTCCATAGGCTACAGATCTGTGTTGGCATCTAAAGAACGATGCACAACTACAACTCTGCCTGCGTATTCAGACTCCCTCTGCACTATTGAAGTATCAGCTCCTTGTGCTGAAATCTATCACGCTGCTGCTGCACTGCGCTATCCCTCTGAAGTTCTCTGTGCTGTTGCAGCTCTGCACTGCGCTGCTGAAGTCACATCAGCCGTTGCACTACTACTGCTTCTACACTGCTTCTCCCAACCTCCAGATCTGCCTCTGCTTATGCCTCATCTGTGATCTATGCATCCACTGCACCACTTGTCTCGCTACTGTCTTAAGGCTGTCGTAGCTCGCTTGTGATCCAAGAGATGAGCTGCTCAAAGATCCCGCCTTGCATTCTGTAGATCCTCTATAGATCCATGTTGCCCCACTTTCGTGGTTCATGAGCTCTCATGGCTACATCATCTCCTGACCCATCATCTACCATCACTGCTTTGGAAGAAGGTGCTTCTTTGTCCTTCTTCTTTTCTGGACAATGGCTGGAAAAATGTCCCATTTCGCCACACTGGAAGCACTTGATCTTTGAAAGATCGTTCTTGTTCTTCGACTGCTTCTTTGATGCCAAGGCTGCATCTTCCTCCTCTTCCTTCTTAACCTTGCTCAACGCAGGGCTGTGCTGCTTTTTGGTGAACCTTCGTAGTTCTTCTTGCTGCAGGATCGACCACAAGCTGTCGCAATCTGGGAGGTCCGCTCTGCCCAAGATACTTTGGACAAAGGTTTCCCACTCATCCGTGACTGCATTGAGGGCAGTCCTAACTATCACTACATCATCTACAGTTGCACCCGTTGCAGTCAGCTGATCCCTGATTGACTACAATCTGAAGAGGAAATGCTCGATATCTTCTCCCTTGGTCATCATGAATGACCTTATTTGGGCCTCCAACAACATCTTTCTTTGGATTGATTTTCCCTCATATAGGGAGGTCGAGGCCTTCCACATCTCATTAGCTGTCCTCTTCTCAGCTATGTGTGGCACAATATGATCCTTGATACTGTCCATTATCAGTCGCTTGGCATGTCCAACAACTTCCCTATGCTTCTGTAGGAGATTCACATTTGTCGGTGTGGCCAGAGTTTGCTCTGCATGGTCTCTTAGACCGTATGCCTCAAGGACAATCAGGATCCTTGCTTTCCACACCGAAAAGTTTGAGAGGCCCTCTAGCCTATCCTGATCACGCAGTCCATGAGGAGCCATCTGCTTAGAATGTGTCGGAGCTCTTCTTCTCTATGCTAGAGATCTGGATCTAGGGTCCTTTTCGAACTGGGCACCCTCTGCTCCCTCTGACACTTGATTTCCCTCCTTGGAAATCTACCAAATCAACTATGATTCAGCTTCTTCTTTGATCCTCTGACCAAACTGCAAGTTTCCTTTGGCAAGAAACTCTCTGAGAAGCTTATCTCTTCCAAAATTTTGTCTCTTGTGCTAAGGTTAAAAATATGAAAACTTCAGAAGTTTAACCGCACTAGCTCTTTTGAATTTCCGTAACTTTTCGGTAGACTTTTTCTAGATCTGACAAATTCAGCTCTGAATCACATTGGCTGGCTTCAGACCTAACCAACGCTGTGTATGAGCTGCCTCTGCACAACAATTGTGTGGGCTTGCTAGGACACAGCGTTGGACAAGGTCACCCTTCCCTCTGCGTGAATCTCCTCCTGAAAACTGCGCTGTCCTTTTAGATCTGCTTTTCTGCTGCCTTTCCCGCTGCTTTCTATAACTAGATCCTTCAGATGCTTCAACTGGTGACCCTTCTAGATCTGCGACTGCTCTGATACCATGTAGGAATTTCTTAATCTTAATTCTTATGCAGAAATTAATTCTGTTAATCCGGTTAAGCTTCTCCTACTTATACAAGTTATCAACTGAATAAATTCAAGTTAACATCAAAGAAAAACACATAATAGATCTCTACCAATTCAGGTCTAGAATAAGCACATGCACACATAGACAAAGTGACAGTTATTTCTGGACAAACTGTCCCCTGAAAAACCATTCGGGAAAACCGGTCTCTGGTTGCTGGAGGGATCTATTACTAAGAATATTTCTGAATACACAACTCTGGGTACCAGATCTGGAAAACCCTACAGAGAAAACTCTAGATTTGCAGCACGTGGTTGATCTAAGACCGAAAATACTGACTGATCCACACCCTCAAATGGGATTTGCAGAACTCAGCCAGATCTAGGCCTAGAAACCCCAGCGCTGCCCCTGAAAGACACTGCTGCTGCCGACGTCTACTGTTGGCGCTGTTGCCTTTCTCTGCGCTGTCCTTGCTGATCTCTTCTCTGCTTCTTTTGTATTCTAGGCCTCGGGATCAGATCATCTCCTTGGACTAAATTCCCCTCTCGCAACTGAAACACTTCTGAGAATTGTTAGCAACCCCGCCCTGGAATCTCAACTTAGCTTCAGTGCTCTACCATTGTGTGTCTTTCAAATGACCCCAAACCTTTCCTTTATACTTTTCTCGTTGACAAATCAATGGCCAAGATTAAATCTTTAATCAATGGCTAAGGTTAAAAGAAAGCTTGATTCGTGCGACTTAAGACAATTTCATCACATGTTTAATTAAATTCACTTTAATTATTTTATTTTCCTAAGTTTTAACTTAGGAAATACATTAAAATAATTAATTAATTTAATATCTCCTAAACCAGATGAAATTTCCCAAATCCATTTATGGGTTTTGTAAATCAGGTGAACTCTAGTCCTTCCTCAAAATTTTGGGACCTAGAGCACAACTGATGCTACCCCAAATACACAAAATCTCAACATGAGGTTTGTCTCACGAGATCTCTTCTGTTAGTTTCTCTGTATGATTTGACAGTCTCGCCAATGAAAGATTTGTACTCAGAATTTATTGCATAATAACATAAACTCTCAGATCTGCTGCACCGGCTTTCCTGCTTTGGGTTTTTCTGCGGACATTAGTCCAAAAATAATTGTGTCGAATGGTTGTGTGATCTATGTGTGTTTAGATTTGTTTCCACCCTTGTATTTCTTGCGTAGTTTAATTGTGCAAGCTATAGTGAATGGATTTTGATATTTACTTGTAGAACACAGTAAATAATTTGTTAAGTAAATAATGAATAGAAGACTTTCCATCAGTTGCTGCGGTAGGATTCCTGAATTTGACGAAATTTTCACATAGTATGGTTGTGATCACAAGTTCTTTATCTGTCACCATTTCATCAATGGCAAGAAGGTCATCTCTTATTCTTGCTATCTTCACAAAGAAAGTGGATACAATATCCTCCTTGGTCATCTTAGTAGTCCTGAGTTCATTTTTCAAGTTTGCCACTTTTCCAATATTCTTGATGGTAAATAGTTTTGAGAAGGACTCATACATTTCTTGGGCATGATCAATGTTTTCTATGAAGGGGACAAGGTTGTCTTTTATGCCTTCAACCATCAAATTCATAGCCACTTATTCCAGTTCTCTGAATTTTACCTTATCTGCATCACTTGAGTCTTCTGTGGGCTTCTTCACTTTTCCTTTTACTAAATCTAAGACCTTGTTCTTTTCAAGGATGAGGTCAATCCTATTTTTCCAAGATCTATAATTTGAAGCTCCTTCAAGCTTGTTCTCTTCCTTGATAGTGTTAGACATCTTCCTTGAAGGTAATGAAGACTTTTCCCATTAAAGAGTTTCTTCTAATGCACTTCTTATGTTTCCTTGATCAAATCCTTGAGACTACCTTTTTCCTTCTTCCTTCACCAAAGCTCTGATACCATGTTAGAGAATCAGAAAGGCATAAATATTCTCTTAATCTTGATTATTTACTTGTGATATTATTTAGTTCTTCTTATCTTCCTTCTTCCTAGTTCATCAAGAAAATATCAGAGAAAAAGCACATAGATCAAGGACACAAGATGTAGGCCAACAGTCAGGGCAAAATCCCACTCTCAGGGAAAACCCAGTCAGTAATTCTTTCTAAAATAGTAATTCTTGAGACTCTAGAACTTGACTCGGACGTCCTCCACACCAAGTCAACCTTCCTTTTGATCCTTCCTCAATATGGCAACAACAACAACAACAAGAACACTATGCAGCAGTTTCTTCGACCTTGAAACTTCATCCTTGCTTCTGGAACTTCGATCTTGAGGGAAAGACTTTGATCTTGCTTCTAGGAGTTCGATTTTGACCATAGTATTAAAAACCAGCTAGGTCAAACCGGAAACTGGTCAGACCCTTGGCCTGTCAAAACTGGTTGAAAAACCCAGTCAAACACTTCCTTTTCCCTAAAAATTCCGGTTAACCGATGCTGACCGGTCGGTTAAATACGGAATCGGGTAGTCAGCACCGAACTTCCTCTAGGGAGCCACACACGGCCATCAACGAAGTTTAGGGCTGATTTGGAGGGAAGGGGAGGGTTGTTTCCCTCCAAAAATACCCTCTCCAATCCTTTATAAGCTGGGGCAACCTCTCCTTTGTCTCACACCATCTCATTTGCAGTTTGTGAGTTTGATTGAGAGTTTCGAGAGTGTCGAGTGTTTGCTAGAGCAATGATCTTGGAGGCTTGGAGTTGGAGTTGGAGCTATCTTGTAGATTGTTTGGAGCTGTCAGTAGAGTTGGTATCTTCAAGAGGACGCTAAGGAAGCTAGTTTGCATTGCCAGGTAAGGATTTTCACTTGAAAAATCCATCATTTCATTGTTGTTCATGTATTTATTTTCTCATGCGTTTAGCTATGCTATTGCTATCAAATCTCTAGTCCTATGCTATCAAATTTTGTATGTTTGAATGTACATTTTGTTTCGTAAATTTAGCCTTAGTTGTCCATTTATCTTAGCTGCAATTTTTTTTAAATGGCAGATTTATTTCCAAATTTCAAATATTTCAAGTCAAGATGGCTCCAAAAACCAAGGACAGTGCATGGTCCCATTGTGATGTGGTTGATAGAAAGATGATATGCAAATTTTGTGAAAAATGTATTGGAGGTGGGGGTATTCTTAGATTGAAACAACACTTGGCTGGGATAAAAGGCCAAGTAAAGCCATGTGATGCACCTAATGAAGTGATAGGTCCGGTTAGCGCAGAATACCTTGGCAAGTTTGAAAAGTTTGAGGAGACTAAGGCTAGGGAGAAGGCCATCCAAGATGAAATTGCAAGCTAGAGGGAACTAATAGAAACCCTGAGACAGAGTGGGTATGATGATTATGAGATTCAAGACTCCACTTCTATCCCTTCCACCAATGACCCCTTTGACTATGTTCCTCTTGTTGGCCAAAAATCAAAACGAACAAAGAGACCCAACATCCAGAGTTATTTCTCATCCACTGCTAATCCCACAACCACTTCCACCCAGCCAAGTTGTCAACCCACTTCGGATCAACATTGGAAAAAACAATGCAAAGAAACTTCTTATCAGTACATTGCTAGATGGTGGTATGATGCAGATATACCATTTAATGCTGCTCGCTCACGTTATTACCAAGCTATGTGGGACTCTGTTTTAGCTATAGGAAAGGGCTTCAAAGGTCCTATTGTTGAGATTTTGTGTATTTGGGGTATCATCAGTTGTGCTCCAGGTCCCAAAATTTTGAGGAAGGACTAGAGTGCACGTGATCTACAAGACCCAAAAATGGATTTGGGAAATTTCATCTGGTTTAGGAGATATTAAATTAATTAATTATTTTAATGTATTTTCTAAGTTAAAACTTAGGAAAATAAAATAATTAAATTGAATTTAATTAAACATGTGATGAAATTGTCTTAAATCACACGGATCAAGCTTTCTTTTAATCTTAGCCATTGGTCAAAGATTTAATCTTGGCCGTTGATTTGTCAACGAGAAAAGTATAAAGGAAAGGCTTGGGGTCATTTGTAAGATAAACAGAGGCAGAGCATTGAAGCTAAGCTGAGATTCTAGGGCGGAGTTGCTAAGAATTCTCTAGTGTTTCAGTTGCAGAGAGGGGAATTTAGACCAAGGGGATGATCTGATCTCGGGGTCTAGAATACACAAGAAGTAGAGAAGAGATCAGGAAAGACAGCGTAGAGGAAGGAAGCAACAATAGACGATAGTGACAGCAGCAGCAGCAACAGACGACAGCAGCAACAGATGGCAGCAGTAGCAACAACAAGGACAATGTGATTTTCAGGAAACCCTTCAGGGGTTTCGTAGAGACCCTTAGGGGTAGCGTATTGACTGTGTCACCTAGTCTGGGGTAACGCAGTCCCTTCCAGTGACAATGTTAAGCATTTGGAGGCCTTTAGAGGCTGACAAAGTGTCTTTCAGGGGAAAATTTGGGGTTTCTAGGCCTAGATCTGGCTGAGTTCTGTAAATCCCGTTTGAGGGTGTGGATCAGTCAGTATTGTTGGTCTTAGATTAGCCAGGTGCTGCAGATCTAGAGTTTTCTCTGTAGGGTTTTCCAGATCTGGTACCCAAAGTTGTGTATTCAGAAATATTCTTAATAATAGAGCCCTCCAGCAGCCAGAGACCGGTTTTCCCACATTGGGTTTTTCCGGGGACAATTTGTCCAAAAATAACTATGTCACTTTGTCTATGTGTGCATGTGCTTATTGTAGATCTGAATTGGTAGAGATCTGTTATGTGTTTTTCTTTGATGTTAACTTGAATTTATTCAGTTGATAACTTGTATATGTAGGAGAATCTTAACCGGATTAACATAAATAATTTCTGCATAAGAATTAAGATTCAGAAATTTCTACACCTACTGTGCATGACTTGAGGGTATCTCTTTTGCAACAAGAGATTTGTAATATTGATGAGTATTTGGCTGACTATACAGAGTCATGGCTCAAAACAAGTTGTTCCATCATGTCAGATGGATGGACTGATGGAAAGAATCGTACTATCATTAACTTCCTTGTTTCTTGCCCTCAAGAAACAATGTCTTTTAGGTCAGTTGATGCATCTGATAAGGTGAAGGATGCAACCCTTCTATTTGAGCTTTTGGATGAGATTATTGAGGAAGTGGGGGAGCAGAATGTTGTGCAGGTCATTACAGATAATGCCTCAATCTATGTTCTTGTTGGAAAGATGCTTGAGTCCAAGTATAATACCATATTTTGGACTCCATGTGCTGCACATTGCATAGACCTCATGCTTGAGGACATAGGCAAAGTGGAGTGGGTTAAAAACATTGTAGAGCATGGCAAATGAACTACAAAATACATTTACAACCACTCACGGGTATTGAACCTAATGAGGAAAAACACTGTGGGCAAAGAGCTTGTTAGGCTTGCAATTACGAGATTTGCAACTCACTTCCTCACGTTGCAATGTCTCAATTCTCAACAGAAAAACCTGTAGAAAATGTTTTCTTCTGATGATTGGATTGAATCCCGGTAGGCTCGTAGACAAGATGGAAAAGACACTAAAAAGAAAGTCTTTGACAATTATTTTTGGAAAAGTTCTTCAGAGCTAGTAAAAATTATTGAGCCCCTTGTTAAGGTGCTAAGGATGGTGGATGGGGAAAAGATGGCAATGGGATACATTTATGAGGCTATGGATCAGGTAAAGGAGCAGAAAAGGGCAGTTTACAGGGACAGGTTAGTTAAATATGGCTGAATATGGGAGATCATTGCTAACATATGGAACAATCAACTCCATTGTCCTATACATGTAGCTGGGTATTTTTTGAACCCAAAGTACCATTATAAAGCTCGGCTAGGAGATCAGTAGGATGGGGAGGTCAGATCTGGATTGATTGATTGCTTGGAGCGCATGGTCCCTATCCGTGCAGACCTTTTGGGAACACATAAGCAACCTACTCTTTTCAGTATGGCAGCTGGTACCTTTGGAAAGAACTTGGCGAAAATGGCAAGAGATGTGGATCAACCACGTAAGAAATTCCAATTTGTTTTTCTTTTCAAGTTAAATTGTTTGTAAATAAGTAATGAAATGAACTATGTTACTAATTAATGTCTTTTTATTTGCAACACATTGGTGGGAGTCATTTGGCAGCCAGTGTCCTCAATTGCAAAAGTTTGCAATTAGAATCCTCAACCAAACTTGCAGTGTTTTAGATTGTGAGCACAATTGGTCTGTTTTTGAGCGCATACACACAAAGAAGAGAAACCGTTTGGAACAGAAATGGTTAAATGATCTTGTGTTTGTGCAATACAACCTTCGCTTGAGGCGGAACCAACTGATGAACAAAACACCTGATCTAGATCCCATTGTGTCTATGCAACTGCCGATATTGATCCTGTGTCTAGTAGTGGTGATGAATTTGATGATTGATCATGATTCATGTGTTGTCTTGTATTAGGCCAATGGCCTCATAGCTTGTAGCATTGTTTTTGGACTTTATGGGCCATTTGGAGCCTCATTGCTTATGTATTTTCGATGATATGTATTGCACTCGGTGCTATTTTGATATATTCACCTTTGCATGGTATATAAATGAGCAAACTTTGCATATTTTGTCTCTATTCGCTTGGAATCATGGTTGCAAATCTTAAAAATAGTTTTTTCTTATTAAAAAATAATTGTTTAATATATTTTTTTAAAAACCGGTTCGTTTAGACCTGACCAGTACCAGTTAGACCAGTTCCGGTCGGGTTACCGGTTCATTAGGTCCACTGATCTGGTCACCGGTTCCAGTTTTTAATACTATGATTTTGACCCAATACAACTTCTCAAGGCAGTAACATCCAGCAGAATCAATTTTGACCTATTATTCTCTTGGCAGCATCAATTGAAGCAACAACTGAAGCAACGGAATATTGAGAGACTTAGATCTTCCACACTATAGCATGTGAGAGAAAGAGAGTAGCACAAAAATTTCGATTCTCTTCCAATCCTTTAGCTTACCCAAAACCACACTTCTATTGACACCTTCCTTGACTTCGCACTTTTCCCAGATGCAACAAATGATATCGAATTTCTGTGTGTGAAAGAGATGTCTCCAAATGAATTCAGTCTCCGTGTATTTATAGGGCTTCTTATGGGTTCGAATTATTGGACTTGAGGTCGACTTGATTACTTGAAAGCCAACTTGATGTGGAGGCTCCATAAATCATATTTGACTCAGTACTTGACCTAATTGCATGATTCAAAAGCCCAAAATGAGTCAATTTAAATTTGCAACGACTCTGTAAACTCAAAATAAATCGTAGAAGTCCGCAATGGGGACTTTTACCTAAAACAATATGACGCAAGCATGAAACCCATGCTTTAATAAGTCATTTAATAATAATATAAAATTATTTTCTTTATTCTTTTGACAAGTACAATAAATATTGAGTCAAATATAATTTATGAAGACCGAACCTAGTTGCAATCTTCAACATCCTTATTGTGTCTTTTGTCAAATTTCCTTCTAGATAGGGGAGCAAAGGAGTACTAGAATTGATAACATCTAAAGCATTTGGCTGAGGATGAATTTTAGACATCTCAATGGAAGAACAAACACAAAAATGTTCAGTAACCTTTAACAGAGCACTTGAAGTGAATTCTGAAATAAACTTTGTTAACTGAACATTGAAGACATTAAATTTAAGCATGAAAATAACAAAAGATAATAAAAGAAGAACAAGAGATAAACATCACCATAAGAAACTGACTCATGAATCCCTGAACAAGTAGACCTCTGCCTTCATCATTGACTGAATTTTTTTAATGGAAATGTACAATGCTTAATGTCTTCTCTATCAGACACCGACCAACCAACCCTTTTCACACTAAAATTAATGAAATATATACAATTAGCTCATCCCTGGAAATAGGGGGTCGAGATCAACCATTTCCCCAAAGATAGAGTTAGTTACATTAGATTTAGAAACTACTTTCTAGGAATTAGGGACTGAATTTCTGAAAAATAGGGGTCAAATATTAGATCATATCTCTCGAATCATGACAGCTGTTACAAAACCGAAGGAGGTTTTTGTTGATGAGCTTGTGATTGAGAGAAACCTCTCTCAGTTTTCGAAATTTCTTCTCTATCCCCTCGGAATCCGCGCCCAAAAATCATAACTAAAATAGGAAATAACGAAATCTGAAAATTAGGCCGTAAAGATTCATTCAAATCTTCAAATCTATGACACCTGTGAAGAAAGTGGAGGAGGTTTTTGTTATTTAGCTCGTGTTTGACAAAAATCTCTTTTGTTTTTAAAAATTTATTTCCATTTGGTCAAAAGCCGATTTTGAAGTTAACTGTTAAAACAGTAAAAAACGCAACAAATCCCCTGCATCCAAAACGCTGTGAGTTCATGGTTTTCATGCTTCTGATCACCTCCTAGGCTTCTGAATGTGTCACACGTGTGAAAGACAACTTATACAACATGAGATACCTATTGGATAACATCTGTTCACACTGTAAACTCCCATCCTTGAAAATCATCACCTACAATAAAAGCGTAGCGAACTTCATTTGTGTGAATTTGACTAGGTGTTGAAGTCTCGGACCAGGTAAGATTTTTGATGAATGGTGTTGACAACCTCAAATACCTCATTTGAACCTCCGTGTACAAAAAGGAATGTCAAAACTTAGACCGTCTATCAAATCTGAATGCCTTTGATTGTAGCGCAACAAAAAAAAGCAACAGGTTAAATGTTCTTAGGGTTGCAAGTTCTTCTAGGTCCTCTCCTTGGTTGTTAAAAATGAAACTAACGACACACAACATGAATTATGCTAGAGAAGAGAAATTTGGAACCTAAGGATGATCGTGGTACAAGTAAATCCCCAATTTGCAAAAGCGTAGCAACACCGCTGCAGCCAAAGCAAAAGAACTTTCCTTTTGTTGTTCAAAGTGTCTGAGGAGGACAAGAAGACTGTTCGATGATTTTTTGGGAGCCAATGTATGTATTTGTCACCCTCCATGTGATCCAGGCTATCCTTTAATTGTAATGATTGCTTTTTCAAATTTGAAATATTTAAGTGCAATGGAAAAGTGATGCGCAGCAAAAAAGGAAAGTGCAACATCAACTTGCAGTTACAATGATATGATGAAAACTTCGATTTGACCTGGAAACTAACTCGAAAAGACACCACTGATCTGTCTCAATGATGAGAGAATAACATCCCACTACTATTTTTCACTCATGACTTGGATTACACCTTACCCTAGACTTATTAAACCTAAACCCTTTTAAAACTTCGATAACTTGATATTATTTACCAATCAAACTTTAATATACCCTATTGACACTAAATCTTGATCTCTCTGAGATCATAGCAACATTTTAAAAATTGACCAAAAATAATAAAAAAAGACTAAGCTTTGCTTTTGAGTACTATTAACATAGGACACTAACATTGGATCCAATGGGGATGTCATCATCCCTACGAGGCGCCAAAGAACACCATAGACCATGTGCTTAATCCATTGGGTTGCTCCCAACCTGGAGACTACATTCTGCAACCTGATTCCTGCTCTGAAACCATAATCACTGTACAAACTGAAAATCACAACTGCACACTGCAAACTGAAAAGGATACCACTGCAATCTTAAAATACATACTGCTGAAAGGGATGCTCAAAACTATGAGCTTATTTAAAAGCACTCCTACCTACTCCAAGTTGCGGAAAAAAATGCTGAGTCAAGTGATACTAAATTGCCAATGCAACCAATCAAGTAAATGGCTTCTGAACTGTTGCTTGTATTCAGCTGATGACAATTCAATATAATAACTGAAATGAATCCATGTGTTCATGAATAACACAAAATCCACCTTTACAACTGTTGCTTGTTCTATGTCCTCTTTTCCACCATAAAACTCATAATTATTTATAAGTGAGATAATAGTATGTTTCTCACTCTTCTCAGCCACAAGGAAAAACTTTGAATTTTCTTGAAATACTGCAAATGGAACAACTATGTCATGTATAACATGAGTGTCAAGAATTAACCTTTCATGTGCTTCAACCAAAATATGATCTTGATTTTTGAAAAAGTTGTATGTTTGTTACTTCAAGAGGCATATTTTCTTGAATAATGTCTTCATTTTCAAATGGCTCTAGAACAACCCTTTCTTTTTCACTGTTTTCCTGCAACTTATGATGGCCAATTTGAAGCCTAGCGTCCTCAAAATCTGAAGCTTCATGCATATCACCTTGAGAAAATGGATGCATGAGTAATCCTTTATGTGAGTCTGAATTGAGAGTTTCTAGAGCAGCAGGTTTAACAACCATTTGAAAAAGTTTGACTTTAATGCATTCTTCAATAACTGGCATAGTAAGATACAATTCTATGTCACATACCTTTTTAATCTCATTGTCTTGGGATGCATTCTCATGCTGTTGAGAGCAAGAATTTTCAAAAGGATTTATAATCCTCTCTTCTTCAATCACTGACCCAGTAGATGAATAAACTGATTCTCTGTCTATTTCCTTTTCTTGATCATTCGAAATCTGTTGAATGTGAAAATTCCGAAATCCAGAATCCTACTGCAACCACTGATGATATTTCTTCTATTTTTAAAATTAATTAACAAATTATTTGCAGTTTCCTATGGCAAATATCGAAACATATGCGTTGCAACCTTCACAAAACAAATACTGTGGAAAAATAAATGCAGGAAAATTAGAGAAATTCTGGCACACACATAAAGATATTGACACAGTTATTTTTGGACAATTGTCCCCGAAAAAACCCAATGTGGGTGAACCGGTCCAGCAGATGAGGGTTTCTTTATTAATCTTCAACAATAATTCAAGTACAAGAATTCGAACAACAAAACAAAGGAGAAATACTGAGAGAAATTTAGTGACAAATTTCTCACTCTTCATGGAAACTTTCTGACCCTGGGATGGACCCTCTGCCCATATGCTGGTGTCTCTGCGTCACCCTCTGTGCAGTGCACCAATGTACTGCGTCCCTCCTCACGCTCTCTTCCTAAATTCGTCCTGCACTTCCTGGACCACTGCTGATACCCCCTCTCTCTTAGCTGCAATTCAGCCACTGGCTCTATGCTCTCCGCTGAACTTCAGCCACTGAGAAAATCGATCTGCCTAGGCAACTGAGTAACTGCTCTGGTGTATTCTCCAAGCCCCATTGAGTTTGTTCTTATAATCTCTCATTGGGACATCAACGACTAGGATTAAAACTTAATCGATGACACTAATATTAATTAGAACTAGATCCATGCCTTTTTCTAGAAGATTTACACTTGCTTTAATTAATACCTTTTAATTAATCAAATTTTGTTAGTTTAGACTTAGGAAATATTTAAAATTGACTAATTATTTTAATTAAGTCGTCTTTAGGTGGAATTTCCAAAAATGATTTCTGGGTATTGGACAATACATATATTCTAGCCTCTCCACCAAATCTCGTGGCTAGGACACATCCGATGCTACAAAAACGAACACTCACTCTTAGTGAGGAAAGTGTTCTAGTGGTGCAACTGCTGCCATAACACACTGTCCCTGCACCATCTCTTGTAATGCTGCTAATGTCTGGTTATTGTTGCCCACCAACTACTGCGCAACAATAATATGCGCTGCATCTGTGTTGTTGCTGACCTTGTTGTATTGCTGCCAACTTTTGCATCTACACTACAACTCCCTATCATCTATTGCTGCTGCAACTGACAATCCATCTATTTTTGCTACTGAAACGGGTTCTCCACCATACCCATCTGTTTCCTGAACTGGATGAACTTAGCTCTCCCTAGAGCTTTTGTGAGTATGTCTGCTACGTGATCTCCTGTGGGAACATACTGCAGCTGGACTGCCCCATGCTGGACACGGTCTCTGATGAAATGACATCTGATATCAATGTGCTTCGACCTATCATGAAATACTGGATTCTTAGATTGTTTTATGCAACTTTGATTATCAAAGTAAACATTGGTCGCTCCCATCTTCTTTCTGGACTCTGAACAAACTCATGAGCAACTTCCTAAGCCATATAGTTAATCCAAGTTGTCATTGATGGCAACAGGTTGATGAATAAGCCTAACAATGAAGATGACCTTGGAGACAGAATTTTTTACTCTCTGCACATAAATATTCAAGGTCAGTTATAAATAAAAAATATTTTTGTCACCTTGGAGGCAACCTATCCCAATGAATCCTAGACCATCTAAAAGAATATTTTTTTGTCTTTCTAACGAGGCTTTACTTGCCCCGAAACTCCCAACGGTTGATGAGATATGGAATTTTTAAGTGAAGGAAAATTAACCACAACAGTGAGCCGACCTATTCTTGTCCTTCATGTCGGCCTATTTGCAGAGACGTGTCCTTTCATTTTGCTGTGTGAAAACACTATTTATTAAAGTTTTCAAGCTCATTCTTTACCTAGGAATTCAGACACACATCTACAGGAAACTGCAGAGTAAGTTCACATCTCATGAACCAAAAAAAAACAAAGAGGAGAACAACAATTTTTCTTGGGCTTGAAGTTATTTAATCCATAAAATCCTGTGAAGATTTTCGGACTTATCACAGTTGATTCATTACAGTGCTGTGACCTCCTGTGGCATGGATTTATAAAAATCCAATCTGTGGTAAAGGAGCTCGGACCCTCTTCAACAGCAACAGTATTATCTTCGGATTGTAAACATATCCCAGTTCTGTTTTAGAAAATTGTGGGCCTAATCTGTGGGTTAAATTCTATTGTATAGACTTGGTAAGCAGTGCTTCAGTTTTGCCTTCAAAAGGTTCGGACTATCACTCAAAACTCATGACCTATTGCAGCGTTAGGAGCTCGGATCAGTACCTACAGACTTCGGATCAGTAGACCTCAAGCTCTGTACTATTGCATATATACAGACCCTCGGATCTGTGTATTCTTATTGTGAAGCAGTGGCTCGATACTCATTATAGCAGCTCAGATTTATCCTTGTGGTGGCTCAACTTCTTCGGATTGTTATAACTTGCAATCACCTTGAATCTGAACAAAGTACTGTGAACAGCTGGTGGAGGGTTGTACAAGTTAAGAATGTGAAAGGTCTTGAACAGTGAGTCTTGGAGCATATTTGGACAGTGAAGACATTGACAGTTCTTTGAAGGCAGTCCCAGAGGCTGGTGTAGACATTCCCAAAGCAGAACATTTGCAGATCCTTGAAGCAGAAGTAACTTGAAGGGAGTTGTTTGGAAGACCTGGTGCAAAACTTGAGCAGATTATTGAAAACACCTTTGAGGAATTATTGAAGTATCTAAAGACACTTGTAGAACCTGATCTTGAGACACCATTGGAAACCATGATGCGGTGACTTGTCGGATTTGGCTGGGTATCATAGATCTTGTTGAAGACACTTATGTAAGTACATCTCACATTTTCTCTCTAAAGATTTCTGAAGGATTGATGTCCTTGGAGTAGGAGCTCCTAAACACAAGGTTGGTGCCTTGAGAAGATAGGGTCGAAGCCCTAGAGGTCGGAGCCTCATCAAAGTCCAAGTTGGTGCCTGTTTCATTAAAAGGGTTGGTGCCCTTCACTCATCTATTGTATACTATTATTAAAAAAAGGGATTGAAGTTCTGATTAATCCTTAATATCATTATTATACACCTCTCTGTTTTTAATTGTGAAGAATCTAACTGGCAATAACTATTAATTGAAAAGAAATATTGATTCACCCCCCTCTCAGTATTTCCAACAATTGGTATTAGAGCCAGCTTCTTCAATATCAGCCTAACAGCTGGAAGAAGGATTCTTAGGCACAATGAAGAACATGGAAGCAATAGGGAAACTCCCTATCTTTGATGGAAGGAATTTTGGTTTTTGGAAAAAGAGGATGTCCTACGATCTAATGTCTCTTGGTCCTGAAGTATGGCACTCTGTTCTGGATGGGTACAAAGCTCCCGCAAATCTTCCAGCTGATCAAGATGAAAGAAGAACTTACATTGCTAATGCCAAAGCTTTAAATTCCATCACTAGTGGAATTACAGATTCCGAATTTACGAAAGTCATGAACTGTGACTCAGCCAAAGAAGTATGGGATAAGTTGGTTTCTCTATATGATGGCGACTCCAAAGTCAAGAAGGCAAAGATTCAAACCTATAGAAGACAATTCGAGAGTCTGAAAATGGATGATGAAGAAGATATTGCATGATATTTCCTTCGAGTAGCTGAAGTGGTTAACTCTCTTAGAGGGCTAGGAGAAAATATTGAAGAAAGCACCATTGTTCAAAAAATCCTGAGATCGCTTCCTGACAGATTTGACTCCAAAGTAAGTGCCATTGAAGAAATGAAGGATCTAGATACTCTCAAGATGGATGAACTCCATGGAATTCTCATTGCCTATGAGATGAGGAAAGGGAGTCCAAATTTCAAAGAAGCAGCCTTCAAAGCCTCAAGATCTACAAAAGAAGGAAAAGGATGGAATTACAACAGCGATGAATCTAATACTGAAAACAAATTAGCTCAATTTGTACAAAGACTAAAAAGAGGATCCAAGCTAAAAGGTAAGTAGCCTCTTATTTGTTTTAATTGTGGAAGAATAGGTCATTACGTTGCAAAATGTCCCCATAAACATGATAGTGATGATGAAAAGGACTCTAAAAGGATGATGTACAAAAAGAAAGGGTTTAATAAAAAGAACTTCTTCTCCAAACAAGATGAGTTCGATGAAGATGAATTTGTAGTCATCAAAAAGAAGTCAACCAGAAATATGCATCATCACAAAGAAAGAGATGATGAATCAGATGAGGAAAGTGATTATGTTGGAAGCAAAGAAACATTATTCATGGCATTTACAAATGATGATGACTTAGAACTGGAAGATGAAAGAAACATGGATAGTTTGTTGATGAATGCCATTGAAGAAAATGAGAATCTACAAAAGAAGATAATTTCTCTCAAAATAGAAAGAGAGGAAGCAAAAAGAAGGGAAGACTTCTTGAACATCAAGTTAAAAGAGAAGGATGATATCTGTGAAAAACGTGAAGCTGAAATAGTGTCCCTAAAAAAGGAATTAGAGCAAATCAAAAGGAGTTGGTAAAGCTCTTTAGCTCTTGACAACATTCTTAACACTCAAAGACCTCAACGTGACAAGTTTGGAATTGGTTTCAAAGGAGAATCATCAAGTACGAAGAATAATACCAGAAGTTATGCTGATGTACTCTCTTGCCATCCAAAGGAAGAAAAATCATCTCAGGAAAAAGGTCACATCTCAAAACCAAGATTTGAAAGAGCAATTTCAAGGAAGAATGTTGATTCAAGCTATGGATACTACAACAGGTATCAAACTATTTTTCTTGGGCATTGTTACAATTGTAAAAACTTTTGGCATCAAGCTAAGCATTGCAAGGCTCGTAAGGATGAAGTACCAAGATTGAATAATCAACCAAACCATCTGCGTGGGCCTAAAGAGCAAGAACAAATCAAAACTTACAATTCCTTTGATCCTTTGGCTAAGTTTGATCCGTCTTGCTCATTATGTGATGATTATGATCATAATGAACAAAACTGCCCTCTCAAAAGGGAAAACGCTAAAAACGTAAATCTCAAAACTGATAAATGTGGCCTAGCCCTATGTGCTCATAGTGAAGAAAATCATTGGTTCGTGGATAGTGGATGCTCGAGACATATGACAGTTGACCAAAAGAAGTTTATCTCATTGAACAAGAAAAATGGAAATGTATCCTTTGGAAGTGGATCTGCTAAAATCACTGGAAAAGGGACTGCTACCCTTGTCAATGGGCTAGGAAAGGCTCAAAATACCTTGCTGGTAGAAGGGCTCAAACACAATCTCTTAAGTGTTAGCCAGATTTGTGACCAAGGACATAATGTTGTCTTTAGTACAAAAAATTGTGAAATAAGAGACTCGTCCTCAGGAGAGCTTGTGGCGAAAGGAGTAAGAACACGAGATAATGTTTACATTCTCAGTAGAATTCAAGAAGATAAATGTTACTTAAGTCAAACAGATGAAAGTTGGTTATGGCACAAGCGATTGGGGCATACAAGTTTTGATAACCTAGTCAACATCAGCAAAATTAATGCAGTAAGGGATATTCCAAAAATGTGCAAACCAAATCAAGTTGTATGTGGCCCATGCCAACATGGAAAGCAAACCAGAACTAGCCACAAAACTAAGGAGTTCTCAACAAGGAAATTAATCATGCAAATTTGTGTGGGCCAACCAGAACTCCAGCTTTTCAGGGTGAAAGGTACTTTGCTCTATTTTTTGATGACTATACTAGAATGATGTGGATATATTTCATAAAATATAAATCCAAAGCATTTGAATGTTTTAAAAATCTTAAGGCTCTCATTGAAAAATTGAGAATGAGAAAGATTCTAAGATTAAATGCCTTAGAACGGATAGAGGAGGAGAATTCACCTCAAAAGAGTTCGATAAATTCTGTAAAGAGCATGGAATCGAAAGATAACTCTCTGCTGCTAGGACACCCCAGCAAAATGGAGTAGTTGAAAGAAGGAACGGAACCATTCAAGAAATGGCAAGGAGAATGCTACTAGCAGCCGATTTGCAACCAAAATTTCGGAGAGTAGTAGTTGGCACTGCAGTTTACACCTTAAATCAAACTCAACTAAGACCAAATAATGAAAAGACTCCTTATGAATTATGGAAAGGAAGACCTGCTTCAGTAAAATATTTCGGGGTTTTTGGAAGCAAATGTTTCATAAAAATAAATGATGACTCACTAGGTAAATTTGATTCAAGAGTTGACGAAGGAATATTTCTTGGATACTCCACTAGGAGCAAAGCTTACAAATGTTACAACTATCGTCTACGAAGAATAGTGGAAAGCATTGATGTAAAGATTGATGAAGGCCTTCCAGAAAAAGGAATTGAAGATCATGAAGTTGAGCCTTTCTTTGAACAAAGTGAAGAAGAAGAACCTGAAAAAGAAGAGGAGAATGAAGAACCTCAAAGAGAACCTCAAAATGAATCTTCACAAACTCCCTTCGAGATCAAGTTTGTTCAAATATATCATCCAGAAGAACAGGTCATCGGAAATATAGATGAAGTAATCCAAACTCGAAGAAGGATGATAAGCACCCCTAGGAAAAATGATGTGGCTCTTATATTTAATAGAACCTGAGAATTTTTCTCAAGCAAGCAAAGATCCTCATTGGATAAAGGCCATGGAAGAAGAAATGTCTCAAATCGAGAAAAATGAGACTTCGGAACTGGTACCTCGCCCAAAAGATAAAAATATAATTGGAACAAAATGGGTATTCAAAAACAAGATGAATGAAGATGGACAAATCATCAGAAATAAAGCCAGACTTGTCTGCAAAGGATACTCGCAAATCGAAGGAATTGACTTCGAAGAAACCTTTGCACCAGTAGCTCGAATGGAAGCCATAAGAATGTTTCTCGCATTTACTTGCTCGAAAGGATTCAAGGTTTATCAAATGGATGTAAAATCAGCATCCCTGAATGGAGATCTCCAGGAGGAAGTTTACATGGAGCAACCAGAAGGATTTGATCTTGCTGAAGGAAAAGACCTTGTATGCAAACTAAAAAAGGCCTTGTATGGATTGAAACAAGCCCCTAGAGCATGGTATGCAAAGTTGGATCACTATCTGCAACAAGAAGGTTTCAAAAAGGGAGTGGCAGGTAGCAATCTCTACATGAAAATGGACAAGGAAAAACTTCTGATCACTCTTGTTTACGTCGATGATCTAATCTTTGCTAGCAATGATGAAGAAATGAGCCATGAATTTGCTCTAAATATGTCCAAAAAAATTTGAGATGTCAATGATTGGTGAGTTGTCTTACTTTCTTGGGCTACAAATATCTCAAACCTCTGCAGGCTCTCAAGCAAAATATCTTAAAGACATGCTTAAAAAATATGGGATGGAAGATTGTGCACCTATGAGCACACCAATGACCACAGATTGTAAACTAAGCAAAGACAATGATACCCCCAAATAGATGCAACTCTTTACAGGTCAATAATTGGAGCTCTCCTATACTTAATTGCTACAAGACCAGATATTATGGAAGCAGTAGGAATGGTAGCTAGATTTCAGTCAAGTCCTAAACAATCCCATCTAGCAGCTGTGAAAATAATTCTTAGGTATCTAAAAGGAACGACTGATTTCAGTCTTTGGTATCCTAAGAGTTCAACTCTTATGGTGACAGCTTATTCTGATGCTGATTGGGCCGGAAGCGTGGATGATCGAAAAAGCACCAGTGGAAATGCATTCTTTATGGGAGATTGTCTTGTATCTTGGCTCAGCAAAAATCAATCATCTATATCCCTTTCTACTGCTGAAGCTGAATATATAGTTGCTGCTGATTGTTGTACAGAAATTCTATGGATGAAGGAAGCCTTGAAGGATGTCAACGTAGAAACTAAGTAACCAATTACTATTTTTTGTGACAATACTAGCGCCATCAGTCTTTCAAAGAATCCGGTGATGCACTCAAGAACCAAACATATTCCAATCAAATACCACTTTCTCCGTGAACAAGTTGTTGAACACAATATTAGGTTGGAATACGTCAATACAAAAGAGAAAATTGCGGATATCTTTACAAAACCTCTTCCATGAGAAGCATTTGAGTATTTTCGCCAAAAGATGGGGATCATTGCTCTTGCATCACATTAAATCAAGCAGCATGTCAGGGGTACAGTATGTTAGGGGGAGCAGCATGACAGGGGGAGTACTTTGGCACCCCATTGCCATTGATGTCAAAGGGGGAGAGAAGAAGAATATTGCCATTCAATGACAAAGGGGGAGATTGTTAATCCAAGTTGTCATTGATGGCAACAGGTTGATGAATAAGCCTAACAATGAAGATGACCTTGGAGACAGAATTTTTTACTCTCTGCACATAAATATTCAAGGTCAGTTATAAAGAAAAAATATTTTTGTCACCTTGGAGGCAACCTATCCCAATGAATCCTAGACCATCTAAAAGAATATTTTTTTGTCTTTCTAACAAGCCTTTACTTGCCTCGAAACTCCCTGCGGTTGATGAGATATGGAATTTTTAAGTGAAGGAAAATTAACCATAGCAGTGAGCCGACCTATTCTTATCCTTCATGTCGGCCTATTTGCAGAGACGTGTCCTTTCATTTTGCTGTGCGAAAATCACTATTTATTAAAGTTTTCAAGCTCATTCTTTACCCAGGAATTCGTACACACATCTACAAAAAAGTGCAGAGTAAGTTCACATCTCATGAACCAAAAAAAACAAAGAGGAGAACAACAATTCTGCTTGGGCTTGAAGTTATTTAATCCATAAAATCCTGTGAAGATTTTCGGACTTATCACAGTGGATTCATTACAGTGTTGTGACCTCTTGTGGCACGAACTTATAAAAATCCAATCTGTGGTAAAGGAGTTTGAACCCTCTTCAACAACAACAGTATTATCTTCGGACTATATACATATCCCAGTTTTGTTTTAGAAAATTGTGGGCCTAATCTGTGGGTTAAATTCTATTGTATAGACCTGGTAAGCAGTGCTTCAGTCTTGCCTTCAAAAAGTTCGGACTATCACTCAAAACTCATGACTTGTTGCAGCGTTAGGAGCTCGGATTAGTACCTACAGACTTCAGATCAATAGACCTCAAGCTCGGTACTATTGCATATATACAGACCCTCGGTTCTGTGTATTCTTATTGTGAAACAGTGGCTCGATTCTCATTATAATAGCTCAGATTTATCCTTGTGGTGGCTCAACTTCTTTGGATTGTTATAACTTGCAATCACCTTGAATCTGAACAAAGTACTGTGAACAACTGGTGGAGGGTTGTACAAGTTAAGAATGTGAAAGGTCTTGAACAGTGAGTCTTGGAGCATATTTGGACAGTGAAGGCATTGACAGTTCTTTGAAGGCAGTCCTAGAGGCTAGTGTAGACATTCCCAAAGCAGAACATTTGAAGATCCTTGAAGCAGAAGTAACTTGAAGAGAGTTGTTTGGAAGACCTGGCGCAAAACTTGAGCAGATTATTGAAAACACCTTTGAGGAATTATTGAAGTGATCTAAAGACACTTGTAGAACCTGATCTTGAGACACCATTGGAAACCATGATGTGGTGACTTGGGGGATTTGGCTGGGTATCATAGATCTTGTTGAAGACACTTACGTAAGTACATGTCACATTTTTTCTCTAAAGATTTCTGAAGGATTGGTGTCCTTGGAGTAGGAGCTCCTAAACACAAGGTTGGTGCCTTGAGAAGATAGGATCGAAGCCCTAGAGGTCGGAGCCTCATCAAAGTCCAAGTTGGTGCTTGGCAGCAGGTTGGTGCCTGTTTCATTAAAAGGGTTGGTGCCCTTCACTCATCTATTGTATACTATTATTAAAAAAAGGGATTGAAGTTCTGATTAATCCTTAATATCATTACTATACACCTCTCTATTTTTAATTGTGAAGAATCTAGCTAGCAATAATTAACAATTGAAAAGAAATACTGATTCACCCCCTTCTCAGTATTTCCAACATTTTTGCTACTGAAACGGATTCTCCACCATACCCATCTGTTTCCTGAACTGGATGAACTTAGCTCTCCCTAG
Organism: Pinus albicaulis; assembly: GCA_034641835.2. Taxonomy (NCBI): domain Eukaryota; kingdom Viridiplantae; phylum Streptophyta; class Pinopsida; order Pinales; family Pinaceae; genus Pinus; species Pinus albicaulis. Next base: position 241,839,766 of record CM076569.1, on the reverse strand, counting down.
AGCTTTTGTGAGTATGTCTGCTACGTGATCTCCTGTGGGAACATATTGCAGCTGGACTGCCCCATGCTGAACACGGTCTCTGATGAAATGGCATCTGATATCAATGTGCTTCGACCTATCATGAAATACTGGATTCTTAGATTGTTTTATGTAACTTTGATTACCAGAGTAAACATTGGTCGCTCCCATCTTCTTTCTGGACTCTGAACAAACTCATGAGCAACTTCCTAAGCCATATAGCTTCACACGTAGCTGTGTTGGCTGCCATGTATTCAGTTTCTGCTGAGCTCAGTGCTACTGACTTCTGCTTCTTGCTGCACCAAGAGACCATCCCTGATCCAACACTGAAGCAGTACCCGAAGGTACTTTTCATGTCCACTGAACTACCCGCCTAATCTGCATCTCTTTATCCGCACAATCTAACGTCATCTCCTCGAGTATATTTCAACCCATATCCGATTGTTCCACACACATATCTAAGAATGTGCCTACCTGTTGCCCAATCTACCCTTTTCGGTTCCACCATGAACTGACTAAGGGTATTGACAACAAAACAAATGTCTGGCCTAGTGTTGACCAGAGACATGAGCGACCCAATGAGTTGTGTGTACAAGGTGGGGTCGAAGTCCTTGTCCCCTGATGCATCTGTCTTCTTCCAATTGGTGATCATGGGCATTGCCATGGGTCAGCAATCTTGCATTATGAATCTCTTCAGAATATCTATAGCATATCTGCCTTGCCCAAGGAAGATCTCCCCATTCTTCTGCAATACTTCCAATCCTAGAAAATAGTGCATTAACCCCATATCCTTGATGTCGAATTCAGCTTCAAGGTTCCTTTTGCAGTCCTTTATGAGCCTTGATGATCATGTTAGAAACATGTCATCCACATACAAAACTAGAATGAGAGGCTCATTCTCCACCATCAAATAGTAGAGATTGGGATCTGCATCACTCTTGATGAATCCTAACTGCTGCAAATAATTGTCAATCCGACCATACCATGCCCTGGGTTCCCACTTGAGCCTGTATAGGGCCTTCTTCTACTTGCATACATGAGTGTGCTTCTCATGAGTTTTGAAGGCTTTAGGCTGCTCTATATACACCTCTTCTTTTATCACCCCATTCAAGAATAGAACACAAGATGTAGGCTCCACGCCAGGGAAAAACCCCACAAGGGGGAAAACCCAATCAATCCTCTTCTTATAGAATCGAGTCAAAGTAAGATACCAAGACCTAAGACCAAGACAAATTCCTCCATAAGATCCACGAGTCAACGCTCCAACCACTGTCACATACCTATCCTTTAGATGCCTTGTCTCACAGAGAAATTCATCCTCCTTGTATCTCATATTTTTCACACGTCATGATCCTCCTATAGTTCGCATAACTCAATTAATATAGTCCTTCTATGGCTCATGATACTGTCCTTCCTTAGCTCGCATATTGCCACAAAGGTAGTCCTCGTCTAGCTTGCATGTCACTGCAAAAATACTGCCTCAAGAACTGACAAATTTTCAGATCACATATCACAGGGAAACTCACATCCTTAAAGATTATTTTGTCATAGAAAACTGTCATCTATTCCAGATTCCATATGACATAAAAAACTTGCTTATATGCCTTCGAAATTGCCACATGCCTTCAACGAACTTACTTGCCTTTCAGTGGAGGATTCACACCAATATATAGGTGTTTGTCAATGTGAAGGTCAGATTTGTTGAGCAGGCTGACTTGACCATCTGGAGGGCCGACTTGGTATTTATGGAGGACAATTGGACTCTTTTTGACTTAACAAAAATTATTCCCTTTTCTTACAAAGAGTCCAAATGGACTTTGACTCAAGTTAGAGTCCAAATGGACTTTGACTCAAGTTCAATTCTTTGACTCAACAAGACGTAGAAGCATGAAGAACATGCTTGACTAAAGAAATAATAATAATATAATTTTTTTTTCTTCTTTTTACTTTTGATACAAGTACAAAGATAATTATGAAGACCGAACCTAGTTACTTTTCCAACACTCTACTGCCCTATTGTATTTATGGTTGAAATTTTCTGAAATGTAATTGCTTAATGATCATAAATGTGCTAAGAAGATAAATTGTATCATTGGAAGTAATTATATGGCAGAAAATTGTGCTTGTCTTAATTGCATGAAAAAAGAAACACAAATTAGCACTTTAAATTGCTAGATATGACAATGAAATTTCATAAAATAAAAGACAGAATTTTATGAGATTTTTCTAGAAGTTGTAAGCAAGAAGAGAGGGAGAGAAATTGGGTGGAATCTTCATGCAAATGGAGACTAAAGTTGGTGCTTGTGGGAATGTAGCTCCTTATGTGTTGAAGGGCAATGGATACTCTATCCAAAGAGGATCCAATCCTTCAATCTTGAGGCACCCCTGACTTCTAAAAAAAAACTTGCCAAGAAAGTAGTTAAAATGGGTGAAATCTTGCATATGAATTTTAGAATAACATGGCAATCAAAATAGAAAAACATATAATTTTCAATTCCAAATGCAAGACAACAAGAAGGTAAACAAATAGCCAAGTTTGTTTATCTTCTCCTATGGGCAACAATACCCCTTAAAGGCCTATAGTAACAAGAAATTCAAGACAACATATAAATACTATTACCTCAAGCAACCACATAAGATAAGTGCACCATATATCCTCTAAAGCCTTTCTTTTATTCGAAAATGACAGAGCAATTACAAAGCACAATAGAAATTTCTTCCCTAATTGTTCAAACTCTCATGACAATGAGAGATAGCTTCAATTTATACATCAAGAGGGGGAGGGGCGGCTTCCTTGGAATCTGTGCTAGCCTAAGAGATAGCTGCCACTTATGTGAGTTATGGCTGCCACAAATCCCTTTATACACGACTAAACTAACAGTCAAAGCTGCCACATGTGTGAGGGAGGGTTAGATGGTCCTTGGGATCTGCGCTAGCCTCCTTGGGATTTATGTCCTATTGACCATGTACATGTCAACAGTTCCAAGAAGCAGAGTACAAAGTAGTGGACAAATTTTTTCAAAGATCATTGTCATCATTCATCATCAGTTTTATCATTGTAATCCCAAATTCTACAAATTTATTGTAAATGATTCTAGTATGACTAGTAAGCCATGTAATAACAGCTAGGTAAGCCAATGATTTTTCTCAAATGGTTTCATCCTAGGGAGTTTTTTAACCTCACCAAATTATGTGTGTTTCTAAACACTGATAATTGGTAGAGTTTTTCTCCCAAATAGACCCCAAAGCTAGGGTGGAACTCATTGATGAGGTCTTAGGTGAGTCCTAGTGTTTATCGAGTCTATGTATTTTTTATAGTAGATCATGTGTCTTGTCTCCAAATTGGGTAAAGTCTTGAGGGTCTATGTCAAATGTGAATTTCCCTTCTAAGGATTGATATAGTAATTATTTAATGTAAAAGTGTATCTAGGAATAATTTAGTGCATGGTTACTCATATTTAGACACCTTGGCTAAATTATTTTATTATGGACACACTTAGAGGGTGGAAAATTTTTTATTCCCCTCTCGAGTCTTTTAGTTAATTTTTCTGGCAAAAAGAAAAAGAAAATAAATAACTAGAAAATTAATTATTTTTTAGTCAAAAAAATAATTTGAGTGAAATTAAATTCTCTCCAAGTGGAAATCATAAAAAATTCGTGGGTCAAAAATAAATTAAATTTTGAGGTCCTTCACCAAGGGAAAATGGATTTTTTAAGAAAAAATGACCTTTGGACCTTGGTGGTTAAGTCAAAGTGAATTTTTTGAGGATAAGAGTCCAAAATATTATTTTTTGGACTCAGAAAAAAGGGATTATAAGATAAATTCAAAATTTTCCTCAAAAAAAAAAATTCAATCAACAGAGGAGATCAAGTTATTGCAAATTTAGATTGATGGAGGAGATTATCTTGACGAGAATAAACCCAAATAGTCGTTATTTTCCACTTGGAGGGGTTTTCTTCTCTCATTTTCTATATAAGGAAGCTATTTAGCTCCTAATTTCATCTTTGGATGATGTGACAATTATCTGATGTATTGAGCAAGCCTTTGCTGGAATTTCTTTGAATTTAATAAAAAACTTTGGGGTTAGATTCAAGGCGTCTCTCGATTGTTGATCTATGGTATGTGCTAGATCATTTATTGATATGCTTTGAACTATCATAGCATCGATTATTATTTCAATTTCTAGTAGTAGGAACATCTATTAGCACATGTATCTTGCTTTAGGTGTTGGTTTAGATTAAACACTCTAGATCTAGCGAAGTTTGACAGGTATCTCCAGATTTATAGATCTCTTGTGTGAATTGAACCCCTTTTGGTTTAATAATCTATCATTTGAAGTGCATTGAGTTACAGGTTGCTCCATCCCTTGGCCTCCAAGTTCACCGACTGTGAGGGGATCACACCCTTTTTTGGCTCCAAGTCTTGATCTAATGAAAATTTTATGCAGGAGGGCTTTGTAAAAATTCATTTTTTTTTCTCATTATCTACAAATTTATTTAATTTTGCCATAAAGTTTTAACATGCTAATGAGAGCAAAGTCTATTTTGTGAATATTTGTAAATATTTTTAAATTTATTTTTCAACTAACCCTTGTATTTTTAAATACTAACCTTTTATTTTGTATAGCTATTGGGGTTTGAATTTTTTGGGATTTTTTTGTATATATTGGGTTCTTGGTCATCTATTTCTCATTTTTTGCAGGTACATTGGCTCAAGGATTCAAAGAGCTTTTGATTTTGAGAAGCCATTAGCCTCACCTAGCCTAGACAACTAGGGTTTGAAAGGCTTGTAGTCCATCTGGAGGAGTCGTCTAGCCCTAAGAAGAAGGCCAGAACTTTTGGAAGAGGGTTTGATCATTTTTTTGGGTTATTTCTCTTGTTGCAGGGGGGCTGTGAGGATTTGGAGCTTCCTGGAGGCTAGCCGCAAGGTTTTTAAGGCCTTTAAGGCTTGGATACAGCTTTTTGTGGACCTATTTTGCTAGGCTGTAGTCCCTAAGGGGCCTCGTTCCTTTAGCCACAACCCTTTTGGGCTTATTTTCCCTGGCAGCCTTATGAGGGCTTTTCTTCCTTGCCACAGGCCTTTGTGGCCTCTTTCTTGTGAGTCATAGGCCTTTGAGGCCTTTTCTTGCTAGCGCTAATCCTTTTAAGGGATTTTCCCCTTGGCCGCAGGTCGTATTGGCCATTTTAGCCTTAACGCAGGCCTCGTTAGGCCTCTATCCCCTAGCCACAATCTTTTCTGGGCAATTTTGTGGTCTTGGCACTTGTTTTTTGGGACTAATTTTTGTGGTTGCAGGCTTGTGGTAAGTTTGGAAAGGATTTAAAGTGATTTACATATCAATTTTTCCATTAAATCTATTGTCTTTCAAACTAACAATTTGTTTTGCAGACCTATCACTGGTTGAGGAAGCATCTCAAGAGCCCTAGCAGCCCTACTTTAAAACATAAGAGGGCTGATCTATCATTTCTCAAGCTAATACTTGTGTTGCAGGTATTTGAAGTAATTCTAGTTCATACAAGAAGCCCATCTCAACTATCAGACAAGGCCTTTAGGCGAAGGGCTTACTCTCATGCCCCTTTCTCCCCTCACTGTTTTCATGATCAGATCTGAAGTAGCCTTGCAGCATTGGTATTAATCTCATATAATCATTTCTAAAGTGCTCTAAAAGACTTTCACGTAAGCCTAAGAATATTGCACACTTGATATAAAAGGCTAATGAAATTTATATGGTCTCAATTATTGATGTGCTAAGTGAATTTGGAAGTCTGATATAATTTTCCTAAGGTCTGATATAATGTAATATCCCCAAATTAGCACTCAACTAATTGGGATATTAATTTTGATTAATTTCGGCAAATCCTAATGTTGGGCGGAAATAAAGGGGTGAGGGGACCCATGACTAAAACATTAGAATAAAAGCACTTTCCTAAAGTCACTAGGCAGATTAATTAAAAGATGAAGTGGGGCCCATGAGGGCAAGTGACAGGTCAGGAGAGGAGGCACTTAGGACAACGCAGTGGCAGCGTGGGAGAGGCAGCGCAGCGTAGCAAGGGACAACGCAACATAGGTGGGCCCAAGGGAGCTTAGGGGTTCACAAACATAAAAGGGGAGGAAGGCAACCTTTCTCTTTCATTCTTGCATCTTATGATTTTCTGTCTGTCAAGACTAGAGCATGCTCAAGCTGTTTAGCTGGGTCTGCAGTGCTGTTTAGCACAAGGGTGTCTTCGAGCGAAGATCTCAACCTCGATGGACTTCGAGTGCTCGCTCAGGAGAGGAGACATACCATTAGTTTTGGTGAGCAACAATACCATTTCAGCCTCAGGATTACGCAACCGCTTCCAGGGGCAGCGCAGTCTTCTAGGGAGATTACGTAGTCATAGAGAGGAGCAACATCCAGAGGAGAGAACTTCACGAGATTTCAGCCCAGAGATTGTGAAGGGATCAACCCTTCCATAGATGAGTTTTTCAGAGAGTTGGAGACCCTTCTTTCAGTGTTTTCTTCAGAGAGGCCAGTGTACCTAGCAGGAGAGCGTAGCGATCCCTATAGATGAATTTCCGGGGTCAGCCTTTCTGGAATTCCTTCGCGGGTTTTTCTGGGTTTATTGAGGAGAAGGCAAGATTAATTTGGCAGAATTTTTTGGGCAGATTTGAGGTGTCAAACATAGATCCTAACTTAACCAGCAGCTAGAGGAGCTAGGGGAAGTTGGGCCGAAATTCCGAGGTCAACATTTGGCCAATTCCTTCGTGGGTTTTTGTGGGTCTCTTGAGTAGAGACTGGGTTAAAGTTTCGGAAATTTCTGAGCAGTGTAGCAGGCCCTAGCCGCATTTCTTCGGGAGCAGCAACAACGTTTCTGGCATATTGCAGCGCAGAGCTATAGCCATATAATGTACCATCAGTGGGGGATTTCAGCATTGATTCAGAGGGCTTCTCTAAATTTCCTTGAGCAAGCCTAGGTGCCTTCATTCCAACACCTCCATTGTACTCATTTCTAGCAAATTAATAAAATGGCTCATCAGTATTTTATGGCTCCATTGGTGTCTTGATACCTGTTTTTGTTTTGTTGTCTCTTTAATATCTTTTAGCCTATTATTATTGTTATTTTCCCATTTGGTATATTACAGTGGTATCAGAGCTTCGTTCTTGGCTCAGCTGTGGGGATCTTTTTCTAAGGACAAGGAGGGTAGGCAAAATCTTACCCACCAAAGGCAGTGGAGGTGGAAAATATGGGGGAGTCAAGGAGAAAAGGGGAAGCAACATTTGGTAACATTTCTAAGGGCCTAAATGATTTAGCCAAAGGACAGAAGGGAATGTTGGAAAGATTCAAGCAACAAAATAGGAATGAGAGCATCCATTAGGAATCCCTAGTTGTGGAGACTTCGGGGGTCTCACAACAGTGTGCCCACCCTTTACCAGCCACTTACTCGCCAGCCTTCAATAGGCCAACCAGGATCACAATGCCTACATTCTTACCTGTAGAACCGAGTGAGCAAGGTAGGCGACATGATCATATACCCATGGGAGATTATTTTCGAGAATGGCAGTCCATGGGGGAAAACTTCAGAGCGACTTTGTCCTTTAGAGATTACTGCCAGCTCAGGCAGGATGAAGAAGGAAGGAACAGTGGGGGGTCTAGGACGCAGAGTTCAGAGTTTCGGCGTCCATTGGGAAGACACCTTTTCCCATGTATGATGGATCCACTGATTGCACGGCTCGGGATTGGGTGGAAAAGTTGGATACCTCTTTCTAGCTTGACCGAATAATGGAGGGGGAAGCCATCAAAATGGCTACCTCACACTTGGAGGATGAGGGCACACAGGATTGTGGGGAGCTCGTGGATACACCTAATGTGACAAAGGACTCACCCTCATTGGAGACTTCCTTGACCATGTCGGTTGACATCTTAGTGGAGAGACTAGAGCCTACCCTAGTAGAGCCATCCATTGAGGCGGTCACCAGAGTCGTGTCCGAATTTTTGGGTGACAACTGCACGCAGCAGATGGGTGAGGTGCTAGGAGATGTATCCACCTTTGATGCGACACTAAGAGATACAGAGGTAGAGCAGGAGGATATTGCTTCTGTATGTCAGGATGAGGACTCTTCTGTGGATGAGTCCATGGGGTCATATGAGGATGCTTCTGGGGAGCATGAGGAGTCATGCAGAGTTGATGACAGTAGGCCGGTTTCGTATTCCAGTGTGCATGTGGTATCGGGGGACTCCATGGGAGATATTCAGGATGATGAGTCAGTTGTGATGATTCAGCTGAAGAAACTTATGGTGCAGCTAGAGGGCACATTGGAGCATTAGAGCAGCCCCCTTCAGGCATACATAGATGGGGCTAGCAGCACGGTTGGGTCACCTTTGGCCATTTGAGAGAGAGAGATGGAGCTACCTAGTCAAATCTCATGCGTTGACTTGGATAGAGGGATGAGACGACCTGAGTTGCGTAGGGTGCAGCATCTGCATGTCAGGGTTGCTCTAGGGGCAGGAGTTCACACATTCGATCCCTCTCTTGGGGTTGGATGGCGAGAGTTTCTGAGTTGGTACCCGGTGGAGTGCGTTATGGAGATGGTGATGCACCGAGGTGTAGCTCAGCAGGAGCTTCCACGCACTGGGGTTATTGGAAGCCCTGACTGGCATTGGGATCTAGGTGGGACTACCCATCACTTCCCAGGTATGCCAGTTGACTACGACCTGGAGGTTACAGTTGACCTAGCAGTTGAGCGTACACATTCACTTGGGGAGTTTTAGCCAACACTAGTGTCCAACCAGTTTAGGTACAAAATTGTTGAGTTTTCTTGGTATGAGGATTGTACACAGGATCACGAGATGATCAACATACTGTGGCAAAAGTTTGACAGAGGAGGGGGCATTGGTAGGCCACCAGACAGTGCCTTGTATGGAGTTGGGGATTCTTCGCATTTGTGTGGGGCATGGAGGACACAGAGGAGCAGAGCAGGATTGGCATCACTATTGGTACCTAGGGAGATTCACTTCTCGGGTCCCTGAGGGAGGATTTGGGAGGGAGATCCATTCATTGGAGAGTATGGTGATGCGACAGTGGAGGTGATGGTACCGATTGAGTATGGGCCGACAAATATGGATACAGACTTAGGCCATCACACCATGGTATGTGTAGGAGCATTCATCATTGGGCAATGGTTTGTAGATGGGCATGGAGATGCATGGAGGTGTGTTGTAGTATGTCATACTGTATTGTGGAGTAGGAGTGCTTCCCATTGCATTGAGTACATGTGAGGAGTAACAGGTGCGGCGACGCAAGATGGCATGACAGTATATCTGTTACCTGGGGTATCCATTGGTGTACAGGGCAGGTCGAGGATTGCAGTAATACTTGGTGGTATGCAATGACACATGATGCAGAGTAGTGGGCTCTTGGAGCGTTGCCTCCAAAGAGACATATGGATAGGGGCAGTAGGTGTACCATGGGATGCAACTCACCTAGGATCGATGAGGATCTTGTTGCATATGTGGAGATGCCACGTTTAGCAGAGACAGGGCTACGAGCTTGTTATCAGCAGATCCGAGGTAGAGAGAGTGACCTTTGGAGGATTACCCTTGAGCATTCAGGTAGACTCTTGGTCACACCCTTTGGAACATACCTACCCATCATCCTCTAGTGTTGCTTATGGTCGCGGAGTGTTTGGTTGGTACCCCTTGACACTCTTCATTCAGGCAGCAGGGCATGGGAGGCTCACCCTAGACAGTTGGATGAGGTACCGCATGTCATGATCTAGTAGGAGACTCTCCAGTTGACAGGCACTTGGTAGGTGCACAAGTTGACAGGTCCAGGCTTAGGATGGCACGTTTGATTGCCAAGGTAGCATATGTGTTCCACCCATGGGCTCACATTTGAGGGATGGTGGATGACATATTTCGTCTACAGGAGGGTACCCAAACTCCGAGCAGTATCCAGGTGTATCAGCGGGAGTTGGGATAGCGGGTATCGTGACATGGTTTGGCAAGAGCAGGGTAGGTACGAATGTGTGGGACAGACTCCTGATACTTGGGGTCCACCCAAGGGATACGTACAGGGGTCAGAGATGAGGGCCAGATGGGTTCTAGCAGGTAGCAGCGCTACGCAGCAACATCCCGCGGAGAGTGGAAGTTGTGAGCTCCCCGTATGGTTGGGGGATCGAGGGGTCCGTTGGGTAGGCGGACCACTCCAGTTTGTGATGAGCAGGGATAGAGCAGACGGTGATCCAGTCCACCTTAGTTTTGGCACGGGGGGGAGCGCTGAGACCTCCATTGCATGGCGAGGCAGATTTATAATGTTGTTGCTCAAGGTCATGATTGGCAGTGGAGGGGTAGACGTCGACATCATGGAGATGCTCGGACAGGATGAATTTTGCCTTCACAGATTTTTCGCCACAAGGCCCTAGGAGAGAGGGATACAGTGTGAGCACGATGGGGGGTATCTCATAGTTAGAGTGGTGCAACGACAACATGATGGCATCTCTACAAGATTAGCAGGGGACCCGAGCATTACAACTTTACACAGCTCGATAACCTTTAGGGGCGAGCTGTATACAGCATGGGGAGATCATGTGGATATTCCATTGGGCTTTAGCGAGTCACTAATGGAGTGGGGGACTTCATTAGCATGGCAGAATGGTGGGTGGAGTAGGTGGAGCTTCATGTTGGATAGGACAACTTGGGATCCTGGCATTGAGAGATCCCTTCATATCAGGGCGATGCAAAGGACAGGGAAGATTCAGTGGCTTGTTCAGGCATTGCTTGAGGACAAGCAATTTTTGGCGGGGAGGATTGTAATATCCCCAAATTAGTAGTCAGCTAATTGGGATATTAATTTTGATTAATTTCGGAAAGTCCTAATGTTGGGTGGAAATAAAGGTTGAGGGGAGCCATGACTAAAACATTAGAATAAAATCACTTTCCTCAAGTCATTGGGAAGATTAATTAAAAGATGAAGTGGGGCCCATGAGGCCAAGTGACAGCTTAGGAGAGGAAGCACTTAGGACAACGCAGTGGCAGCGTGGGGCCAGGCAGTGCAGTGGCAGCCTGGGAGAGGTAGTGCAGTGTAGCAAGGGACAACGTGGCACAGAGGGACAATGCAACATAGGTGGGCCCAAGGGAGTTAAGGGTTCACAAGCATAAAAGGAGAGGAGGGCAACCCTTCTCATTAATTCTTGCATCTTATGATTTTTTGTCTGTCAAGACTAGAGCACGCTCAAGCTGTTTAGCTGGGTCTGAAGTGATGTTTAGCATAAGGGTGTCTCCAAGAGGAGATCCCAACCTCGTCCTTGGGGGACTTCGAGTGCCTGCTTAGGAGAGGAGACATACCATCAGTTTGGAGAGCAACAATACCATTTCAGCCTCAGGATTATGCAATCACTTCCAGGGGCAGCGTAGTCTTCCAGGGAGATTACGTAGTCATAGAGAGGAGCAGCATCTAGAGAGAACTTCACGATATTTCAGCCGGGAGATTGTGAGGGGATCAACCCTTCCATGGCTGAGTTTTTTAGAGAGTTGGAGGCCCTTCTTTCAGTGTTTTCTTCAAAGAGGCCAACGTACCCAGCAAGAGAGCGTAGCCATCCCTATAGGGTGAATTTCCAGGGTCAGCCTTTCCGGAATTCCTTCGCGGGTTTTTCTGGGTTTATTGAGGAGAAGCCAAGATTAATTTGACAACATTTTCTGGGCAGATTTGAGGTGTCAAACATAGATGCTAACTCAGGCAATAGGTAGAGGAGCTAGGGGAAATTGGGCCGAAATTACGGGGTCAACATTTGGCCAATTCCTTCGTGGGTTTTTGTGGGTCTCTTGAGTAGAGACTGGGGTTAAAGTTTCGAAATTGTCTGAGTAGTGTAGCAGGCCCTAGCGACATTTATTCAGGAGCAGCAACAACATTTCTCGTAGATTGTAGTGCAGAGCTATAGCCATACCAGGTACCATCAGTGGGGAATTTCAGCATTGATTCAGAGGGCTTCTCTAGCTTGCCTTGAGCAAGCCCAGGTGCCTTCATTCCAACACCTCCATTGTACTCATTTCTATCAAATTAATAAAATGGCTCAGTAGTATTTTATGGGTCCATCGGTGTCTTGATACCAATTTTTATTTTTTTGTCTCCTTAATATCTTTTAGCCTATTATTATTGTTATTTTCCCATTTGGGATATTACATATAAGCATATATAAGTCTGATATATAAGGTAGCGGTAGCAAGAAATCACTCTGCTAAGGCTTAACAATCATAAAAACACATCTCTAAGTCTTTCTAAGCTAATGGTGAAGTGTTAAGTGATTGTGGTCAGGAAATTTTGTTTATCTTTGAAGTGGTAAAAGGATCCCTTGAATTCTTTGATCTTGTTCTCCTTGCATCTAATCACACATTGGGAAATCACTATTAGTAATCTTTATTTCAGGATAATTGTGCTCTCACAATAAGCATTGGTTTCATGGTGGCAAAAGTGAATCTTAATTGGTATAAATAGTAATCTTGGATAATCATTGTGGTGGATGTTATTATTGTCTCTTTTGTTTCTAATTGACATATCAATCTTAAAGAAATCTTGTTATTGATATCTTGTCACTTATTGCCTCGTAATGGAAAGTCATTGATGAGCGTTGAGTTAGTGGAGTAATTCAAATTGCGCATCATATCATGAAGCATTGTGATTTAAAGTTCATGTTGCTAATCACAACTATAATCTCTTGGAATTGTTAGCTAATCTTGTCTCTTTAAGTACTATTGTGGTCATAAGTGATAACAAGACCAATCAATCTTTTTCCAATTGTGATCTCTCTTGTATTGCATCTTGCTTCATTTGGGATAAGTACTTAAGTGCTTCACCTAATTGCTCTCATATTTAAGCATGTGAATCAAAATAATTTGAAGTTCTTAATCAAATTAGTTCACTCACATTTTGCATTTCATTCTAAGGTTAGAAGTGCATTAATAAAATAAACCTCCAATCATAAGCTTGGTTGTAAGAAGATAGGACAACCTTTCTCACCCAACTTGCGAAGTTTAGACCGTCATTTGTGGTTAACACAAGTGACCTTGTAGTTCTCTTGTGGGAAATCCCTTGTAGGAACCAAGGCACTAGGTTCGAAAATTCCAATTATGAAATTCTACTACAATTATTGATTTATTTCTCCTACTTATTTCCACAATAAGTTATTTACAAAACCCTTCCCGTAAATATTGAAATAAACACTACTGCAGTTATCACTCAAGTACATATAAAGAAAAGAATAGTAAAATGCAAGCACAAGAATCAATCACATTGACACAGTAATCTTTGGATAACTGTCCTCGGAAAAATCCAATGCGGAAAAACTCGTGCAATAGATAAGGGTTTATATATTAATCTTAAGCAACAAATTCTTTACAAGGAAAGGCTGGCAGAACAATTGAGAAACCTTTTAAGAAAACTCCTGAGATAAACTCTCTCAGCCCTCTAGAGAATTTTCGACACCTGAGGGACTCACTGGCCCCTACTGCGTCACCCCTACGTACTTCTCTGCACAGAGCCTGGATGAGACTACGTCACTACTGTGTGCTTCTTTGCGCAGAGCTTGCGTGAGACTGCATCACTACTATGTGAGCCCTTTGCGCTACTCCTCTGTGCTGCCTCTCTGCCCTTCTGCGTATTTCTTACCTCATGCCTTGTCACTGTAGATGCCCTCTGCTTCCTCTGCCCTGCAACTCTCCCTCTGAAATAGAAGAATCAACTTCCCTCGGGTTACTGAGTGTGTGGCCGACTTACTTTCCAAATGGTCCTCAAGTCTTCTTTTATAATACTTTCATTGAGAAATCAACGACCTAGATTAGAAGTCTAATCGATGGCTAAGATTAAATCTTGACTTGATCTTCGTTCTCTAGATGATTCATACTCTGTTTTATTAATACCCATTAATTATTTAATTTCCCTAAGTTTAGACTTAGGGTCTCCATTAAAATAATTAATTATTTTAATAAAACATAAACTGATTGGAATTTCCACAAACGATTTCTGGGTTCTTTAGAATACTGGTGTCCAAGTCTCCTCACAAATTTTGAGACTTAGATCAATTTCCGATGCTACAAAAATCAACACTCCCTCTTAGCAAGGAAAGTGTTCTAGCAATTTTCCTGATGCACATTGATCTGACTTTGAAGTACCCTTTGCACTGCTGATGCTCAATTGCTGCCCCTCATTTGTTGTGTTGCTGCCTTCTGTACTGCTGCCCATGACACTGTCACTGTCACTGCCTCATTTGTACTGCAGCTCCCTCTCAATTCTGAATCTGTCCACTCCTGCTATTGAAATGGATTCTTGGTCATCCCCATCTTCTCTTTGAAGTAGACAAACTTTGTCTTTCCCAGAGCTTTAGTGAGGATGTCATCCACCTGTTCTCTTGTCGGAGTGTACTGTGACTGTACAACTCCCCGCTGGACACAGTCTTTGATAAAATGACACCTGATGTCAATGTGCTTCGACCGATCATGAAACACAAGATTCTCAAAGAGCTTGATGCAACTCCGATTATCACATAGAATGTTGGTCGCTTCCATCTTTTCCTTGAGTAGATTCACAAGCAGTTTCCTAAGCCATATGGCTTCACACGAAGCAGTGCTTGTTGCCATATATTCCGCCTCAACTGAGCTCAGAGCTATGGACTTTTGTTTCTTGTTGCACTAGGAAGTCATTCCTGATCTAACGTTGAAACAGTACCCACTGGTACTTTTCCGATCTACTGAACTTCCAGCCCAATCTGCATCAGTGAACCCACTCAGTTTGATGTCATTGCCTTGGGTGTATCCCAATCCATGCTTGATTGTTCCTCGAAGTTACTTGAGAACATGCTTAGCTGCTGCCCGATGTGTCCTCCTTGGTTCCACCATGAACTGGCAGAGGGTGTTGACAGCGTAACAAATGTCTAGCCTAGTGTTGACCAAATACATCAGGGACCCGATGAGCTGCCTATACAAGGTAGGATCAGCCTCATCATCTTCGGATGTATCAATCTTCTTCCAGTTGGTGATCATTGGAATAGCCATGGGTTTATAGTCACGCATCTTGAATCTTTTCAAGATTTCTGTAGCATATCTCCCTTGACCAAGGAAGATTTCACCCTTTTGCTGCCAAACATCCAACCCCAGAAAATTATGCATCAACCCGAGACCCTTCATGTCGAATTCTGCAACGAGGTTCTCCTTGTAATCCTTGATGAGCCTAGATGAACCTATCAGGAATAGGTCATCTACGTACAACACCAGTATTAGAGGATCATTCCCTACTTTCAAATAGTAGACATTGGGATCTACGTCACTCTTGACGAATCGCATCTCCTGCAAATAACCATCAATTCCACCATACCAAGCTCTAGGGGCTTGCTTAAGTCCATACAAGTCTTTCTTAAGCCTACACACGAGTCTTCTACTCATACGACTCAAACCCCTCTGGTTGTTCGATATATACTTCTTCTATCACCCAATTCAAGAATGCAGTCTTGACATTCATTTGGTGAATCTCCAACCCCATCTGCGCAACAATGAATATCACAGATTTTATAGAAGTATATCCGGCTACTGGGGCGAAGGTTTCTTCATAGTCTATCCCCTCCTTCTGAGCATACCCCTTAGCCACAAACCTGGCTTTATATTTTTCTACGAAGATGTTTTCTACGCTGCCATCTGCAACATATTTGATCTTGTAGATCCATCTCGAACCCACAACCGATCTGTCTTGAGGCCTAGGAACCACTTCCCAGACATCATTCGTCATGATGGAACTGTACTCTTCCACCATTGCATCTACCCATACATGATGCTGTGCTGCCTCCTGAAAACTACAGGGTTCCCCAACTTGAGCTACTAAGGCTTGGTATTTGTCGGGTTGCCTGCGCTGCCTCTTCTCATTTCTAGGAGCCCCGACAAACTCCTCTGCGTCCCTCAGAATCTGTCGTAATTTCTTGCTTGTCCTACCACTGGTAGTGGGTGGATCTTCCTACTCTTACAAACCCTTTGGATCCTTGTGCCTTGGAGAAGCATTCATGCTAGTTTTTGTTGGTCGTAGTGGTTGGACCAGTGGATCATCTTCAGATTGCATTTCGGAAGGCATTTCTCGTGATTTTTTAAAAACTCTTTCCTCCATGAACTTTACATCTTGCCGCAACACAATCTTCCTTTTGTCAGGAATTTAGATTCTGTAAGCCTTGGCATTCTCTCTATATCCCACCAATTATCCCTTTTTTGCGGTCCTATCCAATTTCTTCTTCTCTTCGGGTACATGGTAGTATGCTACACTACCAAAGATCCTGAAGTGGCTTACTTCTGGCTTCCTGCCAGTGAAGACACTTTCTGGAGTGATTTTACCCAATGCGCTGTGAGGAATCCTGTTCTGAACATACAAAGCTGTATTACAAGCTTTTGCCCAGAGAAATTTGGGCATGTCTTGATTATACAACATTGCCCTTGCAGCCTCCACAATAGTTCTATTCTTCCTTTCTGCAATTCCATTCTGCTACGGATTATATGGAACGGTCCACTCCCTTCTGATGCCTTCCCTTGCGTAGAAATCTGTGAAGTCCTTATCAATGTATTCTCCACCATTATCTGATTGCAGTATCTTGATCTGCTTTGCTGTCAGATTCTCAACCAGAGCTTTAAATTCCTTGAATCGATCCAAGATTTCATCCTTGGTCTTCAGAAAGTAGATCTAGGTTTTCTTGGAATGGTCATCAATGAAGGTGACGAAATATTTGGCACCCCTAAGAGCTGTAGTGGACATTGGTCTACAGATGTCCAAGTATATTAATCCCAACACACTCTTAGCCCTATTGCTGCTCTTGGGGTAAGCTGCCTTGGCGTAATTTCCTAGTATGCACCCTCTGCAAACATCATCTCACTTGGTGCTCAAATCTGGAACTCTTGTGACGGTCTTCTTGAGAATTCTTGACAGTTTATTGTTCCTGACTCCGATTTGTGCCTTCCTCTTCCAAATCGGGTGTTTGACATATACTCTTTTGCCAAAGAAGTAAATGTCATAGCCCTTGTTTTGTAGGTGAGACACCGAGAGCAAGTTCATCCCCAAACCAGGCACATGCAGCACATTGGTGGCCCGAAGCTTATTGCTAGCTTCAGTTTGAAATACTACAATACCTCTTCCAACGGAGGTAGACTTCGCCTTATTGCCCATGGTGATCTGAAAGTTCATCTGCTTTTCTTGGTAGCTTGAAAAAATTCTCGTACTGCCGTGTGCAGACGCTCCACTATCAATATATCAGACTTTTGGAGAAGCAGAGCTAGATATGCAAGCGAATTCTTCTTTTAGTCTGAAAGCCAATACAGAGATGTCATGATCCCTCTATTCTTCCATGCTTTCCCTTTTCTCTGGAGAGCTACGTCAACCCTTTCGAGTTGCTGCTGTAGTAGCTTCTAGACTTCGTTCCATTGCAGGGTCTCCAATCCTGTTATTCACACTCAGCTCTAATACCATGTGAGAATTTCAATTCTGAAATTCTACTGCAGTTATAGATTTATTTCTCCTACTGATTTCCACAATAAGTTATTTACAAAACCCTTCTAGTAAATATCGAAATAAACACTACTGCAGTTATCACTCAAGTGCATATAGAGAAAATAACAGTAAAATGCAAGCACAAGAATCAATCACATTGACACAATTATTTTTGGAAAATTGTCCTTGGAAAAACCCAATGCGGGAAAACCGGTGCAACATATGAGGGTTTATATTATTAATCTTTAGCAGCAATTTCTTTTCAAGGAAAAACTGACAGAATAATTGAGAAACCTTTTAAGAAAACACCTGAGATAAACTCTCTCAGCCCTCTGGAGAATCTTCGACTCCTGAGGGACTCACTGGCCCCTATTGCGTCACCCCTGCGTGCTTCTCTGCGCAGAGCATGTGTGAGACTACGTCACGACTGCGTGAGCCTTCTGCGCTGCTCCTCTGCCCTTTTGCTTCTTTCTTCCCTCATGCCCTATCACTGTAGATGCCCTCTGCTTCCTCTGCCTTGTAACTCTCGCTCTGAAATCGAATTCTCTTCCGTCATAATCGACCTCCCTCGAGTTACTGAGTGTGTTCCTAGCTTACTTTCCAAATGGCCCTTAAGTCTTCTTTTATAATCTTTTCATTGACAAATCAACGACCCAGATTAGAAGTCTAATCGATGGCTAAGATTAAATCTTGACTTGATTTTCGTTCTCTAGAAGATTCATACTCTGTTTTATTACTACCCATTAATTATTTCATTTCCCTAAGTTTAGACTTGGGGTTTCCATTAAAATAATTTATTATTTTATAAAACATAAACTGCGTGGAATTTCCACAAACGATTTTTGGGTTCTTTAGAAAACTGGTGTCCAAGCCTCCTCACAAATTTTGAGACTTAGATCACTTTCCGATGCTACAAAAATCAACACTTGGGTGGTTAGAACTCCATGAGAGGTATCGTTAATGAGGCCATAGCCGCCTTCCTTTGGAATTCTCTCTTCAACCTACATTCGAGACTAACTTCAAAACAATGGAGAGTAAGGATTCCCCTAGATCGGGAATCTAATTAAAATCTACCAAGATTTTGCATTTCACTTGGAATCTAGGAGTTGCACTTCATATAGGATAGATTTGCATATTGCAACAATTGTTCATCTGGTAACTTGGAGTTGTAATTCGTATTGTGCAAGTAAATGGACTCCTAAGGCACTAGTCTCTAATTGATAATTTCAATCAATCTAATTAAGTGGTGCTAAATAATTAAACTTGCCTTTGATAATTTCAATAAATCTAATTAAGTGGTACTAAATAATTAAATTTGCCTTTAATTTTCATCAGATTGCTAGGCCATTTAGTTGTGTCTCCTTCATTTGTTGGTTCCCAACAAGTGGTTTATCTCTTCATCCATAGGGACTACACCCCTTAGTCTGCAATTATGAGACAACTTAAACAAATAGGACAGGGATTAGAGTGACAGCCCCTGTCTTGAGCGTTGTCGCATTCTTGTGTACAATCTGAGCGACATGTCCCTCTCCTTGGGATTTGCGTCCCCTTTCTTGGAAACTCCTCCCAAAGCCACACGTGTTGTGAACTCTACTTACTGCCTGATCAATCTCTCTCAAGTTGTTGAGAGCGCTAGTTTGAGTAGAGAGAAGGAAAAACATGTTTTTGACATGGTTTCTTTTATTTAATTTCCTGTTTTTTTGTCCTTTTTCTCACCTTTTTGAGTAAAATTGATTTTTCCTAAAGAAAACATCAAAATTCTCACCCAAAAAGGGGTACTAAGGTAATATGTGCACTCTGAGGATGAAGATCGAGTACCTACATGTCATATGAAACCTCCTAGTAGGCTAGTACCACATTTTATTTGTTACATGAAATTTATTTAAATATTCTCGTTCTATGGAAAATTTTAAATTATTAAAAAATTCTTAAAAAATCTAATGCGATTCCATAAGATTCAATATAATGCCTAGCATGGTAATATACATTGACCCTAGTCTTAAATAGCACCTTTAGGGCCTAGTTATTAAGACACTCTGGCTTTGAAGGACGTGAGTGAAATACCTCAATTAATTATTAGTCGCTAAAAAGCAAAAAATAATTAATCAAGCGAAAAAAACACTCTGGAGTAACTCCCTTAATAACCAAGTCCTAAGGGACTAAGCCTTTTACATAAGTTCATCATGCTAGTGACATTTTTTACAATTCCCCGATGAGGTACGGAAATTGCATAGAGAAAAAAGAGAGAAGAAGATGGGGCAAAATTGCCCTGCAGGACTTTTGGACTTGAAACTTTGACCAGTGCCTTGCCAAACTTTGATATTTCTCTTCCTTTCTCTGTTAGGTACATCTGGCAGGTAGCATTGTACATTCTGCATGCTATGTATATAGCACTCTGTATACACAATATCATGTGTACCAAATCTATATTTCTTGGGTTGGAATCTGGATCAGGCTCAGTGAGCCCTTCAACTTGGATTTGAATTAACCTCTGTCACAAAACTTGAAGTTGACTTAAATACATAAATATTAAAAAATATTTATTAAAAGAAATATGAATTCATGAGTAAAAGTGGATATATGAACAATTTGATGCCAAATATACAAATTTGATACTTTATATTGCATGGAAGGGTGAAAATAGGAAAAATCACAGTTAAATACATAAATTAAATGTTCTGGGATACGTATTGTTAATGTTTTGAGAAACTAATTGATAGATTTAGACATAATACATAAATGTTGAGGCAGTTGATGGCCAATAAAATCCAAAACTCATCCAGCCCTGATTTAAGTAGTAAGCATTGTCAGGAGTCATGAGCCATGACTCATTAGGATCACCATCATATGCTGATTCCTCAAGAATGTCCTTTGCATCAACCTCTGCTTCTGTTGAAAAGCTCCCTTCTGAGGGGCTATCCCCACAGTTTCTCCAGCTTAACTCATCCACATTCAGTGGGATAGGAGGGTCTAAGTCCATCTAGATAAAGTTTCGTTTTGTGGAAAAGTTGGCAGTTGACTCATTGCAACCCAATCCAAGGAGAGCTCGGTCTACTCCAAGACTATGGGATCCTTGTAGATGTTTTTAACAATTGGTCGTGCCTCGATAACAGACATATTACTTGAAAATCAAATTATTTAGCTGTTTTTCTAAAGAGTATAATTTCTTTGTTTGAATGCACTCAGATCCTTAAATATACTCCAATTATATTTACACCTAGAAGTGTGACAATGCCATTAAGGGTGAAGTGATATGAGTAGACTATATTTGCATTTTCTTCTTTCCAACTTTCCAGTGCATTTCAGTATCGAGTTAGCAACTGTTGCATGTTTAATTTCACTAAAATACTATCATTTCTAATTACTATGCTTTCTTGTACACCATACTTTCTTTGAAACATTCTTCCACTGGAGCTTCTTTAAGAGCCATACTTTTCTTCTACTGGCTGATACACCTTTTACATGCTCTTTGTTTGAACAGAAGAAGGACGCATATCTCAGTTGACGGCCACTTTGGCTGTAGAAAAGGTATGTAAAATTACTTTATATACACTTAATTGAGTAATCGTTATCTGTCACTAAGGAAAATGTGTGATTAGAGTCTAAAACAGACACTAATAACGTTCTGAAAAAGGTGTGTTACTGAAGGTGATTTGCGTGCTTATTTCATCTTTGGGCTTAACTGTGCTTATCTTTTGCAATGACTCGACCCATGTTAATTTCTGTCTATGTAAGCTTATATGTTCATCTATCAAATTACTGACCTACCTATTTCTGTGAGGCTTTTGAGAAAGCATGGTAAGGCCCTCTTTAGACAACATAAGAAAAAGGTTTGATAAGATATGATACAACAAGATTAGATAATTTATTAATGCCCAAAAAATGACCACAAAAGTAGGTCAGTGTGACTAAAAAGAGTGGATCAATGTACATACAATGTGGGGGTGTGAAAGCAACTCATAAATCTAAAATAACATGGAATATAACCATCAGGATATCATGTCGAAATTTCTTTATAAATGCAATACAAAACTAATCTCGAGCTTCACCAAAATTTTTTATTAACACCTGGGCTAGATGTTGTGTATTGTGCTTTAATTGCAGAGCTTTAGAGGATTCCATCTCAAAAATAGCTACAATTTGGAAAAGATGAATTTATGGTATAGAAACCAGTGTGGAAAAAATCCCGATTTTATCCCGACTTTTTAAAAAAATCCCGACTTTTTGCAGGCGCCGATAAAATCCCCCGATTTTTTCCCGATTTTTTGAAAGTTGAAAAAGTCGGGATTTAATCGTTATAATCCCGACTTTTTGCCGACTTTTTCCAAAAAATCGTGAGGGAGGTAATTTTTTTAATAATTTTAAATTTTTTTTTGAAAAAATCGGGATTTTTTCCAAAAAGTCGGGATTTTTTCAAAATATGAATATTTTTGTATTTTTTTAGTTTTGCCGATTTTTTGCCGATTTTTTCGAAAAAATCCCAACTTTGCCGATTTAATCCCAACTTGAAGCCCTGCCGATTTAATCCCGACTCCGACTTTTTCCACATTGATAGAAACAACATTATTTAACAATATTAAACCTTTAGTTTCTTTATTATTTGCTTAATTACCTTTTATTTTTAATTTCCAAGTCATAGGATCCACCCACACCTATTTTTGAAATGTATTTAAAAAATGCTATATTTACAGCATGGAATTATAATTTTCTTATTGGAATCTGCCAAGAAATACTTGGAAATGGTTTCCTGGCTGTCACTGTTCTCTTTCTGGAAACAAGAGGTAGGATGTACATTTTGACGATATACATGTGGAGTAAGAAATGTAAAGGTTTAAATTCACAATAATAATAATAATAATCATCTAATTTTAAGGTCACAGCCAAACCAAACATCATATTGGTGTATGAGACCCCCTTGTTTATGGGACAAGGGACTTGCTTTTGTGCAACGATTTGATTGCTGAAGTCTACAAAGGTGTACATACTCTACCCCCCTCTATATTTGAACATGTGACCCCTTATGAGGAAGCACATGCTCTTAGCCATTAGGACTATATCTAATGCGGACGATGTTGAAAAATGTGTAACTAGGTTTGGTCTTCATAAATATGAAATGTACTTTTGATTCTGGTATTTTGTAAAATGAAAGAAAAATTATTATTATTATTTTTGGAGCATGGGTTTCATGCTCAAGGTCTTTTATTTTAGAGGTCAAGCCGCATTGAGTGATTCTAGGATTTGTCCTAGGTCAAGAAGTCAAAAGAGTCATTGTCATAGGTTGAAGACCCCATCGGGCACTTGTAAGTTGTAAAGAAAATTATTTGTCATTAAAAGTGTCAAAATGCCCTTCAAGAACAAGTCGCCCTGGCAGTTGGGAAGTCTGCCTATTTTGAGGAGCCACATCCACCTTTAGAAGCCTATATAAAGGAGGGAACTAGACCTCCTTGGAAGAGATTCATCACTCACTCATCCAAGTGAAGAAGAAGAGCAAGAAGGCAACGAAGAAGGAAGAGGACGAAGAAGACTTATTTTTGGGCTATTTCTCTCTCATACATGTGAAGGAGGGATAGGGTTTCTGCTGCTGGACTAGGGTTTTTCTTCTGCAAGTTCGATTTGGAAGAAAGAAGAGAAAGAAGGTTAAAGAAGGTCACATTAGGTCATCCTCATGCACCATTAGAAGGAGAAAGCCAAGTGAACGTCTGAAGAAGCCTTAGGAGGTCATAATAAGCTCACGTGTGTGGCTGCAGCTGTTGCTTGGATGGCCGAAAATGTCAGACTTGCAGTAGAGGCCGAAATTCTGAAGCTAGGGGTCGATGTTGTGTTGTTGGAAGAGATTTGACTGGGTTTAACTTAGACAAAGGAAGCACATCATCTGGAAGGGTTGGACTTGGTCTTGGTCTAGAGATCTTGGAATTCGTCAATTGAAGAATTTATAAGAAGAGAAGAGATTTGCGGGTTTTCCTCTCAAGTGGAGACGTTTTGGCTCTGGCTTGCAACCTACATTCTGTGTTCTTATGCACTGTTGTTCTTCTTGTTTTGGTAGTTGTTTGATGATATACAAACATAATAATAAGAGAAGAAGCTAATAAATAAGAAAAAGTAAAAAGAGATCACAAGCAATTATCAAGAAAAGAGAAATCATTCTAACTATTTTCCTATAGATTTCTTGACATGATATCAAAGCTAAAGGTTGACTGAGGGCATAATGAAGATCTCTACTGCATTGAAGAAGTTCCTAAGGAAGTGTACAAAGGTGAGAAGTAATCTCAAGAAGGGCACCAAAGAAATATGGGATCTCTTATTTTCTTCTAAAAGGAAAGTGACCAAGACATCTACAAAGGATGAACGATTATTCTCAACACTCACTGGTACATTTCAAGATGAGAATATTTGGGTGATCGACAGTGGAGCATCAAGACATATGACATGTCAACACAAGAAATTGAAGACATTGTCAAAAGGAAGGTCCTCTTACTCCGTAGAACTTGGTGACAACAAAAGCTACCGTGTGAGAGGAATTGGATCAACTTCACTTGACCTGGAGAATAGAGGAAACATTCATCTCAACAATATCTTATTTGTTACATGTTTGCACAAGAATTTACTTTCCATTTCATGTTTTTGAAGACAAGGGTGATTGAGTTGCTTTCATTGATGGAAAGGTTGTAGTATGGGGTAAAAACTCAAGCATAGGAGACACAAGAATGATTGGAATACGTGAAGGAAGACTCTATAGGTTGCTAACTCCCCTCGCTCAAGCTTTGGTTCACATCGAAGTTAGCCTGTATGCACTTTGGCATAGAAGATTTGGTCATCTCCACTACAAAATCCTACCAACCCTAAATACCATATTGAATGGAATCCTTGAACTGAAAGAAGATCATGAAGGAGTTTGCAAGGGATGTGCATTGGGTAAGAACACCAAGAGACTATTTGGAAGCAGTGCTTGAAGGTCAAAAGAAATCTTGGATCTTATTCATTCCGATGTCTGTGGTCCTATGACTCCAAAGTCACTTGGAGGTCATCTATACTATATCTCATTTATAGATGACCATTCAAGGAAAACTTGGGTTTACTTAATGAAATCCAAGGATGAAGTCTTTACCAAATTTCAAGAATTCAAAGTTGAAGTAGAGAACCTTACAAAAAGGAGAATCAAAATATCAAGGTCCGATAATGGAGGAGAATACACATCCCAAGGAAATTCTAGCTGTCTATAAGGAGTCGGGGATTAAGAGGGAGCTGATAATCCCATTTAATATTGATCAAAATGCTGTTGCAGAACGAAAAATAGGTCCATTGAAGAAAGTGTTAAAGCTATGCTACATGATCAAGATCTACCAAAATTTATGTGGGGTGAAGCAATAAAGACAATTGTATACATTCAAATCGAAGTCCCCACAAGTAACTAGATAACATGACTCTTGAAGAAGTATTCATTGGGAAGAAACCAAGCATGGATCATCTCTAAATTTTTGGTTGTCCTGTCTATATTCATATATTGAAGGACAAAAGAAAGAAGTTGGATCCTTCAGGCATGAAGGGAACATTTGTTGGCTACAGTAATTCTTCTAAGGCCTATAGGATCTACATAAAAGGACACTGAATAAAATTTAGTCGAGATGTGATATTTGACGAAATTATTATTGATTTGTGGTAGCATCGAATATGGTCTAAGTCTCAAATTTTGTGGAGAGGCTTAGACACATGCATTCCAGATAACCCAGAAATCGTTTTGTGTAATTCCACTCGGAGACAGTTTTATTCGATAAATTAATTATTTTTAATGAGACCCTATGTCTAAACTTAGGTAATTAAAATAATTAATGGGTATTAATCTAACTGTGGGTGTAACTTCTAGAAGAGGATGAGGATTAGGTCAAAATGATCTTAGCCATTGATTAACTTCTAATTTGGGCCGTTGAATGTCAACTAGAAGATTATTTAAGGAATCTTGAGGGTCATTTGGAAAACACACCGATGCAAATACCCAGTTACCCAAGAAGATCGATTTTCTCACTGGCAGAAGTTCGGCACGAGAAATTGATTTAGCGGGAGAGTTGCATGGTCGAAAGAGAGAGGGGATCAGCAGGAGCTGAGAGTACATAATTTGACCGGAGCTAGGAGGCACTGAGCAGAGGTAGTGACGCAGTGACAGAGACAATGCAAAGGTTGTGATGCTGGGACTGAGCAAAGGCAGTGACAGAGACAGTGCAGAGGTTGTGATGCTGGGACTGCGCAATCACTGCGCAGAAGCTGACGCAGTGAGACGCATAAAGGCTCAAGGGCTCTCCAGGGTCAAAACTTCATTGAAAAGCACATGAGGAAATTGTTTGTAAATTTCTCACAGAAACTCTTCTATTCTGCTGGTTATTTTTTGTATAAGAGATTTTGCTGAAGAATGATAAAATCCTCATCTGCTGCACCAGTTTTCCCGTATTGGGTTTTTCCGGGGACAATTGTCCAAAAATAATTGTGTCATTCTTGTGCTTGTATTTCTTTATATCTTGCTCAGTATTTTTATTTGTGAAGGCTGTAGTAGAATTTATTTTGATGTTTACTGAAGTAATTTCTGTAAATAACTTATTGCTAAATATAGGTAGAAAAAATAATATCAGAAACTACAGTGGGATTTCATTTCAGAAATTCTCACATGGTATCAGAGCTAAATTGAGCAAGGGCACAGAAGAATCTGCGTTGAAGGGTAGCTGTGGTGCTGCATTGACAACAATTCGAATCCCAGAGGGATTATGAAGTTTTCTATAGAGGCTGCCAGAGAAAAGAAAAAGCATGATGGAAGATCATGACATCTCAAAGTTATCTTCCAGATTGGAAGAGGAATTTGCTTGTTTATCGACTTCTGCATTAGCCGATGATTGGTACATTGATAGCGGGGCTTCAACTCATATGAATGGAGTTCGAGAATATTTCTCGAGCTATCAAGAAGAACGGGTGAACTTCCCAATTACTATGGGAAACAAAACAAAGTGTACCCCAGTAGGAAGAGGGACATAGCATTTCAGATAGAAGCAGGAGATAACAACTGCATGTGCCAAGATTGGGAATGAATTTACTTTTAGTGTCCCAGTTGTAGGACAAGGGATATAATGTATACTTCATTGGAAGGAAAGTATACGTTAAACATCCAAGCCGGAAGAAAAACGCCCAGATTGGAACTCGAAGCAACAGACTATATAGGATGCAGCTCAAATCTCCAATGGCACTGGTAGGAAGCGATCTCAATGGAGAAAAGGACATGAATGTGCTATGGCACAAACGAATGGGGCATCTACACCATGGAACTATGATAATACTTAGAGAAACTGTTACGGGAGTTCCAACCTTGAGTACCAAGCATGATAACGTATGCAGAGGATGTGTACTAGGGAAGTACATTAAAGCAGCATATTCCAAAAGCAACAATAGGGGTCCAAGTGTATTAGGACTAATACACTCAGATATCTGCGGACCAATGTCTACCAGAGCTCTTAGCAGTGGCAAATATTTCATCACCTTTATTGATTACCACTCCAGGAAAACTTGGATCTACTTCTTAAAGACCAAGGATGAGGTCTTTGATTGGTTCAGAGAATTCAAAGCTCTGGTTGAAAACCTGACAGGGAAGAAGATAAAAGTGTTGTGATCAGATAATGGTGGAGAGTACACTGACAAGGACTTCAATGAATTCTATGCAAGAGAGGGCATCAAAAGAGAATGGACAACTCCATACAATCCAGATCAGAATGGGGTTGTAGAGCGGAAGAACAGGACCATTGTTGGGGTAGCAAAATCAATGTTATATGACCGGGATCTGCCTAGATTCTTATGGGCAGAAGCATGCAACACAACTGTATATATCGAGAATAGGACTCCTCATAGGGCATTGGGCAAGAGAACGCTCGAGAGTATCTTCACAGTGGAGAAGCCAGAAGTGAGTCATTTTAGGATATTTGGAAGTGTGGCATATTGTCACATTCCAGATGAAAAACGGAGAAAATTAGATCAAACTGCAGAGAAGGGGTTTCTCGTAGGGTACAACAAGACCTCAAAGGCATACAAAATCTACATTCTGGGCAGCAGGAAGGTTGTAGTCAGAAGGGATGTAAAGTTCATGGAAGACAGAGCTTTCAGGAAATCTCGAGAGATGCCTCCTGGAGAAAAGTTTGAGGACGTTCCTCTTGTCCAGCAGCATCAGGGGAAGAACTAGCAGGTAGACATACATTTGGATAAAGTACCGTAACCAACACCAGTATTTCCTCAGGTGAGGAAATCCGAGATAATACACACAGATGGGATAGCAGGAAGGATAACTGGTTGAGCCACCCACCACCAGTGGCAGAATTAGTAGAGAAGTATGAAAAACGCTGAGGGACACAAAGGAGATTGTTGGAGCTCCTAAAACATAGAAAAGGCAGCGTAGACAACTTGACAGATACCAAGCCTGGTAGCACAGGTTGAAGAATCCTCTAAATTTCTGTACAACATCAGGTATGGGTGGATGCCATGTTAGAGGAGTATAGCTCTATCATGACTAATGATGTCTGGGAAGTTGTGCCTAAACCAGAGAACAAGTCAGTTGTAGGTTTGAGATGGATCTACAAGATCAAGTATGCTGATAATGGCAGCATAGAGAAATACAAGGCTAGGTTTGTAGCCAAGGGGTATGCAAAGAAGGAAGGAATCGATTATGAGGAGACCTTCCCCGCTTGTTAATTTTGGGAAACTAGGTCCAAACTCCATGTTGTGATGCTCAGATGATGATGCCAATATTTTTATTGGATTCCTCTTTCAGAGAGGTGTAAGATCGATCTAAAGATCATCTTGATCGGATGAGCAGGACATGTATTTTGAATTTATTCCACATGTGCATGGTCGACCTGATTTATCCCACATGGATAAGAGATGTGTCACACACCCCCCAGATGACTATATATTGGAGAGACTTGGAGTTCATTTTACACACACATTTTTGGAGGCATTCTCTTCTTTGACGGATGGTGCTACGATTAGGGATTCTCATGGTGATGTGGTTAGGGCTTCTTGGTGCAGTGTCTTGGTGGAGCATTTTTGATGAGCAGTCTTGGGGTTGTGTGACACATTGGGTTGGCTGACCTTATGGAGACTTTGCTGGTTGAAGAATCCTGCTGACCGCCGTAATGCCACCATTTTCTATCTCTGTTTTTGGCTTGTCTTCCATCGATCTATTGGTATGTTCTATCTGCATCTTACTTTCTTGTGATTGAGCCCTAGAAGTTTAAAGTAAATTTGCATCTAGCATAGAACATCTTCAGAAATTTACATGGTATCAGAGCGAAGGTGAAGACAAAGCCCAACTTTTGTTGAGAGCAATCACTGATCTATTGGGAAAGATCCATTGTGTGCAACTCACAAGAGCTCGGTGGAGAGAGGTATTTTTTGTTCCAGGCCGTAGCAAGGAAGTCTGGACCAGCGTGGGTGAGAAGGCCTGTTTTGATGTCATTTCAGGAGCACCGGATTGCTGAAGGACAACCGCAGTACCTTGCTGGAGGGCTGCAGGAGGTGGGGTCTGTTTGAGGGATCGTTTGAGGTGAGACAACCCCCAAAATAGGCCGTCGTAGACTGTTTGAAGGGCTGAAAGGGAGCCATTGTCATAATAGGAAGGACAATCCATGTATAGGGCTAGAAATTGCCCATACATTGCAGTGTGGAGGGAGATCCCTTCCCTAAAGGACAACCACAGTATTTAGGGGCAATTCTGGGCAGAAATAAGGGCTGAAAAGGGGACTGTCATGATGCCCTAGTTTCCAGCAGTGGAGCAGCTTTCAAACAGTGGACAAAGGTATGTGTTTTAGTGAATGTTTGCAAGTGTCGGATCCTAGTTTAGAGGATTTGTTTTGGATCGGTTTGGGCAGCCTGTGGAAGTCAAGGAGGAGGGGTAGAATTAGATGCCCTACACTAGTGGGCAGTTTCCATAGTGAAGATTGGTGATTGGATCAGATTCATATGCGGCCTATTGTCCTCAAGACTGTGCTCGCAAATTAAAATTCAAATGCCTCAAAAAATGCTCAAGAAAGAATGCACCAGTCCCTGAAATATTTCACTGTCAAGAGAGATCAGACTACTGCAGATTTTGTATCAGACCATGATAATATAAGATCAGTCACCAAAATGCATACAATAAAAATTCCTAAACTTGTTGTGATTATTATGAAGTGCTCAAGACTCAAGTAATTTTATTTAATGCTTTAAGGTCTTATTGTTGTAAAGAGCCTCAGATCTGAAGGCTGTGACAAACTGCAAATAAGTGGTTGTGGAGAAGAATTAAGTTGACCAGGCACTGTAGCCTTATTTGGCGTGTGGTGTATCAAATGCAAAGGACAAGTTTTGGCCTGAATCAGACAAGGTAACTTCTTCCAAGAGCGCCATTAATTCCTACGCTGACAGAACATTAGCTCTCAAATATAAGCAGAAAATCAAATTTAAAGTGCCCAGGGCTAAGTCAGAAAGAGCAACAAAACCTTGCAATTCACCCACAATTAGTTGCTAAAGCAAATGCAACGAATTTCTAGATTTCTCTAGCTTGATTAAGCCCTCAGCCAAGCAAAATCCAGTGATTTTGACAGTTGACAAAGACATGTAATAGTGGTTCTTAACAGTGCTTATTACAATGATATATAGCAGTGTTCATGAGAAAAAGATGGCAGTGATATATATATGGCATTGATGTGACCGTGATGTGTGATAGTGCCTCTATGATAGTACCTCTATGATAAATATGACAGTGCCTCTATGACCGAGATTTGTGGCTGTACTTTATGAAAGTGATACTTATGACAGTGATGTCTATGACCATAACGCAAAGGAGACAGAGAAGAATTCAAGTGAATTTTGCCACGTGGTCATACACCATTGACAGGAGCAGAGTTATCTGTTGTATCTGCATGCAATCTCTTGAATGCCCAGATGAAATTTTCCATCGTGAACAGGAAGGAGGACGAGGTAGTCTGAGTCAACATTTTGTAAGCAAGCCCCGGGTGAAGTGTGCAAGGTTTTTGAAGAAGCAAAACTCTTGTAGCTGGGTGTGCAACCGTATTGAGCAGCACTAATCTTTGAATGAAGACTTGGCCGCAATCCTGTTTTTTTTTTTCAAAGTAGAAACATAGTGACATTTATAAACATCAAAGGGAAGAGGATCTTGTGGAGGTGAAGCCGCAGTCTTCTAGGTAGTTGTTGGAGTGTTTAGGGCTGTAACAAAATCTGTGGGTGCCCTAACCATAACAATGACATATGGCAAAATATATATGACCATGAAGGTTGATATCTTCAGTACTATATGGCAGTATGACAAAGATGAATATGACAGTGATGTGTATAAAATATTATGGCAACGTTGTAATCAGTTATATGACAGTGTATGGATGTATGACAGATGTATGGCAGTACATGGCTATGATACTTGTATGGCTATAATTCCATAAAATAAACCTTGACAGTGGGTGAGTAATATTCAGGCGTATGATTACAAAGCCCTTTCTGAAGCAAGGATGTTGGTGTCTGGGATGCCCGAATTCAAAGTAATCATGAAGGTTTATGTCAGGATTGTGACGAAGGAAAGCATTCAAGGGGACTTTCTTCATCCCTCAAGTGTCACAAAGATGTCTAAGGTGTTGCAAATTGATACATTCTGATTTATCTGATATGCTGCCCATGAAATCATTGGGAGGATGTTCCTATTTCATGACTTGTATGGATGACTTCTCTCGCAAGGCTTGGATATATTTCTTGAAGAAGAAGATCAAAATTTTGAGGACTAATAATGGCAACAATGTGGGTCATATGAGTTCAATGACTTTTGCAGAGGAGTTGGCATTAAGAGGGAGACCTCAACTGTATATGCTCTTGAGCAAATGGTGTTGCTGGAAGAAAGAAGAGAAGACCCTCATGGCTTCGGGATACTATTGAAGATGCCAAGAGACATATGGCTCCAAAGGGGGACATTCCGTGAAAGCAAGAAGCCGAATAGATACCAAGGGTATCTAGCGACCATGAGCACAATTGTACAATTTGAGCCTGGATCATTTGAAGAAGCCGTAAAACATCAAGTTTGGAAG
Organism: Pinus albicaulis; assembly: GCA_034641835.2. Classification (NCBI taxonomy): domain Eukaryota; kingdom Viridiplantae; phylum Streptophyta; class Pinopsida; order Pinales; family Pinaceae; genus Pinus; species Pinus albicaulis. Next base: position 241,808,176 of record CM076569.1, on the reverse strand, counting down.
GATGCTATGCTCGAAGTGTACGAGTCCATTATGAAAAATGATGTCTGGGATGTGATCCCGAGGCCTGAGGACAAAGTTGTTGTCACCTCGAAATGGCTCTATAAGATCAAGCATGGATCTGATGGTAAAGCTGAAAAGTTCAAGGCAAGATTCGTTGCCCGAGGCTTCTCTCAAAAGGAAGGCATAGCTTATGATAATATATTTGCACCTGTGATCTATTATTGACCTTGCTGCCACGCAAGGATGGAATCTCCATAAGATGGATGTGAAGATCGTTTTTCCTGCATGGTTCGACAAAGGAAGAGGTGTATGTGGAACAACCTCTGGGTTTCGAAGTCCAGGATAGAGACTCTCATGTATGCAGGTTGAAGAAAAGCCCTTTATGGGCTGAAGCAAGCACCCAGGGCTTGGTACGGGAGGATAGACAGCTACTTGATGAAGCTGGGCTTCACTCGAAGTAACGCTGATACGAACCTTTACTTCAAGGTTGATAGAGAAAAGCCTCTCATTCTGGTTCTCTATATGGACGATCTCTTCCTGACAGGTGCTGACCCTCTCATTCATCAGTGTAAGAGGGAGCTCGCTTCTGAGTTCGAGATGAAGGACCTAGGATTGATGCAATACTTCCTAGGCTTGGAGGTCTGGCAGAGACCTGGCGAGATTTTCCTCTCTCAAGGAAAATTGTAAATTTTTGAAGATGTTCTATGCTTGATGCAACTTTACTTTTATCCCCAATGTCAGTTAGCAATCACATATACAAGAAAGTAAAGTAATGATAGAACATACCAGTAGATCGACAGAAGAAAAGCCAGAAAAATATAAGTTTGTTGGTGTGTTACGACGGTCAACAGGATGCTTCAACCAGCAAAGTCTCAATACGGTTAGCCAACCAGAAGTGTCACACACAGCCCTTAAAGACAACTCATCAAAACTCAACATAATTCAACAAAAGAATCCCACATCCAGATTTTCGGCATCATCCAGATTTACGACATCATCCATATTTACGGCATCCATTTACGACATCATCCAGGTTTACGACGTCATCCATATTTACGGCATCTAGATTTACGGCATCCATTTCTGGCATCATCCAGATTTATGACATCATCCATATTTACGGCATCCAGATTTACGACATCCATTTCTAGATCATGAGGATGTGTGTGATGAGATGATTGAAATGTCCTCCAACGTTGACTCTATTTATATCAATCACTGAGGGTGTGTGACACATTTGCTGGGGGTGTAAAACCTTAAGGCCGACCTGCACATATTTTGAAAGTATTAAAAATAAATTCAAAATAAATGTTCTGCTCATCGGATCAAGATGATCTTTAGATCGATCTTGCACCTCTTCAAAAGAGGAACCCAATAAAAGTATTGGTGTCTTCATCTGAGCATCACAACATGGATTTTGGACCTAGTTGTCTAGTTTTAACACTCCCTCTCAACTAGGGAGAACTCCATCCACCTGTGCAATCAAACATCTTGCGTCATCCCACCATAACTTGCTTTTGTTGGCCTCTTTATTTCAGAACAAAAGTGGGTCAGTCACAAAGACATCATTCCCGACTGACAGATTCAGCCTAGAGCTTCGAAAGCTCTATAGGACTCAAAAAGAGTCTCATACCAACCCGGAGTCGGTTTATCTGACCCGAAGTCATTAGGAGGTCCGAAACCTCACTTGGACTCAATAGAGTCATATATACTAACCCGAAGTTAGTCTCACTGACCTGAAGTCAGTTAGAGGTCCGAAACCTCACTTGGACTCAAGAGAGTCATGTATACTAACCCGAAGTTAGTCTCACTGACCTGAAGTCAGTTAGAGATCTCACTGACCTGAAGTCTCACCAAGATAACAACATGCAATTAAATTTGCAACACCAAATAAGGGTATCTGCCAATGAAAGAAGATATATCAATCATCCATAGGCATAATGATCATTAAAATGACAACATGCAATGAAGTTGCAAAAGTAAGCAAATTTCCAAGTACCATAGAATTAAACTTGTTGCAAAATTTAAGGAATTAAAATGCTTGCATCCAAAGTGCTTCTTGAGATAATATTTGCATGTGAATCTTGGTCTAACATTTGAGTTTTTCTATCATCTCATTTACATTCTCCAAAGTAGAACACTAATTGTTTCCTTTTGAGCAAGATAGTTCCTCATGCTTTGATTCATAAATCTATTTATCTTGAGATCATTTCTAATATCTTGTGCTAACAACCTTTTGTTTCCATTTCAGGATTACTGTGTTCTCATCTCTCTGAGCATTTCCTTTACTTTTGAGCACGTTATTTGCAAAGGCATTGGTTAAATGGTTTGTCATTATTTCAAGGTTGCTCATAAATGCTCATGAATCTTCAAAAGTAATCCAATTTCACTCTAATATTCTCCTAGAAACTCAAATCTTTAACTTAGTTTTCCATTTAGGGACCACCCCCCATAGCTAACCTAGGAGATAACTTAAATGGAGAGAGCTGGGATTAGTGTGATAGCCCCTTCTCTGAGTTCCTTGCCACCAACCACACCTTATGGGGTTAAAGGCTTTTCCCGCTAACTGTAGGTAGGTGTAGGTGTAGGTGGCAAGCGATAACACCTCTCATTTGGCCAATGAGGTGGGAAATGTGGATAGAGACCGATAGCAAGATTGATGGACGCATCAAAGATTCCCATACTCTCTATGTCTAGGATAGCACGTGTCCAACCACTTGATCTGGGATTAAGTCAAGTGAGGTTTCAGACCTCCAACTGACTTCGGGTTAGTTAAACTCTCTTCGGGTTAGTATATGACTCTTTTGAGTCCAAGTGAGGTTTCGGACCACCAAATGACTTCGGGTCAGTTAAACTAACTTCAGGTTAGTATGAAACTCCTTTGAGTCCTATAGAGGTTTCAGACCTCTGAGCTGATTTTGTCAGCCGGGAGTGATGTCTTTGTGACTCACCTTTTGTTTCGAAATAAAGAGCCAACAAAGCAAGTTACAACGAGATGACGCACGATGTTTGGATTGCACTGGTGGATGGAGTTCTCCCTTGTTGAGAGGGAGTGTTAATTTTGGGCAACTAGGTCCAAACTCCATGTTGTGATGCTCAGATGACGATGCCAATATATTTATTGGATTTCTATTTCGGAGAGGTGCAAGATCGATCTAAAGATCATCTTGATCGGATGAGCGGAACATGTATTATGAATTTATTCCACATGTGCAAGGTCGGCCTGATTTATCCCACATGCATAAGAGATGTGTCACACACCCCCACAGATGACTATATATTGGAGAGACTTAGAGTTCATTTTACGCACATTTTTGGAGGCATTCTCTTCTTTGACGGATGGTGCTGTGATTAGGGATTCTCATGGTGATGCGGTTAGGGCTTCTTGGTGCAGCGTCTTGGTGGAGTGTTTTTTATGAGCAGTCTTGGTGTTGTGTGACACATTGGGTTGGTTGACCTTATGGAGACTTTGCTGGTTGAAGCATCCCGCTGATAGCCATAACACCACCATTTTCTATCTCTGTTTTTGGCTTGTCTTCCATCGATCTATTGGTATGTTCTATCTACATATTACTTTCTTGTGATTGAGCCCTAGAAGTTTAAAGTAAATTTGCATCTAGCATAGAACATCTTCAGAAATTTACATCCTTGTTGCCAGATACACCTCCATCACATCTGTTGTGTCCTTATTAACGCAGATGGGATCGAAAATTCACCAAATGGATGTCAAGACAATGTTTTGAATGGAGCAATAGAAGAGGGAGGTGTACATCGAACAACCTGAGGGCTTTGAGACCCATGAGAAAAAATCTCATGTATGCAGACTGAAGAAAGCCCTATATGGGCTCAAGAAGGCACCCAGAGCATGGTACAGTTGGATTGACAGGTACTTGCGTTAGTTGGGATTTGTCAAGAGTGACACAGATCCCAATCTCTACTATTTGATGGTAGAGAATGAGCCACTTATACTGGTACTATATGTAGATGATTTGTTCCTTACAGGATCATCTAGGCTCATAAGGACTACAAGGAGAACTTGGAAGCTGAATTCGACATGAAGGACTTGGGGTTGATGCATTACTTTCTAGGGTTGGAGGTGTGGCAGAAGAATGGAGAAATCTTCCTTGGACAAGGAAGATATGTCTCATAAAGTCTGAAGAGATTCAGAATGCAGGATTGTCGGCCCATGGCAATGCCCATGATAACCAACTGGAAGAAGATAGATGCATTTGGAGACAAGGAAGTGAACCCCACCTTGTTCAGAGAGCTCATTGGGTCACTTATGTATCTAGTCAACACCAGGCCAGACATCTGCTTTGCTGTCAACACCCTCAATCGGTTCATGGTAGAACCAAAGAGGGTACACTGGGCAACAACACGACACATTCTTAGATATGTGCAGCGAACAGTCGGATACGGGTTGAAATACACCCGGAGAGATGATGTCAGATTGAGCGGTTTCACGGATGCAGATTGGGCGGGCAGTTCAGTGGATCGGAAGAGTACCACAGGGTATTGCTTCAACATTGGATCGTGGATGACCTCCTGGTGTAGTAGGAAGCATAAATTTGTAGCATTGAGCTCAGTAGAGGCAGAATATATGGCAGGAAGCACAACTACGTGCAAAGCCATATGTCTCAGAAAACTGCGAGTGAACCTGTTTAGAGGAAAGATGGAAGTGAACAGTATATACTGTGATAATCAGAGTTGTATCAAAATCTCTAATAATCTAGTATTTCGTGATCGGTCAAAGCGCACCGACATCAGCTGTCATTTCATTAGATACTGTGTTCAACGAAGGGCAATACAGTTGCAGTACGTCCCTACAGGGGATCAAGTGGCAAACATACTTACCAAATCTCTTGGAAGAGCCAAGTTTGTTCACTTCAGGGAACAGATGGGTATGGTAGAGAATCCGTTTCAGTGGCAGAAACAGGTGGTATCTCAGCCACAGATACAACGTTAAGAGGGAGTTGCAGTACAGATTCCGTGTTGATCGTGGCAGGGTTAGTAACAGTATAGTTGCAGCAACAACATAGTAGTTGATGGCCGCATGTTAGATATCAGCAGGGCATAGGGAGATGCTTCAGAGTCAGAGCAGTATGCAGTAGGACATATTTGCTAGAGCACATTCCTCGCTAAGAGGGAGTGTTGATTTTTGGTAGCATCGGATGTGCTCTAAATCTCAAATTTTGTGGAGAGGCTTAGACACATGCATTCTAGATAACCCATAAATTGTTTTGGGAAATTCCACCCGGAGATAGTTTTATTCGATAAATTAATTATTTTTAATAAGACCCTAAGTCTAAATTTAGGGAATTAAAATAATTAATGAGTATTAATCTAACTGTGGGTGTAAGTTCTAGAAGAAGACGAGGATCAAGTCAAAATGATCGTAGCCATTGATTAGCTTCTAATATGGGTCGTTGAATGTCAAGTAGAAGATTATTTAAGGAAGCTTGAGGGTGATTTGGAAAACACGTCGAGGCAGATACCCAGTTACCCAAGATGATCGATTTTCTCACTGGCTGAAGTTCGGCACGAGAAATTGATTCAAAGGGAGAGTTGCAGGGTGGAGAGAGAGAGCGGATCAACAGGTGCTGAGAGTATAGAATCCGACCGAAAGATGCAACGCAGAGAAGGGACCGAGCAGAGGAAGTGACAAAGACAGTGCAGAGGTTGTGACGCTGGGACTGAGCAGAGGCAGTGACGCAGTGACAAAGATAGTGCAGAAATTGTGATGCTGGGACTGTGCAGTCACTACACGGAAGCTGACGCAATGAGATGCAAAGAGGCTCAAGGGCTCTTTAGGGTCATAAATTCACTGAGAAGCATGTGAGGAAATTGTTTGTAAATTTCTCACAAAAACTCCTCTTCTATTCTGCTGCTTATTTTCTGTACAAAAGATTTTGTTGTAGAATAATAGAACCCTCGTCTGCTGCACCGATTTTCCTGCATTGGGTTTTTCTGAGTACAATTGTCCAAAATAATTGTGTCATTCTTGTGCTTGTATTTCTTTATATCTTTCTCAATATTTTTATTTGTGAAGGCCGCAGTAGAATTTATTTTGATGTTTACTGAAGTAATTTATGTAAATAACTTATTTTTGAATAATAAGTAGAAGAAACAATATCAGAAACTGTATTAGGATTTCGTTTCAAAAATTCTCACAAGTATTGCATTCAAGAAATCAAAGGATCTCCCTATGGACTCTGATGATGAAGAACTTTCAGTATTTGAAGAGGAAGTTACTAGAGAGGAAGAAGAATCAATCCATGAAGATGAAGGTCCTAGTGAACCTATACAACCTGTGGTAATACCCGGGACTAGAAAGAGACTTAATTGGTTAAAATCTACTCTATTAGATGCAGAAGGACATGGAGCTGCTAAAGGGCACATTCAGGGAAAGAAAGAAGTCCAAAAGGTATTCAGGGTATGCAACATATATGACAAAGTTAATAGAAGTAGAGCCATCCACCTTTGAAGAAGTTGTGACTCATCAAGAATGGAAGGATGCCATGAATGAAGAATATTAATCAATAATGAAGAATGGTGTTTGGGAGATCGTACCTAGGCCTAAAAACAAGTTTTTAGTAACTTCCAAATGGATTTACAAGATAAAGCATGTGATAGATGGAAGCACTGACAAGTATAAGGCAAGATTTGTGGCTAGGGGCTTCCCTTAGCAAGAAGGCATCGATTTTGAAGAGACATTTGCTCCAACAACACGGTATACAACTATACGATCAATTGTCTCTTTGGCAGCATCGACGGGATGGAATATACATCAAATGGATGTCAAAACTGCATTCATAAATGGCGCAATTGATGAGGAAATTTATATACAGCAACTCTTGGGATTTGAAGTAAAAGACAAAGAAGCATATGATTGCAGATTGAAGAAAGTATTATATGGCCTTAAGTAGGCACCAAGGGCATGGTATGCAAGGATGGATGCGTACCTACAAAGATTGGGCTTCACAAAGAGTTATGTTGATCCAAATATCTACATCAAGGTTGTAAAAGGTGAACCTGTGATTATTCTTCTATATATGGATGATCTTCTCTTGACAGGTGTAGAAGGTCGAATCCAGGAATGCAAGAAGTAGGTAGCAACATAATTTTATATGAAGGATCTTAGGCTAATGCACTACTACTTGGGACTAGAAGTTCGGTAGGGAGCTGATGAGATCTATCTAGGTCAAGGGAAATACGTGATTGAGATATTGAAGAGGTTTGACATGATGGATTGCAAACTGATGACAACTCCGTGTGAATTTTCAATCCTGAAAATACTTCTGCAGTGATAGATTTATTTCCAATGTTTTGAAAATCGCGATCGAGATTAAATCGGCGAGGGGAAAAAATCGGAAAAAATCGTAAAAATCGGGAAAAAATGGGCACATATAAAAATATTTATTTTTTTTCAATTTTTTTAATATCTAACGCATCTACAGCATAAAATAAATGCATTGACACATAAATATGAAAAAAAAACTAATGTGTAATATCATGTCTAGTGCTACATCACATATAAAACTGAATCTTGTCCTGAATACTAAGTCCTGAGTCTCAAGAGTCAACTCAGCCTCAAAATATCAACAAAAAATATAATAATGTATCTCATATCACGAGTCATAATGTCATATACAAAGGAATGTCAATGCACCATATAACCTATGGTCCTATACTACTGATTTCCTCTGCCCCTCTTGCGAGAAAATACAACAGCTTTGCCTTTCCCTCTAGATGAAGAAGCTGGCAGGAATGGCAATGGACTCTGTCGTGCTCTAGAAGTAGAAACTGAAGCACTAGAACGAGAACCTGAAGCACTAGGAGCTAAAGGAGGCAGACCACGTCCTCTACCGGTAGTAGTGGTAGGTGGTGTCACCTCCTCCTCGTCCTCCTGTTGCTCCCCCTCCTCGTCCTCCTCCCCCTCCACTACCTCCTGCTCTATCCAATCAGGGGCTGACTCCATGAGAGGCCTCTCAGCCTCAACCCTCCATTTAGCAGTGGTGTCAATTGCATCTAAAGAGATGGCCTCCATATCAGGTGTCCTCTCAAGTTGTCTCACCCACAATCTAAGTTTGTAGTAGATGTAAACCATGTCATTGAGCCGTTGGGCCTCCAACCTGTACAAGGGTCATAAATTAATAAATTAAATATCTAAAAAAAATTATTTAATGAATTCAAAAAATCAGTTGGAATATTTTGAGTTTTTTACATGTTGCGCCTTTTGGTGTGTATTTTTTCAAATACACTCCAGTTGCGCTCGCATCCTGAAGAGCTACATGTTTGGCTGAGTATTCTAATGGCAAGTTTTTGGAGTTTTGGTAATCTGCCACCGTAGCTCCTCCACCATGCATCTACAAGTTACAAGTTACAACAAATAAGATAAACTTATAAAGTTACAAACATAAGAAAAATTTTAAAATAATGAAAATCTTACCTGGCATTTTAGTAGTCCTATCCTAGACAGCCATGTCAAAGCTCAAGATGCCACTTGCCATTCTGTATACCTCCATCTCTTTGGATATCTTTGCACGTTCTGATGGATTTGGCACCATCTTCTGAACACAAGTGAAAAAACCATCCATGACCTCAGCATCAAATAGGAAATTACATGAATAAGCAAATCCGGGGTTCAGGAATATCCCTGCAGCATGAATGGGACGATGGAGTGTGTTGTTCCATCGGTCATCAATCACTTCCCATAAAAGAAGTTGTTTCTGAAACCCCTCATCACCCTTATCATCATAGTAGCTGCGAGCAACTTCTTTGGCCCTATCCATGGCCTCATACAAGTAGCCCATTGCGGGCTTCTCTCCATCCACCAATCTAAGAACCTTTACCAAAGGTTCAGTAACGCTACACACCTCTTCCACTTCAGCCCAGAAACTTTCCTGATATGACACCAACCTGCAGATGGCCTCTCCCTCTACTTTGCGGCTGATAGTCAAAGCACGCCACTCATCTGAAAGAAACATTCTCTTCAAATCCCACTTAGAATTCAAGAGGGATTGAAGAGATATAAAATTAGTGGCAAATCGTGTAATAGCAGGCCGCACCAACTCCTTCTTGTTGGTGAATGTCCTCATCAAATGAAGCACAGATGCATGATTATATATAAATTTTGTGATGCTCTTTGATAATTCTACAATATCTTTGACAAAATCAATCTTTCCGATGCCCTCCAACATCAAATCAAGGCAATGTGCAGCACAAGGTGTCCAAAATATGCTCGGATACCTCTCCATAAGCATCTTGCCAGCAGAAACATTGTTTGCAGTGTTTTCTGTTATGATTTGGACAACATTTTGGGGCCCAACCTCCAAAATGAACACATCTAATAAATCACATAATAATCTTGCATCTTTGACATGTGCAGATGCATCAACAGATTTCATAAACATTGTCCCCTTGGGACAACTGACTAAGAAGTTAAAAAGGGTCCTACCCCTTTGATCAGTCCAACCATCTGACATCACAGTGCATCCTGTGACTTCCCATGATGCCCTTAACTCCTCTAATCTCTTGGTGCAGTCAGTTTTCTCATTTTGCAGAATGCGCCCTCTAAAGTCATCATATGAAGGGGCTTTGTATCCTGGGCCAACAACAACGTAGCATCAATCGTAGCCGAATAAAATGGATTGTTCCTGGCAACAGTGAAAGGAATATCACTCCAAAGAAACAATTTGCCCAACAACCTATCAGCTTCTTCCTTCTCCTTTTTTTTAATAAGGGAGGAGATAGATGGCTGTGCCCCGTGAGTGGTTCTAGGAGCAAAAAATGAGGAGGCAGCTACGGAGCTGCCTGTAGAAGATGCTAATGCTGAAGAGCCACTACCACTCTCACGGTCAGCTCTAAACCCTGATATTTGACTCTTCAGAGCTGCCTTGCTGAGTTTAGTTGTTTCTATTCCTTCCAATGAGTTCATGGCTCTTTTGATTATTTCTGCAGTGGTATTTGTGCAAGGGCCTACTTCATGCCCAGGAATTTGTGCCAGGTGGTATTTCAACCTGTATACCCCCCCCTGTCATGTGTTGACCACATAATTTGCAAGTCAAGTTTGCTCGGTCAAACCCCTGATCAGGTTCACCAAATTCCCATAAAGGATCTAATTTCCTTGGCATGTTGGAAACTTTGAAGTTTGAACGTTGAAATTTGAACCTAGGGCACAAGAAAAATTGTAAGTTAAAAAATAAAATAAAAAAATTACAATTTTACATACAATATTTTGATTTTTTTCACAAAAAAAAAACCCTCAACTCAATGCAAAAATAATGGGAAAAAATACATGTTGAAACACAAGCAAAAATAATGGGAAGAAACTAAGAGCACAAGAAGAAATATAAAAAACAAAATTTAACAAACAATTTTTTGCATTTTTGACCAAAATAAACCCTCTCCTCTCAATTAAAAAAAAAAAAAAAAACGCACACAACCACTTGCAATCACAAATGATGAAAAATACATGGGTGATAGAAACCCATGGAAGAACAAGAAAAAAACAAAAAAAAATGGGTCAAATTTGATGCCCATACCTGGAAAAAACGTTTTGCCGGAGACACTTGGTCCAAATTCGATTTTTGTTTGCTTGGCTTGCAAGAAATTCTTCACTTTTGTTCAATCTTGGGCTTGTAGATCACGTATCTCCCTCCTTGGCTCTCCTCCTTCACTCCTTAGCTCTCATAACCACACCTGTCCATGTAAAAATGACAAAAAAAAACATCAAAATCGCACTTTAAACCCGCTGTTTTCCTTTGCCACGATTTTTATAGATCGAATCGCGATTTTTTGGTGATTAGCGATTTTTTGAAAAAATCGGGGAAAACATCACCGATTTAATCGTTTGCTTCAAAAATTCGCGATGTTTTGAAAACATCGCGATTAAATCGCGATGTTCAAACCCATGTTTATTTCTACTACTTATTATTTCCGATAAGTTATTTAGAGAATTCTTCCAGTAAATTTCGAAATAAATACTATTGCAACATTCACTCAAGTATATGCAGAGAACATAACAGTAAGAAATACAAACATAAGAATCAATCAGATAGACACAATTATTTTTGGACAATTGTCCTTGGAAAAAGCCAATACGGGAAAACCGGTGCAGCAGATGAGGGTTTATATATCACTCTTCAGCAATGAAGTTCTTTACAAGGAAAATATTGACAAAATACTTTGTAAAACACCTGAGATAAATTCTCACGAACCCTCTGGAGAATTTCTGACACCCGGGAGACTCACAACTCCCCTCTGCGTCCCTCTGCGTGTTGTTGATTTTTGTAGCATCAGAAAGTGTTCCAAGTCTCAAAATTTGTAAGGAGGCTTGGACATCAGTATTTCAAAGAACCTTGAAACCATTTGTTGAAATTCCACTCGGTTTATGTTTTATTAAAATAATGAATTTAATGGAGACCTTAAGTCTAAACTTAGGGAAATTAAATAATTAATGGGTATTAATAAACCATAGTGTGAATCTTCTAGAGAGTGAAGATCAAGTAATTTTTTAATCTTGGCCATTGATTAGACTTCTAATCTGGGCCGTTGAATCATCAATGAAAATATTATAAAAGAAGGCTTGAGGGTCATTTGGAAAGCAAGCCGGACATACACTCAGTAACGTAAAGGAAGTCGATTCTGAAGGAATAGAATTCGATTTTGGAGTGAGAGTTGCAGGGCAGAGGAAGCAGAGGGAGTCAACAGTGATAAGGGTCGAGGAAAGAAGGATACAGAAGGCTGGAGAAGGCAGCGCAGAGAGCCCACGCAGAGTGACGCAGTCTGACGTAGGCACTGCACAAAGAGATACGCAGAAAGATGCAGCGGGAAGTTGTGAGTCTTCCGAGTGTCAGAAATTCTCGAAAGGGTTCGTGATAATTTCTCTCAGGTGTTTTCTACTAAAGACCGCTAGTATTTTCCTTGTAAAGAATTTCATTGCTGAAGAATACTATATAAACCCTCATCTACTGCACCAGTTTTCTTGCATTGGGTTTTTCTGGGGACATTTGTCCAAAAATAAGTGTGTATATGTGATTGATTCTTATGCTTGTACTTCTTATTGTTTATTTCGAAATTTACTGGAAGAATTCTGTAAATAACTTATTGGAAATAATAAGTAAGAGAAATAAATTTATCACTGCAGAAGTATTTTCAAGGTTGAATTTTTCACATGGTATCAGAGCTGAGATGAGTAACAGGAGCAGAGAATTGACGATGGAACGTAGATCAGACGTTGCTGCAGCAATAACTTAGAAGGGTTCATGTAGTTCTCCAGAGAAGAAGGAAAGCATGAAAGAACAGATGGATCACGACGTTTTTGTTCTAGCATCCAAATTGGAAAAAGAATTTGCTTGTGTCAAGCTTTGCTTCTCTTGATATCTGGGATATTGACAATGGGGCTTCTGCTCACATGACGGGAGTGCGAGAATGTTTGTCAAGCTACCAAGAAGAGCAGTTGAACTTTAAAATCACCATGGGCAATAATGCGAAATGTGCCCCTATTGGAAGAGGTACCATAGTGTTTCAAACAAAAACCGGTAATAAGCTTCGGGCCACCAATGCGCTGCATGTGCCTTGTTTGGGGATGAACTTAGTCTCTGTGTCACAGCTTCAAAACAAAGGCTGTGACGGTTACTTCATTTGCAATAGTGTGTGAAAATTTCTGAATGTTACTTATGCAGAAATCTACTGTTAGATTTGGTGATGCTCCTCCTACTTAATTAAGTTATTAAGCTGAAAATTAAGATTAATATCGAAGCAAAACACATAACAGACTTTCACCAATTTAGATCTATAAAAAGTACATGCACACATAGACAAAGTGACATGAGGATTTTCTGGACAAATAGTCCCTAAAAAAACCCAATTCTGGAAAATCAGTTTGCTCACTGCTGGAGGGTTTTATTATTAAGAGTTTTTTGAATACAACAAATCTGGGTTCTAGATCTGGAAAACCTAATAGAGAAAATATAGATGTGCAGCTAACCTGTTGTTCTGAAGTTAAAATATTGAGTGATCCACACCCTCAAATGGGATTTACAAGACTCAGCCAGATCTTGGCCCTAGAAACCCTAGTGCTGCCCCAAAAGCTCCTGCGTCAGCCTTTGCGGCCCTCTGCACTGGCTTGGAGAGGGTTGCGTTACTCCAAAATGGGTGACAACAGACCCTATGCTGCTCCCGAGGGTCTCCTGCTGCTTAACACTGCCTTGGGAGAGATTGCGCAATACCTGCGTAGTTGAAGTTGCCTTTGCGCTGCGCAGCTGCTGCCCTCTCTACTGCTGTTGCTGCTGCTTCTCTGCGCTGCCTCTCGAAGCTGCTCTCTGCCTCTTGTTGAGTCTAGGCACTGGGATCAGACCATCCCCTTTGCCTAAGTTCCCCTCTTGGTCATTGAAACACTTCTGAGAATTCTTAGCAAACCCTGCCCTAGAATCTCAGCTTAGCTTCAGTGCTTTGCCTCTGTGTGTCTATACAAATGATCCCAAGCCTTTTATTTATACTTTTCTCATTGGGAAACCAACGACCATGATCAGATATTGAACAATGGCTAAGATTAAAAGAACACTTAATCTGTGTGAATTAAGACAATTTCATCACATGTTTAATTTAATTAACTTTAATTATTTAATTTTACTAAGTTTAGACTTAGGAAATACATTAAAATAATTAATTAATTAAATATCTCCCAAACAAGATGAAATTTCCCAAATCCCTTTTTGGGTCTTGTAGATCCGGGGTACTCTAGTCCCTCCACAAATTTTGGGAGCTAAAGCACATCCGATGCTACCCCAATACACAAAATCTCAACACTCCCTCTTCGCACTGAGTGTGCTCTAGCAATATATCACACCATGCATTACAAGATTTTGGGCACTAGTTTTTGTGCTGTTGATGTTGGGCGTACTGCCCTTCAACATTGCAATGCTGCTGCCATTTTGTACTGCTGCCCATGACGCTTGTTTGAAAATTATATATTACAGAGCAATGCAACACATAAAATATGCAGAAAACACAAACACACAAAACACATAAAACCAGAGAGACACAAATATACGTGGTTCACCTAGTTTGGGCTACGTCCACCTTGAACAAGTCCTTCCTTTCTATTATCCAACAAAATGAATAGACACAACCTACAGCAGATCCACTGTAATATCCTTTGTTCTCTCTCACAGTCTCCCTATCTATTTCTCGCTCTGAGTATACACATACAATACACAGCCGCAATACAATACCCTCATACAAAACGAGGGGTTGCCTTCTAGGGCAAAAAACCCTACATTAAACATAACTTCTACCGTCAGATCATCCGCCTAATGAATGACCCATATTGACTAGAAATTTTACATTTGTTGCCGCCCCGTTAAGAATAGGGGTCCAATGCTGTGATACAAAATAAAGAAGATAATCAGGCTCCACACCCAACAATGCTGTCACCGCCACTGCCACATCTGTACTGCAAGTCCCTGTCAATCTTCTGCATCTATGCTGCCCCTAGCACTGGCACTGCTAACTGCTGCACTGCAACCTCAGTTGCTGAGAGAAGCAACTAAATCTCCTGGCCAATCTTTGACAGACAAGTCAGTTGGGCTGCAACGTCATCACTAAAGCTCCATCAACTGTTGATCTGTGCTGACATCTGGAGGATGATGCACAATTGCAACTCTGCATTGTGTAAGAAGACTCTCTTTGCACTATTGAACTCACGGCAGCCCCTTGTGCTGAAGTCTCTCACGCTGCTGCTGCACTGCACTGTCCTCCTAAAGCCCCCTATGCTGCTGCAGCTCTGCGCTGCGCTGCTAAAGTCACATAAGCCCCTACGCTGCTGCTGCTTCTACGATGCTGCTGCATTTGCACTGCACTGCTCCTTCCAGCCTTCAGATCTGCCTCTACTTCATCCATGATCTTTGCACCCATTGCTCCACTTGTCTTGCCACTGTCTTAAGGTTCCCATAGCTTGGATGTGATCCAAGAGATGAGCTGCTCAAGGATCCCGTCGTCATTCTATAGCTGCTCTACAGATCCATGTCGGCCCACTTTCGTGGTTCATGAGCGCTCATGGCTGCATCATCTTCTCACCCATTGTAATATCCTCAAATGGGATATTTTACTATTTTTTCGGAAATTTCACTAACCTAACATTTTACCATAAAACTACTGAATTAACAACAGAAGATTGCCATGTAAAATAAAAACACATAAACACTGCAATCCATTAATAAATCAAACAAAAATAATCTCAACTTTTTTATTGTAAATGATAACTTGGGTTAAATATATATCTGACCCAAAAGAGACAAGATGGAGAATTGTCCATCAATATGAACTGCTGCACTGCTCTGGCCTCCAAAAGTGAACTGTTGGACTCTCCCTCCAGTGACAAATGCCACTGAACCCAATGAAAGGTAATGAAATGCCTATTTAAGATTTGAATAATCCTCACACCAATCCTTGAAGCTCTGTGAAACTTCTGAATGAAGTCTCCTCGAAGAGAGTTGGGTATTCGTCCAACACTCACAAATCACCCAAGGGTTTTCGTCCTGGGGCTACCAATGGAGTAGAGAACCAAGTTCTCAAACCTCTCACACAAGAAAATGATTTAATCCAAGATATCCCTCAATGACCTCCTCCTTTTCTTTTATGGATCTCCTGGATCCTTCTAGAGCCTTATTTTATTATTATTTTATTCATGGAGTACTTTTTCCTCTTATTTTCCAATTAAAATATTCCTTTTTAATGCAGGAAAGAGTAAATCGGCTACCAGGTCTCCTCAAGTTACTGAAACTCATGTCCAACCGTCCCATCATGTAGGTATCCTCGTCCCAGTTCCAACGAGCTATTCTGCTAAGGTGTTCTATCATGTATTCCTCCTGGAATGCCACCTTGAGCGTAATTAATTGAGTTAAGCACAAAAATAACTCGGTTTTCCGAAAGTTGTCGTAATACATCGGAACGAAAGGCAAATTGCTCGGATGATGGAATATATAAAGTGAATGCCACCAAACCTCACAAAAACTCCTCAAAACTCCTCCAAAAAGCCCCTAGGCCCGTTGATGACTCCAACTTGTACTTGTGACCTGTCTGCTCCTAACTCTGGAAGTGCATCCTAACCCTGTCATAGGTGACACCAAAAAGAAGGAATATTATAGTCCTTCTGCCCCAAGAGTGCTTTCCCTCAAGAAATTCAAATAGGTGAGCCACACTGTTGGCCCGATGCAATTGAGACCCAATGCCCGGATCTCATACAAACACCTGGGTGCTACTATGCTCCTGTGTCAAGTCGCACGGAACAAACTCCTCAATGCCGGGATCCCAAACTGAACTCTCACTGTACCTATCATCAATTGATCCTCCCGAATCCCAACGCCACCATGGCCAATCATCAGCTAAGTCCCCTGGCTCGGACTGCGCACTGCCTCTGGCTATAGTTGCTGCCCCATGAAGCGAAGCCCTGCAACAAGCATCAATGTTCCATGGATCCTGCTGTGTTGTACCTCCAACTATATAAGTTGCCCCACCAACTGCGTACCAACTCATCACCTCTCTCCAATCCAACTCCTAACTCGATCTCATGCTAACCCTGCACTCCTGAAGTCGGGATGGAGTACTGAAGAATTGCCGACCTGTGTCCCACTGCCAATTGGAAGTTGTAGCATCTGTCATGTCTAGGGGTCCTTGCTCCGCTATGCTCCCTACGAAGGAGATTGTACGATCAATAGGGTACCAACTCATGATCTCTTGCCAATCTATCCTGGAAGAGGAATCCAATGTAGTGACATTTACATACGGAACATGTCTGGAGTGTTGTTGCCAGCCCATACTCAACCCATGCTACTCTGTCTTGTCTGCCAACGAGATCTGCCTGCAAAGGAAGGCCCCTCTTTCTATAAAAAGGCCAAAGTGGGCAAGATATGCTACAAGCCCCATCGATGTACTCCTGGAGAGTACTGCTCCCTGAAAGTACTGCAACTTTGTTGGATTCATGTGCATCTATCTGCACCTCATCAGTGGGTCTGCCCAAAGATGGATGCTCCACCATCTCCAACAGCTCCTCCCTCTCCTGATCAGGAATGTCATGCTCCTGCTGTCTACTAGCCCCCTGCAGAACTATCCCATCAACCTCCAACATCTCTAGAGGATATGGATCTGTAACTACTATCACTGGACTCAATGTCTGTGCATCTGACTACTCCTCCTCAATGGCTGAGCCCAAGGTTAGTCGCATATCCATCATAGACTCATTGTGAGCCTCCATCTAGCTCTCCCCCAAAGGACTATCATGCATGATGTGCATAGTGTCCTCTGTTGACTCATGCTCCATCATATGCTGCGCTGACTAAATCGTCACAAGTGACTCATCACCCTTAGTATCTCTCGTAGAGTCCCCTGAATGGTCACCTTGCACATTGGAATACAGCTCTATCCTACTGTCATCAACTCCGCATGACTGCTCTCGCTCCCCAGAAGCATCCTCATATGATCCCATGGACTCTGTTATCACTCAGGTTTTCCTAGAAGTTGTGTAAGAGGAAAGTATACCCGAGGTAACCACAAACCAACCTTTTAGATGCAGAATCTAGTCAATCTGCATCCAGAGAGGGCTCTCTCTTTATGATTTATCTTTGTTCTTGGAAGGTTTTAGGCTAGTTATAGATTCAAGAGTTTGTTTTGGAAAATGGTGGAATCCACAAACTAAGGGCAAGGTTGAGAGCTTTCAGTCCATTGGGCTATGGAGTCAAAGGATGGCTTTACTGGATTTCTATTCTAAACACAAGATGGTATTACAGGGCAAGATAGCTAGACAGAGAACAATCCATAAAATTTAAAGTGGATGGGATGATTTTGAAGGGATGAAAGGCAGCTAAGAATCTTTCACCATGTTCAAAAGAAAGAAATGAGATGACTACAAACAAAGAGCAATGAAGAATTCTTTATTATAGTAATCAAGAATGTTTAAATTAGCAAAGCAAGGGCATTTAAGAATTCATGCTTATAACCAATTTAGAGGAAAACATTAAGAATAATCACATCTGAAATCAGAGTACAATTAAGTAAATTCTGATTCAATCCTTTATGTAAATTATTCAGAAATGGACACAATGATATTATAAACTAATATAAAATTTCGGACAAAGGGTAGAAACACTTATTGAACTGTAGTCCAACACATGAATCCTGCAACAAGTCCAGTGCTTCAAATCATCATCCAGTAAGCCACAAGTAAATTTCTCCAAAAGATTTTATTCCGAAAATCTCAGTGTTACAGCAGAGTCATAGAATCCACCCTCTATACTTCCTTTGAGGATTTATTTATACACAAAATAATCTAAAACAATCTTACACTAACTTAGCCAATAACCTAGGCTGACTTAAAGCATATTTACAAACAAACAAGAGACAAACGGTCTCGTGGATAGAATAATGTGCAACTGCCGATGTGCTGTTCCTTTTTCCGTGGATGTGCTAAAGGTAAGTGCTAAAATAGAGTTCTGTGCTGTCCTTTGTAGTATTTCTTTGGCTTGTTGAACACTCTTTGTTTTCACGGATACCCTTTAACCTTTCATCTGATACTCTTTCATCTGTTTTCCTGTTTTTACCATTTACTTGATAGTAAAGATAAAATCTCATCCTGAAAACAACTTTTACAAAACTCCCAGCATTTCCTTCCACCATTAATCATCTGGTATCATAGTTCTTCTGAGTTTCCTTAAAGTTTCATCTGCTTCAGTAAGTTTATAAAAAGTGGGCTCGTTCGGAAATCGATACTTTATTTCATGCTCCAGATGAAATAGATTCCTCACTTTATCATAAATACTTTTCCCAATTGGTAATGCAGGTTCTGATGAGCTAGTAGAACCCACAGCTGTATTTTTAGCATGAGCTTTTATTCTTTTCTCATAGGTTTCCAAGTCTACTAGTTGATCCTGCGACGAGCATGGTTGATGGCAATCCTTGTCAGCCAATATGGTTTGTCATCTCTACGAAAACGTTGTGATCAACCAAAATGTACGTACCCATGGTTACTGAATTTTGCATGAAAGTCCTCTTGGTGAAAACTCTCTTTGCTTCCAAAAAGCGCACACATCTTGTCATCAATTCCTAACAATGCAGATACATTGTTTTGCAGTGCGGAATTCAAAAATTGAATGAGGTAGCGGGCACCTTTCCGGGCCTCGCTACCTCTTAATTCATGTCTGGTTCTATTTATTTCTTCTTGTGCTATCTTGACTAACTCATTTTGCTCAAAAATAGCTTGAATGGAGGGCCAAATACCTCTTATTAATTCAATGAAGTTACCCCAAAGAATGTCATTTATTTCCTTTAGAGGCTTTTCCAAGGAAAGATCCTTTTCCAAAGCCTCAACCAATTTTTCCAATCTTTTTATCTCTCTGGTGTTATCAGCAGCTGTCTTTTTAGATGTGTCATAATTTTCCTCCACTTTTTCCCATTGCAATTTTGTTTGTTGGAGCTCTATGACTTTTAGCTGCAAACTCTCCATCTGTTTTATTAAGTCCTCAGAACTCAAGCCAGAAGTATTCAGCTAAGCTGGTTGTTCCTGTTGCCCTGTGGTTGTAGTACCTGTTGTTGAAGTCTGCTTGATAATTTCCTGTTCCTACAATGCTTTTTCCAACTCCTTCTTTGTTTCATTTAGTCGCTCTGTCATATTCAATAGCAACTCCATCAGCATAATGAGAATTCCTAGGCTTCTGGTGCGAGGATGCCTAGAAATTTGGTAGTTTTAAAATTTCATTTTCTGAGTGCAGCTATATCATCCTCTTTCTTCTTTACCAATGCCTCAATGCCTTTAATGTCTTTGGGATTGTGACCCAAACCAATGATGATCTCTTCTAGAGACTTTATTCGATTATCCTTGGCCTGTGAGGAGGCCCTCTCAATCTTTAATTGTGCAGAAGTGTTATTCAAGGAATCTTGCAGCGTTAAAGCTGCCATGGCTTTGTTGGTGAGAGTAGAATAAACCATTTCCCCTGTTTGTCTATGAAGCTCTATATGGTCCGGGGGATGGATATCTTTTGCTAAAACTTCAAAATTTGTTTTGATATAATCTGCTGCTGAAGTTGGCCTTGGTACCTTTGCTTTGAAGTGGCTCATCAGCATTTTACCTTGTGAAATATCAAATGCAGACATCAGCCTTTGTTGGTTATGAGGAGCCATCTTCATATACTGATCATATACCTTCATTTTCAACGGATCATTCTTTGTTTTGATATTAATGAAGGTTTTCTTAATGTCTCCAGTATCTGTCTTTGGCGGTCTGAAAGAAGATACTTCAGTGCTTAATTTCTTTTGTATCCCTTTCTGGCTTATGTTTGTTTCACTTGCGCTACCTGTTTGCTGACTATCTTCCCTACCATCATCAAATACTTCATCTATAATCTCTACATCTGGAGGTGGATCAGATTTGTGTTTCTTAGTTTGATAAACCTGTGAGGCTCCTTTTGAAGGAGTGGTATCTGGAGCTAGCCTCTTTTTCCCTATTTCCACATTTAGTGGAGTTTGCATCTCTGGAACTTGGATGTGTTTTGCTGGTGTGGGAGAAGCCTGAGATTGTTCCGGTGCTTTGGAACTCTGTGGTTTTTCAGCCATGACCAAAGTTTCAATAACCTGGATTACGGGTTCCTTTCCTTTACCCTTGGGTTCTGCTGCTACTGATGGACTGTCTTCCTGTAATGCTTGTTGTAGGGTGGCTGCTGAAGATGTGCCAATGTAGGGTACCTGCATTTGACCACACGTTTCTAGGTCAAAGTTCTTCTCAACATCTTTCATAATTTTATTCATTTTGTCTGCTTCACTTTCTTCCTCAACAAGAGTTCCTTCAACCCATTCATCTTGATTTGCATACTGTTCTAGATCAGGAATCGTGTGGTGTATATAAGGAGATGATTTATTTTTTAATCTCTTTTCACAAATAAAACCAAAGGGGTCATAAGGAACCCAACGGAAAGATGTCTGGAACTTTTTATCTAATAGAAGTTCTGCTTCTCTCTCAGCTTCTCTAGAATTGAAAATGAAAGGACCTAACTGGATTTTGATCCTTAACTGTGCTTTCTTCTTTACATTGCAGAAATGGATCACATCTGAATTATTCATCTGTCTAAAGTATTCCAAAGCAAAAATTCTTATTGGCACATATCTGGGTAACTTGAATGGACGTAATTCACATCCATAAATCCTGATGACTGTATGGTTTTGGTATAAGTACCAATCCCCAACTTTATAACTCTTTGACAATTGCAAGGTCTTTCTAATTTCAGTACTTAGTCTTGGGGGAGAAATTCCTGTTAATAAAGTTGTTGCAGGATGTACAAACTGATCAATGAATTCTGAATAGGAGTAGGGAGAATCAGAGGAAAAATGAATGATAGGGGACCAAAAAATGACTGACCTGGGATTCTTCTTGGCATCAAGTTTCTGTACAGGGAAAAGGAACTTCTCTGACTGATAGAAGATCATGAGATGATAGATAACTGAGGAGTACTTAAAAACTTTTTCATTAT
The DNA here is from genome assembly GCA_034641835.2 of Pinus albicaulis. Classification (NCBI taxonomy): domain Eukaryota; kingdom Viridiplantae; phylum Streptophyta; class Pinopsida; order Pinales; family Pinaceae; genus Pinus; species Pinus albicaulis. The sequence continues at coordinate 241,786,658 of CM076569.1, read as the reverse complement.
CTAACCTTAAGAATTGATCATGGATCTTGCTGGCTATGAAAGAAGCATAGTCATATTTGATCTCAGGAGGTTGTCCAGGAGTAAAAATGGATATCAGAGCCAAGGTGATCTCATCTACATATTCACTGGTGTTAAATCCTAGGACAAAAGATATTATATTTACAATGAGCCTTCCCAATGTATTGAAATAGTAAAAACCATAGGGGGGAGACCCTTTTGGCTGATGCTCAGGTAGCATGAAATGCTGGCACATGGATTTTAGCTTCTCTGAGGTTAATTGTCTGGTTTTCTCAATCAATCCTTCCATGGACAATGGTGCTAAATCTTGGTCTGGTTCAAAGTGCAACATGGCATTGATAGCCTGTGGAGTGATGTGAAACAGAACACTTTGATCAGGAGCTAATACTGCCCTCTGTGTGGGATCATAGTTTGCATGACAGTAATGAATGATTTCTGGGAAAATATGGACTGAAGGAATAAGATACCTTGGGAGATTGGATTCCCACAACCCTACAAGATCTTGCCCCTTTGAGTATTCGTCTCTGCAGCGATAGAAGCTCAAACGGGGAATTTCATCAAAATGCAGGTCTTTTATTTGGAAATCTTCATCTATCAGAGGTAAATAGTCCAAATCACGGTGAGGAGCATTCAATGGAGTGATATTTAGAGATGTCGGGACCTCCATTTTGGTTCTTGTGGATTCAAAATGGAGGTTTTCGTTTTTTCTTACAGACCGGACGGGATATATGAAACGGAGGAAATTGGAACAATTTACAGGTTTGGGGGGCAATTTCACAGGTTTAAAATCTTCAGGGAGGACTTCAGCGATGATTTTTAACCACTTTCAAAGCGAAAAAACAAAGGAAACTGATTTTTCCGTGCAGTCGGGGCGTAAAGGATAAATACCTGTTTTTAGACGGAAACTGGTTCTTTAACCGGTAACAGGCAATGGCGGAATTGTTCTTCAGCACAGGCGCAGCGAAATTTTGGGGCGAAATGGTCAATTACAGCGTAAATTTTGAAAATCGCAGCGGGAGCAACGTTCTTCTCAGAATAATGAAAATGGCTAAAAAACACGAAAAATGGCTTATTTACAAGTTAAAAGGGTTTTTTGTTTTTTTCGAGGTGTGACGTCATGGTAGTACGGGATGACGTGTGCAGAGTCGGGCGGTAAGTGGTAAGCGGTAAGTGGTATTCCCGCACCGCTTTTGGTCGAGGGTGGTATTTAACGGAGGGGCAGCGATTCCATAGGTTTCCTGCCACGTGGATGAGTTGACTGTTCAAAACCACCCATCCCCCGCTGGTTAACATGCTGACAAGGGATGGGCAGCGGGATAAACGCTGGCCGTTGATCTGCGGGAGGCTGATCCAACGGCTAGCGCGATGGGAAGATGGGCGGAGGTTTCGTGTGGGCCCCGTCGTACATTTAAACACTTTTAAATATTTTTTAATCGCTCCGGGGGCTTTTTAATAGGCGGAGAAGGTTGTTAATTAGTCCAGATGACTAATTAATCCCATGTGTATAATGAACAGGGTTGCGGCGGGGTTTGCTTAAACGGAATGCCACGTGGACAGACCACGGTGGCGCAAAACTTTCGCAAAGTTTATTGATGTTTTTGGTATTAAACACACATATTGTATGTTTAACGTTTTCATATATATTTTATTATATGATGAATTAATTAATACAATTATTTCACCATAGGGGCGGGATTTATGTATTATGCTATATTTTTAACCAAAGGGCTTTTATAGGCGGGTTTTAATGAATTTTAGGGAGATAAATACTTTGGTTAAAACATTATACTAAAGGGGTTTTTGGGGTATATATAAAAAAGGAGTTATATACTTAGGAAAGGGTATTTCACTAGGGATTTAATATAATAGAGTTAAATGTTAATATGATAAAGGACAAGGAAGATCAAAACATCTTTGTACATCTAAGAAAGTGATAACTTATGAAGTAAATTGCAACATTTTATCTTCAACACTTAAACTTAGAATAACAAGTTATTTTGAGGAATTTTTATGGAATTTTGCATCAGTTTCCTAAGTAAAATAGGATTTTACTTAGGAAAAGTTAAAGATGGAAGATAACAATGATGAATTATTTCAAGTGCTTAGGTCTTTTTGATCATTAGGCCGAGGGTCCGGTCCCTCCAGAAGTCAAGGAAATGCCTTGAGCCCTTTTGATCTCCAAATACCTTAATACTTTTTGGGGGAAATTAGTAAAACTCTTGAGGGGGGAAAAATGATGAGGGAGGTTAATGAATTTGAATTTGCTTGCTGTGATTTTCCAGTGTATTTCCTGCTTTAATACTTGTGATGAAAGTAAATGATTAACCAACATGTAGCTGCACCATTCATCAGATAACACTTTGCAGCACCATCTACCTACCCTATCTACTTAACACTACCATTTTCTCTTCTTTATTAGGGTGCATTTAGACTTGCAAACCCTTTTCAATCTTTTCTTTTTTTACATGATAAATCTATCTATTTCTACCCTTATTACATCCAAGGGCTCAGATTGAACTGTTGAGCACCTTTATTCACTCTACCTAGCTACTTATCTGCCAAGATTAAACTGTTTGGCTAGATATTTATTCTCTAATCTATAACATGAAATTGAAATATGACTAAGTCAAGTTTAAACAGTTTGACTTATTCATGAATTGTGGCAAAAATTTCACAAGCCGCACACAATTGATTTATTACAATAGAGTAAAAAGTAGTGGCATTTGGATTTGCACACTTTCCTTGGTCTATTTTTTGCTTGGGGTTCATTTCTTTCTCTTTTTGACCATTTTTATTCTTTTTACCCTTTGATCTTTCTTTGAGGGTATACCCTCTTTACATTTTTTAAATTTTTTGATTTTTTTGGTTTTCAAGAATATGGAACACCTTTGCTCAAGTAAGAAGGTTTGAACATATTCCATACTTCCATCAAGACAATCATGAAAGATGAAACCTATTGATATAGGAGGCTAACAGACTCATCTGAAGAAGAGTCCTCATCCTGGCATACAGAAGGAATGTCCTTCTGTTCTGCCTCTGCCACATCATCTGCATCACTCAAGCATGAGTGATCAAGCCCCCAAGGTTCTTTGTAGATGAAGCAAATTCCCTTCCTCCTCAGTTCATTTCTGCTGCCTAATCCACCAAACTGGAGCAACTCCTCCCTAGTCAACTGTCTCCTGAATAGCCCAATATTTTGCTCAACCAGCCCTTGGGCTAGCTCATAAGCAACTGGTGAGACCAACTGCTCTCTCCTCCAAATGCTCAACAACCTAGTCTGCAACTCCCGACAAATGGCCCCACGGGCTCTTATACATGACGACAGGATGGACTGCATGTGTGCTATGACTATGTCAGAATGATATCTCCTAATGCTGAAGAAGCATTGGAACATCTGCAGAATCAAGCCGTCAAACTCAAGGTCAAACATGATGTCAGATGTTCTGAATGTGGCCATACCTCTTAAAACCTCAAGCTTCTTCCCAAAGGTAGAGCTTGCATTGTTGTCCAAATCCTGAAAAGTCTCTACTATCAATCTAATCCTCCTCATAACATCATCATTTTATGGAGCTATAGGTGCGGTCAACTTCATAATGTTACTGAGGCATGATGCAACTGGAATTCTGAACCCCTCACAAGGTTCCTCCAAGAATTTGGGTTGTATAAGAGCAAGCATAGCTGGTTTTAGAGCCCAAATTAATTTCTTCCCTTCTACTTGGCTTATTTTGGATAGGAGTTCATTAAGCTCATCAAGTTTGGACAGAACTCTCCATGTAATCTTCATGTGTTTCAAATCTGTTCCAAGTGCAAGAATTTTGTGACCAATCCCCAATTCTTCCTACAAATCTTTTGGTTCTCTTTGAAGGATGGCATATATTTGTCTTGAAAAGGGTCTGCTGTTCAATTTTGTTTTCTGGTCTTCTGATGCATGGTGGTTCAAGGAAGCAAATTCTGTTGTTATTCTTCTCAATCTATTTAGAAATCCCTCCATGGTTCAACCAATGATGTGGTCACTGTTTTTCTGATTTTTTATAGTGATGTAGGTGTTTTTCTCACAAGTGTAACTTCAACGAATGACATAGTAAACAGTGTGCATTCAAAAGGGAACTTCAAAGGTTCATACTGTTATGTTTAATGCCTCAATAAATGCCCACTGTTCTCAAACAAATATTTAACTGTTTCACACAAGATTGATGTTTTACTGACAACATTTTATAACCAGGGCATGCTGGAGTCTGGACACTACAATTTGATTCTCAAAATTTCAAAGTTACACAAGAGAGAGTATGAAGGGAACCTGGTGTTTACTTCAGCATCTTGAAACCACTGGAAGCATCTTAAGATGAGTGTAGTACCCTTTAACGTTCAACCTGGAAACAATGGACAACTCCACAACTAGTACTCGTCCTCCTTGAATAATGACAAAAGACCATATGTTGTCTTGTGGAAATATTCAGCCAAATGAAGGAATTTCGAGCCACTTTTTTTCTTCCACACCCCGTACTCCTGTAAAAACATTGGGGTCAGCCCTTCAACTCCTGGTGTATACGCTATTACCTAACCTAGAACTCGATTCGCTTGCAGATCAGTGCCACGGCAATAAGGGAAGACATAGTTAGAGGCAATCAAAAGAAAACTGGGTCTGATAATTCCCATGAACTTCGTCCTTCTTCAAACAAGAAGAATTTGACCTCTATTCCACTTCTAGAACTCGTTCTTTCCAACAGTATGGGATTTGTTAATATGCTCAGTGACACTAATGCGGTCAAGTTGAGTCTAGAAATAACGGTCATATGAAATCGGTCTTCCTTATGACGCAAAATTTGTTCTCACAATTCCACTGTTGGAGCACAAAAATGATTCGGCCTCCTCTCCTTGGCCAATACGTGACACCTGCATTCTAATTCATCTTCTGTAATCTAATCCCTCGGTCGATGAGAACATAAATACAATTTCAACAGAGAAGGTCGATTTCCTCAATCTCTGACGACTGTCGAAATATTTTTTTTTCTTTTTGACTCCACATTGAACCATTCGGCTTCATGAATCTCCTTCTAAATTCGTCTTGCCTCTGAAGATAATTTTTGAGCTAGGGTATTTAAAATTTGGTCTTGAGGGAAACTGATTGAACTCGACCACTTTTAGCCTTGGCTTGAAAACTCCTTGCAAGGTAATTTCGGGCTTAGTCCTTCAGAAATTTATGGTCAGATGGAAAATTTGGTTCCCCAGCTTAGCGGTCCGCTTGGCCAACAAATTCCGCTTCCCTTCTCTTTGGCACTTGTACCAACTCCAAGGAACTCGTCGACGGTTGTATTAAAATGAAGCGTTGTTGGGTTTCAAACTTGTGTTTGAAATTAAATCCAACAACTCCTTCCAAAAGTGTGGATCCTTCTAAATTCATATGTCGTCCCTCTTTAAAAGAGTTTTGGCCATAAGAGTTTATTTGATATAACACTTTTACTTCAAACTGAAACTTGATTAAATATGCCCTTTCTAATAATTCGATGGTTGCGTCTCTTTCAATGTAATAGCCAATTTGTCACAAGATTATTAAGTAGCAGACAAATTAGCAAGAATTTGTCTAACACTTGGTAAAGAATTTTCTTATAGGATGGTTAAAACAAATTTCTCCAGAGTTGTCAAAATAAGCAAATGAGTTGGAGAATTTAGCACTCTTTGCAGAATTACTGCAAATAATCTTGAAACCCTAGAACCATAATAGTTGCAACTTAAGACTAGAAACCCGCAGGCTGATCCAAGATTGAAGCTCTGATACCACTGTAATATCCCCAAATGGGATATTTTACTAATTTTTCGGAAATTTCACTAACCCAACATTTTGCCATAAAACTATTGAATTAACAACAGAGGATTGCCATGTAAAATAAAAACACATAAACACTGCAATCCATTAACACATCAAACAGGAAGAATCTCAACTTTTTATTATAAATAATAACTGGGGTTACATATATATCTGACCCAAAAGAGCTGAGATGGAGAACTGGCCATCAATATGAATTGTTGCACTGCGTTGGCCTCCAAAACTGAACTGCTGCACTCTCCCTCCGACAACAGCTGCCACTGAACCCACTGAAAGATAATGAAGCGCCTATTTAAGATCTGAATGATCCTCACACCAATCCTTGAAGCTTTGCGAAACTTCTGAATGAAGTCTCCTCGAAGAGAGTTGGGTATTCGTCCAACACTCACAAATCACCCGAGGGTTTCCGTCTTGGGGCTACCAATGGAGTAGAGAACCAAGTTCTCAAACCTCACACAAGAAAATGATCTAATCCAAGATATCCCTCAGTGGCCTCCTCCTTTTATTTTATAGATCTCTTGGATCCTTCTAGAGCCTTATTTTATTATTATTTTATTCATGGAGCACGTTTCCCTATTATTTTCCAATTAAAATATTCCTTTTTAATGCAGGAAAGAGTAAATCGGTTACCATGTCTCCTCAGGTCACTGAAACTCATGTCCAACCGTCCCATCATGTAGGTATCCTCGTCCCGGTTCCAACGAGCTATTACACAAAGGTGTTCTATCATGTATTCCTCCCAGAATGCCACCTTGAGCGTAATTAATTGAGTTAAGCCCAAAAAGAACTCAGTTTTTCGAAAATTGTCGAAATACACCAGAACGAAAGGCAAATTGCTTGGATGATGGAATATATCAAGCGAATGCCACTTGACCTCGTAGAAACTCCTCAAAACTCCTCCAAAAAGCCCCTGGGCCCGCTGATGACACCATCCTGTACCTGTGACCTGTCTGCTCCTAACTTTGTAAGTCCATCCTAACCCTATCATAGGTGACACCAAAAAAATGGACTATTACACCCATCATCCGCCACAACAGCCTTGGAAGAAGAAGCTTCCTTGTCCTTTTTCTTCTGAGGACAGTTGTTGGCGAAATGTCCTAATTCGCCACTGGAAGCACTTCATATTTGATAGATCCTTCTTCTTCTTTCCCTATTGCCTCTTTGATGCCATGGCTGCATCTTCTTCATCTTCCTTCTGGACCTTACTCGATCCCATGCTGTACTGCTTCTTCCTGATTCTGCGGAGTTCTTCTTCACGCATGATTGCCCATAAGCTGTCCCAGTCGGGAAATTCCGCTCTACCCAAGATACTTTGGACAAAGGTTTCCCACTCATTTGTGACTGCATTGAGAGCAGTCTTGACCATCACATCATCCTCCACCTTTTCACCTGTCGCAGTCAACTGGTCTCTTATCGACTTTGATTTGAAGAGAAAATGTTCCATGTCTTCCCCTTTGATCATCATAAATGACCGCATCTGAGTCTCTAGAAGCATCTTCCTCTGGACGGACTTTCCCTCATATAGGGACGTTAAGGCCTTTGTTATGTATATTTTATTAATTATTAGTTAGATATAGTTATATTAGGTTTTATTAAGTGAAAGGGCATGATCAAAGATCATGCCTCTTTACCAAGGGACACCATGAGGCTATATTTAAAGCCTCGGTGATTCCCCATTGTAATGATATCTCATCTTTTATCAATAATAATATATAATTATAAAGTTTACCAGAGTTTTTACACTCCATTGGTATCGGAGCCATTGCTCTTCGGGATCTGTGTGATCACCCAGAATTAAGGAATTACAAGAAAATTCCAAAATTGTAGATTTTTTTAAAAACCAAGTGCTTGTGGGCAACAACATTTGTTTTTAAAAAAAAGAAGGAAGAAATATATATATAATATATATATATTAATAAAATAAAGAGAGAAGGAAAGTTAACACAAAGGGGGAAATAAATTAAAAGAAAAAAAAAAAAAATATATATATATATATATATATATATATATATTTAAAAGAAAAGAGTTCCAAAAGAAAAAAAGAAAAAAAAAAGTAAAAAGAGAGATATATACATATAAATAAGTACATATACGTACATGTGAAGACAAAGTAAAATTAAAAAGGAAGAGTAATTGCTCGTGGTTTACAAGCTCGTGGTTTTTGGGCCCATGGTAATTGCCCATGGTATTAAAACCCATTTTCCCTTTTCAAAACAACGTGCCTTTTCAAAACAAAGTGACTTTTAAAAACAACGTGACTTTTCAAGGTTAACATTCTTTTCCCCATAATTTTATATATATATATATATAATTCAAATAATAAAATAATAATAATAATTATTATTATTATTATTATTTAAAATATATATATATAATAATAATAATAGAAATTATTATTATTATTTCAAAAAAAAAATTTAATTAAATTAATTAAAAAAAAAGAGGGAAAAACTGGCAGAAAAATATTCCCCACCTCATACACGTTCAATGTCTTCATCGATGTCAATGAACGAATTCCAGAAGAAATTGGTGGATCTCGAGAAACAGATCAATAATAATTCCGAAGAATTTGGAAAAAGATTAGTCGATCTTGAAAGTACAGTTGCAGGACATTCCAACGACATCAATAAGGTTCATGATACGACAAATCGAATAGAAAGACAAATGTGGCTAAATCATCATGAGGCCACAAAAAAGCAAAGTGAAGCAATGAACAATATGACAGAACTCTTCAATAAGCTGAATGATAAGATAGATAAGTTAAGTCAGACACAATCCCCAATATCTTCTAACATGGAACAAAATCAACAAAACAATTCCGCAGATTCAGGGAACTCAGAAGAGCATCAGGAAAAAACCGTTTCCCCACATCATCAAGAAGATAGTAATGCAGATTTTCAAAATAAGCAGCTCTGGAATGCATTTGCTAATCAATATCCCCTTCTTGTTCCACCATTAGCATATCAGCGAAAAGTCAAAATCGAGCTACGCAAATTTGATGGTAATGAAAAAAGTAGTGTTGCATGGCTTAATAAAGCGGAAGAATATTTTGAGATTTATGACATTACTAGTGATGATGAAAAAATTAAGCATGCTTCCATGAAAATGGAAGGAGAAGCATATAATTGGTATATGTGGTGGAAAAAGACGACGTTTGCTATCAGTTGGAGGAAATTTAAGGATGCATTCTTCAAAAGGTTTCAAGGCATAAAAGAAGAAAAGTTTTTTTCAACGTTTATCAAATTACACCAAAAAGGAGATGTGGATGAGTACACTCGAGAATGGGAGACCTTGGCAACACGAGTATCCGGATTGTCGGAATCTCATCTAATTCAGTCTTACATCTCAGGAGTTAAAATCCATATACAAGAAGAGCTCGAACTACATGAAATTACGTCCGTAGAAGTAGCAAGGCAAAAAGCAAAAGCTGCTGAAAAGAAATTTGAAAGATTATCAAAACCAGAAAAAGTATATTCGAGACAAAGATTTCCTCAATCTGAAAATATAAATGACACAAAATATGTTCCACTCCATCTTCGTGAAGAAGAAAAATCTAGTGTGGAAAAACAAAGAATGAGAGAGGGCAAGTGCAAGCGTTGCGGTGAAAACTGGGACCCTAAGCACATATGTGCTAATGGAAAAGCGAAAAATCTATACAGTTGTGAAGCAACTAATGACGCTAATAATAATGATTCATATATAGAAGGATTAGAAGACAACTTAGAGTTCTCTCCAGAAGTGGATGGGGAAACTATTTCGCAAGTGTCATTATCAGCTATGACAGGCATATCACAACCTCAAACCCTAAGGTTAAGAGGACATATCAAGAACAACAACGTAATGGTTCTCGTCGACACTGGCAGTACCCACAATTTTCTAAATTCAACCATGGCAAAAAGACTTAACATCTTTACCTTCCCCATGCCTAATATGAAGGTAATGGTGGTCGATGGTAAGAAGATTGAGCAAGTAGGGAAATGCCATAAAGTTAAACTACAGATAAAAAACTTTCATTTAGAATCTCCATTCTACACAGTTCCATTACGAGGAGTAGATGTGGTCTTAGGAATTCAATGGCTACAAACTTTAGGTACTTATTCTGCCAACCATCAGAAGCAGTTTATAAGTTTTAAGTGGAAAGGGCAAAAACATAGGTTGTATGGATTCCAACCCCCAAAAGATCAAGTCGTATCTTCCTCTCTGATGACGAAGATGATTCAAACAGGAGCGTCAGCATCTACAGTACAATGTCATCAGTTAGAAATGTTAACTTCAAAAGGGAGCCATGAAGAGTCACCAGAAGAACAAGGATTAGTTCGGACACACGAAAAAGTATTCCAGGATCTACCCATAAAAGTGCCTCCCGATAGGAAAATCAAACATCCAATAGAACTCAAGACAGGATCCGACCCTATCAATATCAGATCTTGTCTCTATCCACATCACCAAAAGATTGAACTCGAGAAGATTCTTAATGATTTTTTAAATGTGGGAAGCAAGAGCTCGTCGCTCGAGAAAACCAGGCATTCGTCAACATTATCCATCATTACATATGCTTTGAGGACAAAGCATCTTTAAGAGAGGGGCAATGTTATGTATATTTTATTAATTATTAGTTAGATATAGTTATATTAGGTTTTATTAAGTGAAAGGGCATGATCAAAGATCATGCCTCTTCACCAAGGGACACCATGAGGCTATATTTAAAGCCTCGGTGATTCTCCATTGTAATGATATCTCATCTTTTATCAATAATAATATATAATTATAAAGTTTACCAGAGTTTTTACACTCCAGCCTTCCACATTTCATTAGCTGTTTTCTTGTCAGCTATATGTGGGACAATATGGTCCTTAATTCCATCCATTATCAGCCGCTTGGCATGTCCCGCAGCTTCATTATGCTTCCTCAAGGTATCTGCATTGGTCGGCGTGGCCTGGACTTGTTCTGCATGGTCTCTTAGATGATATGCCTCTAGGACTATCAGGATTCTAGCCTTCCAAACTGAAAAGTTGGATAGGCCATCCAATTTGTCCTGGTCACGTAGTCCATGAGGTGCCATCTTCTCAGAAATCTGTTGGAGCTCCTCTTCTTTGTGCTAGAGATCTGGATCTAAGGTCTTTGGTGAAACATGCACCTTCTGCTCCCTCTTACAACTGATTTCCCTTCTTGGAAATCTGCCAAATCAAACAATGATTCAGCTCTCTTCAATCCTCTGATTCGTCTGCAAGTTTCTTTGGCTAGAAACTCTCTGAGAAGCTGATCTCCTCCTGCTCTTTGTCACTAGTGCTTAGGCTAAAATTCTGAAAACTTCAAAAAATTAGCACCTTTTGAAGTTCTGTAGGTCTGCTTCAGGCACTTTTGGATCTGACAGCTTCAGATCTGTGTCACCCTGGCTGGCTTCAGACAATCCCAACGCTGCCTCTGCGCTGTAAGTGCGTGGGCCTACTTGGAGATAGCGTAAGGTTGTGTCACCCTGCGCTCTGCGTAACTCTGCTCTGCTGCTGCTTCACTTCCTGCTGCAAGATCCTTCAGTCTTCTGCTGGTGACGCTCCTAGATCTGCAGTTGCTCTGATACCATGTGAAAATTTCTGAATGTTACTTATGCGGAAATCTACTGTTATATCTGGTTATGCTCCTCCTACTTAATTAAGTTATTAAGCTGAAAATTCAGATTAATATCGAAGCGAAACACATAACATACTTTCACTGATTTAGATCTAGAAAAAGTACATGCACACATAGACAAAGTGACACAAGGATTCTCTGGACAAATAGTCCCCAGAAAAACCAAATGCGGGAAAATTGGTCTGCTGGCTGCTGGAGGGTTTTATTATTAAGATTTTTTTGAATACAACAAATCTGGGTTCCAAATCTGGAAAACCCGATAGAGAAAATATAGATCTGTAGCTAACCTGCTGTTATGAAGCCAAAATATTGACTGATCCATACCCTCAAACGGGATGTACAGGACTGAGCCAAATCTTGGCCCTAGAAACCCTAGTGTTGTCCCTGAAGCCCCTGTGTCAGGTTCTGTAGCCTCTGCGTCCCTCTGCACTCGCTTGGAGAGGGCTGCGTTACCTTAGAATGGGTGACACAGACCTTATGCTTCCCCTAAGGGTCTTTGTGTAACCCCCTGAGGGTCTCTTGCTGCCTAACGGTGCCTTGAGAGAGACTGCACAGCACCTGCGTAGCTGAAGATGCCTCTGCGCTGCGCAACTGCTGCCCTCTCTGCTACTGCTTCTCTGCGCTGCCTCTAGTAACTTCTCTTTGCCTCTTGCTGATTATAGGCACTGGGATCAGACCATCCCCTTTGCCTAAACTCCCCTCTTTGCAGCTGAAACACTTCTGACAATTCTTAGCAAACCCTGCTCTAGAATCTCAGCGTAGCTTTAGTGCTTTGCGTCTGTGTGCCTTTACAAATGACCCCAAGCCTTTCCTTTATACTTTTCTCGTTGGGAAACCAACGACCATTGTCAGAGCTTGAATCAATGGCTAAGATTAAAAGAAAGCTTGATCCATGTGACTTAAGACAATTTCATTACATGTTTAATTTAATTAACTTTAATTATTTAATTTTCCTAAGTTTAGACTTAGGAAATACATTAAAATAATTAATTAATTAGATATCTCCCAAACCAGATGAAATTTCCCAAATCCCTTTCTGGGTCTTGTAGATCAGAAGTACTCTAGTCCCTCCACAAATTTAGGGAGCTAGAGCACATCCGCTGCCACCCCAATACACAAAATATCAACATAGAGTATACTTCAAACACCCATGTTGGAAGAAGAAGGCACAAATTGGAGTCTGGAGCAATAAACTCTACAAGTTACAGCTTGAATCCCCAATGCCACTAATAGGAAACACTAATGAGAAGGATTTGAATGAGCTATGGCACAAGATAATGGGGCACTTGCACCATGGGGTGTTAAGAATTCTCAAGAAGATTGTCACGGGAGTTCCAGAACTGAGCACCAAGTGAGACGATCTCTGCAGAGGGTGCGTATTGGGAAAGTATGCCAAGGCAGCGTATCATAGAAGCAACAATAGGGCTAAGAGTGTGTTGGGCTTAATACACTGGGACATTTGCGGACCAATGTCCACTAGAGCTCTTAGTGGTGCCGAATATTTCATTACCTTTACTGATGACCATTCCAGGAAGACCTGAATCTACTTTCTGAAGACCAAAGACGAAGTTTTTGATCGATTCAAGGAGTTTAAAGCTCTGGTGGAGAATCTGATAGGAAAGTGGATCAAGACACTGCGATCAGACAGTGGTGGAGAATACATTGATAAAAACTTCACAGAGTTTTGCACAAGGGAAGGCATCAGAAGAGAGCGGACCACTCTGTATATTCTGGAGCAGAATGGAATTGCAGAGAGAAATAATAGATCTATTGTTGAGGCTGCAAGGGAAATGTTGTATGATCAAGACATGCCAAAATTCCTATGGGTTGAAGCTTGTAATACAATTGTCTACGTACAGAACAGGATTCCTCACAACGAATTGGTTAATATCATTCCAGAAAGTTTCTTCACTGGCAACAACCTTGAAGTGAGCCACTTTAGGATCTTTGAGAGTGCGGCATATTGTCATGTGCTCGAAGAGAAGAGGAAGAAACTAGATAAGACTGCGGAAAAGGGATATCTGGTGGGATATAGCGAGAATGCAAAGGCTTACCGTATTTACATTTCGGAGAGCAGGAAGATTGTAGTACGATAGGATGTGAAGTTCATGGAGGAAAGGGCCTTTAGGAAATCTCGGGAGATGCCTGCTGCTACGCAGTCTGAGGAGGATCCGCTAGTCCAACCACAATGACCTGCAGAGGGTAATACGCGTGCCTCTGCAAGGCATGGGGATCCAAGGGATACATCTCCCAAGGACTTGCAAGACGGAGAGCAGGTAGATCCACCCACTACCTGTGGTAGGATGAGCAGGGAATTACGATAAATTTTGAGGGACGCAGAAGAGTTTGTCGGAGCCCCCAGAAATGAGAAGAGGCAGCACACACAACCTGAAAGCTACCAAGCTTTGGTAGCACAAGTTGGGGAACCCTCTAGTTTTCGGGAGGCAACTCAGCATTAGGTATGGGTCAATGCGATGGTGGTAGAATACAACTCCATCATGACGAATGATGTCTGGGAAGTGGTTCCCAGTCCTAGGACAGATCATTTGTAGGTTCGAGATGGATCTACAAGATCAAATATGCTGCAGATGGCAGCATCGAGAAATATAAAGTTAGGTTGGTGGCTAAGGGGTACGCTCAGAAGGAAGGGATAGATTATGAAGAGACCTTCGCCCCAGTAGCCCGATGTACTTCTATTAGATCCATGATATCCCTTGCTGCGCAGATGGGATGGGAGATTCACCAGATGAATGTCAAGATTGCATTCCTGAATGGGTGATAGAAGAAGAAGTATATATTTAACAACCAGATGGCTTTGAGACACATGAGCAAAAAGCTTATGTGTGCAGGCTCTAGAGGGCCTTGTATGGACTGAAGCAAGCCCTTAGAGCTGGCTATGGTCGAATTAATAGCTACTTGCAGAAGATGGGATTTGTGAAGAGTGGCGCAGATCCCAAGCTCTACTATCTAAGAGTAAGGGATGAGCCTCTGATACTAGTGCTTTATGTAGATGATCTATTTCTGACAGGATCATCTAGGCTCATCAAGGGCTGCAAGGAGAATTTAGCTGCAGAATTTGACATGAAGGATCTAGGGCTGATGCATTATTTTTTGGGGTTGGGAGTTTGGTAGCGGAAAGGTGAGATCTTCTTTGGTCAAGGAAGTTATACTACAGAAGTTTTGAAGAGGTTCCAGATCGAGTACTGTAGACCCATGGCTACTCTAATGGTTATCAAATAGAAGAAAATTGATACGTCCGAAGATGATGAGGTTGATCCTACTTTGTATAGGCAGCTCATGGGTTCCCTGATGTATTTGGTAAACACGAGACCAAACATCTGTTATGCTGTGAATACTCTTAGTCAGTTCATGGTGGAACCAAGGAGGGCTCATTGGGCAACAGCTAAACATGTTCTCAGATATCTACAAGGAACAATTGTGCTTGGACTGAAATACACCCAAGGCAATGACATCAGGTTGAGTGGGTTCACTGACGCAGATTAGGCTGGGAGCCCAGTAGATCAGAAATGTCTCAGTGGGTACTGTTTTAGTGTTGGATCAGGAATGACCTCTTGGTGCAGCAAAAAATAGAAACCTGTGGCTCTGAGCTCCATAGAGTCTAACTATATGGCAACAAGCATGGCTTCGTGTGAGGCCATATGGCTTAGCATGGCTTCGTGTGAGGCCATATGGCTTCAAAAATTGCTTGTGAACTTACTCAAGGAAAAGATGGAGGCGACCAACATTCTATGTGATAATCAGAGTTGCATTAAGCTCTCTGAAAATCCTGTGTTTCATGATCGGTCAAAGCACAATACATTAGGTGTCACTTCATCAGAGACTGTGTCCAACGGGGAGCTGTACAATTGCAGTACACTCCTACAGGAGAACAAGTGGTGGATATCCTCACGAAAGCTTTGGGGAAGACTAAGTTTGTCTATTTTAGAGAAAAGATGGGGATGATCAAGAATCCATTTCAGTAGCAGGAATGGATAGGCTCAGGATTCAAAGGGAGATGCACTAGAGATGAGGCAGTGACAGCGAAAGTGTAATGGGCAGCAGTGCAGCAGATGAGGGGTAGCAGCCAGGCATCAACAATGCAGAGGATGCTTTAGGACATAGCAACATGTAGCAGACATTTTGCTAGAAAACTTTCCTTGCTAATAGGGAGTGTTGATTTTTGTAGCATCGAAAAGTGTTCCAAGTCTCAAAATTTGTAAGGAGGCTTGGACATCAGTATTCCAAAGAACCCAGAAACTGTTTGTGGAAATTCCACTCGGTTTATGTTTTATTAAAATAATTAGTTTAATGGAGATCCTATGTCTAAACTTAGGGAAATTAAATAATTAATGGGTATTAATAAAACAGAGTGTGAATCTTCTAGAGAACGACGATCAAGTCAAGTTTTAATCTTGGCCATTGATTAAAATTCTAATTTGGGCCGTTGAATCATGAATGAGAAGATTATAAAAGAAGGCTTGAGGGTCATTTGGAAAGCAAGCTAGGCATACTCTCAGTAACCCGAAGCAAGTCGATTATGAAGGAATAGAATTCGATTTCAAAGGGAGAGTTGCAAGGAAGAAGAAGCAGAGGGAGTCAACAGTGACAAGGGTCGAGGAAAGAAGGATGCAAAACGCCGAAGAAGTCAACACAGAGAACCCACATAGAGTGATGCAATCTTACACGGGCACTGCATAGAGAGATACACAAAAGGACGCAGAGGGAAGCTGTGAGTCTTCCGAGTGTCAGAAATTTTGTAGACGGTTCGTGAGAATTTATCTCAAGTGTTTTCTACTAAAGTCTGCCAGTATTTTCGTTGTAAAGAATTTCATTGCTGAAAAGTAATATATAAACCCTCATCTGCTGTATTGGTTTTCCCGCATTGCTTTTTTCCGGGGACAATTGTCCAAAAATAGGTGTGTATGTGTGATTGGTTCTTATGCTTGTACATCTTATTGTTTTATTCTCTGCATATACTTGAGTGAATGATGTAGTAGTATTTATTTCGAAATTTTATTGGAAGAATTCAGTAAAAGACTTATTGGAAATAATAAGTAGGAGAAATAAATCTATCACTACAGAAGTATTTTCAGTATTGAAATTTTTGCACGTGTCTCTCTGTGCAGAGCCTGTGTGAGACTGCGTCACCTTGCGTGAGCTCTCTGTGTCGGCCTTCTGCGTCCTTCTTTCCTCGACCCCTGTCATTACTGATGCCCTCTGCTTCCTCTGCCCTGCAACTCTCCCTTCGAAATCGAATTCTATTCCTTCAGAATCAATTTCCTTCAAGTTACTGAGTGTATGCTTGACTTGACCCTCAAGCCTTCTTTTATAATCTTCTCATTGATGAATCAACAACCCAGATTAGAATTCTAATCAATGACTAAGATTAAAATTTGACTTGATCTTCATTCTCTAGAAGATTCACATTTTGTTTTATTAATACCCATTAATTATTTAATTTCCCTAAGTTTAGACTTGGGGTCAATATTAAAATAATTAATTATTTTAATAAAACATGAACCTAGTGGAATTTCCACAATCAATTTCTGGGTTCTTTGGAATACTAATGTCCAAGCCTCCTTACAAATTTTGGGACTTGGAACACTTTCTGATGCTACAAAAATCAACAATCCTTCTTAGCAAGGAAAGTGTTCTAGCAATATGCCTATTGCATGTTGCCCTGTCTTGAAGCATCCTCTGCGTTGTTGATGCCTGGCTGCTGCCCATGACACTATCACTGTGATTGCCTCATCTGTACTGTAGCTCTCTCTGAATCTCGAGCCTATCCATTCCTGCTATTGAAATGGATTCTTGATCATCCCCATCTTTTCTCTGAAATAGACAAACTTAGTCTTCCCCAGAGCTTTCGTGAGGATATCTGCCACTTGTTCTCCTGTAAGAGTGTACTACAATTGTACAGTTCCCCGTTGGACAGTCTCTGATGAAGTGACACCTAATGTCAATGTGCTTTGACTGATCGGGAAACACAAGATTTTCAGAGAGCTTGATGCAACTCTGATTATCACACAGAATGCTGGTCGCCCCCATCTTTTCCTTGAGTAAGTTTGCAAGCAATTTCTGAAGCCATATGGACTCACTTGAAGCTGTGCTTCTTGCCATATATTCTGCCTCTGCTGAGCTCAGGGCCACGGATTTTTGTTTCCTACTGCACCAGGAGGTCATTCCTGATCCGACATTGAAACAATACCCGCTGGTACATTTCCGATCTACTGGCCTCCCAGCCCAATCTGCGTCAGTGAACCCACTCAACCTGATGTCATTGCCTCGGTGTATTTCAGTCCAAGCTCGTTGTTCCTTGTAGATATCTGAGAACATGTTTGGCTGTTGCCCAATGAGCCCTCCTCGATTCCACCATGAACTGGCTGAGAGTATTGATAGTATAACAGATGTCTGGCCTCGTGTTGACCATATACATCAGAGATCCTATGAGCTGCTTATAAAAGGTAGGATCAACCTCATCATCTTTGGACGTGTCAATTTTCTTCTAGTTGGTAATCATTGGAGTAGCCATGGGTCTACAATCCTCCATCTGAAACCTCTTTAGAATTTTTGTAGTATACCTTATCTGTAGGAAGATCTCACCCTTCTTCTGCCAAACTTCCAGCCCCAGAAAATAATGCATCAGCCCTAGATCCTTCATGTCAAATTCTGCAAATTCTCCTTACAGTCCTTGATGAGCCTAGATGATCATGTCAGAAATAGATCATCTACATACATCACCAATATTGGAGGCTCATCCGCTACGCTCAAATAGTAGAGATTGGGATCTGCCCCACTCTTGACAATTCCCATTTTCTGCAAGTAGCTGTTAATTCGACCATACCAAGCTCTAGGGGCTTGCTTCAGTCCATACAAGGCCTTCTTGAGCCTGCACACATGAGTTTTCTTTTCATGCGTCTCAAAGCCCTCTATTTTTCAATATATACTTATTCTTCTATTACCCCATTCAAGAATGTAGTTTTGACATCCATCTGGTGAATCTCCCATCCCATCTGCGCAACAAGGGATATCACGGATCTAATAGAAGTATATTGGGATACTGAGGCGAAGGTCTCTTCATAGTCTATCCCTTCCTTCTGAGCGTACACCTTAGCCACAAACCTGGCTTTAAATTTCTCGATGCTGCCATTTGCAGTATATTCGATCTTTTAGATCCATCTCGAACCCACAACTGATCTATCCTGAGGCCTAGGAACCACTTCCCAGACATCATTTGTCATGATGGAGCCGTATTCTTCCACCATTGCATCTTACCCATACCTGATGCTGAGTTGCCTCTTGAAAATTAGAGGGTTCCTCAACCTAGGCTACCAAGGCTTGGTACCTTTCGGGTTGCCTGTGCTGCCTCTTCTCCTTTCTGGGGGCTCCGAAAAACTCCTTTGCGTCCCTCAGAATTTGTCGTAATTCCATGCTCGTCCTACCACTGGTAGTCGGTGGATCTACCTGCTGTCCTTGCAACTCCTCGGGAGATGTATCCCTTGGATCCCCATGCCTTGGAGAGGCACTCGTATTACCCTCCGCAGGTCGTTGTGGTTGGACCAACAGATCCTCCTTAGACTGCGTAGTAGAAGGCATCTCCCGGGATTTCTTGAAAGCCTTTTCCTCCATGAACATTATATCTCACCGTACTACAATCTTCTTGTTCTTAGGAATGTAGATGCGGTAAGCCTTTGCATTCTCGCTATATCCCACCAGATATCCCTTTTCCGCAGTCTTATCCAGTTTCTTCCTCTTCTCTTCGAGCACATGGCAGTATGCTGCATTGCCAAAGATCCTGAAGTGGCTCACTTTTGGCTTCTTGCCAGTGAAGACACTTTCTAGAGTGATCTTACCCAATGCACTGTGAGGAATCTTGTTCTATACATAGACAGTTCTATTACAAGATTTTCAACCCACAGGAATTTGGGCATTTCTTGATCATACAACATTGCCCTTGCAGCCTCGACAATAGTTCTATTCTTTTTCTCTACAATTCCATTCTGCTCCGGATTATATGGAGCGGTCCACTCTCTTCTGATGCCTTCCTTTGCATAGAACTCTGTGAAGTCTTTATCGATGTATTCTCCACCATTGTCTGATCGCAGTGTTTTTATCTGCTTTCCTATCATATTTTCTACCAGAGCTTTAAACTCCTTGAATCGATCAAAGGCTTCATCTTTCGTCTTCAGAAAGTAGATCCAAGTCTTCTTGGAATGGTCATCAATAAAGGTGATGAAAAATTCGGCACCACTAAGAGCTCTAGTGGACATTGGTCCACAAATGTCCGAGTGTATTAAGCCCAACACACTCTTAGCCCTATTGCTGCTTCTATGGTACACTGCCTTGGCATACTTTCCCAATATGCACTTTCTGTAGACATCGTCTGGCTTGGTGCTCAGTTCTGGAACTCCCGTGACAGTCTTCTTGAGAATTCTTAACGCCCCATGGTGTAAGTGTCTCATTCTCCTGTGCCATAGTTCATTCAAATCCTTCTCATCAGTGATGCCTATCAATGCCATTGGGGATTCGAGCTGTAACTTGTAGAGTTTATTGCTCCCAACTCCGATTTGTGCCTCCTTCTTCCAACTCGGGTGTTTGACATATACTCTTTTTCCAATGAAGTAAACGTCATAAGCTTTGTTTTGAAGCTGTGACATAGAGAGTAAGTTCATCCCCAAACCAAGCACATGCAACACATTGGTGGCCTGAAGCTTATTACCGGCGTCTGTTTGAAACACTATGGTGCCTCTTCCAATAGGGGTACATTTCGCCTTATTGCCCATGGTGATTTGGAAATTGATCTGCTCTTCTTGGTATCTTGAGAAGCATTCTCGGACTCCCGTCATGTGAGCAGAAGCCCCACTGTCAATATACCAAATCTTAGGAGAAGCAAAGCTTGACACACAAGCAAATTCTTCTTCCAATCTGGATGCCAACAGAAACGTCGTGATCCATCTGCTCTTTTATGCTTTCCCTCTTCTCTGGAGAACTGCATGAACTCTTCTGAGTTGTTGCTGCAGCAACGTCTGATCTTGTAGAAATTTCTGAATCTTACACTTTGTGCAGAAATTATTACTGTTAATCTGGTTATGCTCCTCCTACTTAGACAAGTTATTAACTGAATAAATTCAAGTTAAAATCGAAGCAAAACACATAACAGATCTCTACCAGCCTAGATCTAGAACAAGTTCATGCACACATTGACAAAGTGAGGCAGTTATTTTTGGACAAATAGTCCCCGGAAAAATCCAATGTGGGAAAACCGGTCTTTGGCTGTTGGAGGGTTTTATTATTAAGAATATTTCTGAATACACAAATCTGGGTTCCAGATCTGGAAATCCCGACAGAGAAAATACTAGATCTACAACTCACTGGTTGATCTAGGGCCAAAAAAATGACTGATCCACACCCTCAAACGAGATTTACAGAACTCAGCCAAGATTAGGGCCTAGAAACCCCAGCACTGCCCCTGAAAGCCTCTGCATCAGCCTCTGAAGCCCCTCTAACCCTCAACGCTGCCCCGGAAGAGACTGCGTTACCCCAGACTGGGTGACGCAGTCACTATGCTGGCCCTGAATGGTCTCTGCGTAACCCCTGAGGGTTTCCTGTTGAAAATTACGATGTCCTTGGAGGGACTGCGCTATCCTTGCTGCTCTCTTCCGTGTTGTGCTTGAGCTGATCTCTGCCTCTTGTGTATTCTAGACCTCGGGATCAGATCATCCCCTTGGCCTAAATTCCCCTCTCTATAGCTGAAACACTTCTGAGTATTCTTAGCAAACCTTGCCCTAGAATCTGAGCTTAACTTCAGTGCTCTGCCTCTGTGTATCTTTACAAATGACCCCAAGCCTTTCCTTTATACTTTTCTCGTTGACAAATTAACGACCATGATCAAATCTTGAATCAATGGTTAAGATTAAAAGAAAGCTTGATCCGTGTGACTTAAGACAATTTCATCACATGTTTAATTAAATTCACTTTAGTTATTTAAGTTCCCTAAGTTTTAACTTAGGAAATACGTTAAAATAATTAATTAAGTTAATATCTCCTAAACCATAATAAGTCTACTAGACTAATACTGGTCCATGCTCAACACCTATGCAATGAATAAGTCTACTAGACTAATACCGGTCCATGCTCAACTCTCGATGCTCTGCTTGGTCGCCTAGCAAAATTTGTCCAAGAAATCTTGCCCCTCTCCCTATAATGGACAAAAGTGGGCAAGTTGTGCTGCAAGCCCTGTCTATGTACTCTTGGAGAGGTTTGCTGTTTGAAAATGTTGCGGTTGTGCTGGCGGCCACTACCTCTATTTGCACCTCATCAATGGGTAGACCCAAAGATGGATGCACGGTTGTCTCCCTCGTCTAATAAAAACTCTAAGCTCCTCTAGTCCTCCAACCTCCTGCAAAATTGTCCTGCCAGACTCCAGCACCTCCCGAGGACAAGTGTCTTTAAACACTACCACCCTGCTGGCTGTCTGTACATCTATTTGATCCTCATCAATGGCCAGCCCCAAGGGTGATTTCTCATCCTCGTCCATCACGGGTTCGATATGATCCTCCAATTGACCCTCCACAAAAGGCTCGTCGTGCATATCATCCTCCTCAGTTGACTCATGCCCCACGATATGCTGCTGATGTTGAATCATCATGGGCAACTCATCATCCTAAATGTCTCCCATATGGTCCACTAACTGCTTACCATAAATACTGGAATATAAATTTGGCCAGCTATCCACATCTCTGCATGACTGGTCATGCTCCTTAGAGGCATCCTTGTATGACCCCATGGACCCATATAAAGAGGAGTCCTCATCCTGAAAGACAGACGGAATATCCTCGTGCTCTACCTCTACCATCTCCTCTGCATCTCTCGAGCATGAGTGATCAGGGCCCCAAGGTTCTTTGTAGATGAAGCGAAGTCCCTTCCTGCTCAACTCATTTTTGCTGCCCGATCCACCAAACTAGAGCATCTCCTCCGTGGTCAACTGTCTCCTGAACAACCCAATGTTATGCTCAACAAGCCTTCTGGCTAGCTCATAAGAAGCAAGTGAGACCAACTTCGCTCTCCTCCAAATGCTCAACAATCAAGTCTGCAACTCTCGGTAAATGGCATCACGACCTCTCATACATGATGACAAGATGGACTACATGTGTGCTATGACTGTGTCAGGATGATATCTCCTAATGCTGAAGAAGCATTGGAACATCTGCAGAATAAAGCCATTGCACTCAAGATCAGACATGATCTCACAAGTCCTGGTCATGGCCACGACTTCTAAAACCTCCAAATTCTTCCCAAAGGTAGGGCCCTCATTGTTATCCAGGTCCTGAAAGGTCTCCACTATCATTTTGTAAACTCTCCTCATAAGGCCATTTTGTAAGGAGGTATAGGCGCGATCAACATCAGGATACTACTAAGACAAGAGGCGACTGGAAGTTTGAATCCTTTACAAGGATGCTCCAAAAATGTGTTGTCTGAGAGCAAGCATGGCTGGTTTTAGGGCCCAAACCAAGCTCTTCCCATCTGACTGATGTATCGTGGAGAGAAGTGAAGCTAGTTCTTCTAAATTGAGAATGGCTTTTGTTGTCACCCCATGCATCTCAAATTTGTTCCAAGTGCATTAATTTTGAATCTCAACTCATGTTTTTTTTTGTGGCTGCTCTTGTTGTAAAAAGTTAGTATCCCTTTGGAAAGGGATTGTTAATTTCTTTTGTAATTTTTTCAAGGGAAGTTTTGAAGCTCTTATCCATGTTTTGTTTTGATGATGGTAAGTTCATCAAGTGGTTTCATATATGACTTGACTAACAGGGTATTCACTTCAATGTTTACAAAGCCATGCAACGAAAATGGCAGCTCATGATAACAGTATCTTGACCTAATCAGGACTATGACTCAACTCAGGAAAGGCTTGACATCAATACATAGAGGTTGATAATACATGCACAAGGCTACAACAATGTAACCTGAAATGCCACCAACAGATACAACTGCCCCACTCTCTCAAGCTTACATATATTGTACTCAAAATGCAAAGCTAAACCTTAAAAATAGGTACATAAAATTTCTTTGACACTTCACTCAGAAAATGACTGAACCATGCACAATTATTTCCACACGTTTGCATCACAAAATGAGAAAATACATGACGAGTTATAATAGAGGAACCTGGCATAATGCAAAGATGAAGCCACGACATTTGGTTTGGTAGTGATGGGCAATCACTTTTTTTTTTCAGTTGTTTACAATTTCATTCCCCAGATGAGGTGCGTCCCCGACCTTCTTGGCTTCTGGAAAGGATGTAGTTGGATCGACATGCTTCAATCCTTGCGTTGTCGACCTCATATCAATTCTGCAGTCTCACTCTTGCCAAACTTCCGTCACACCAACGTACGGGGTCTCAGGTTACGAACTTCAGCAAAATCGCACCATTCTTTGACATTGAATCTGTCATACACATTATGCAGGAGTTGTACATATTCCTCTTGTCACACACACTTCGACCAATTTGAATTTCCATTGGTGTGTACTCTCCGCTAAAATTCATTGCTCAAATTGCGGCACTCACGATCCACTCGGCTCGGTCCAACAGCGACCAACGTATGAACATTGTTACCGTGCCTCTTGATTCTGAGAGCGGTAGGGTCACGTAGCTATGATTTGCCCCTTCTACCACTATGCCAAAAGCCCAAGTCAGCCCACGTTCTCTGGACATAATTACTATGTCGTTCGATCAAAGAGGTAACTTCGACGGCGAAGAGGTAACTCGCTCGATCAAAGAGGTAACTTCGGTGGCAGAGATCCCATGCAGATGACTTGGCTTTAACTTGAACGAGCCTCCAAGCTGCTACGAATCCAATAATGCGGAGACCCTTTAGCACTGTCGAATTGGCTCAAGGGAATTTCGTGGGTTGACTCTGGTTGGCCTCGATAATAGATTTCGCCACAATAATAATTCGAACAGAAACTCAACTTGAACCTGGTAATGCTGTCGTGCAAGGGATCGTTGACTGCTATTATGCGTCTAGTCGCTGCGGCACCTCGGTCCCACAATGCTCGGGCAATCACCTATTGAAATTTAGTTCAATATTTCATTCGACAACTGCTCTTCTCCTGCGAAACACAAGCATAAGGGTGCATTCGACTCTTTGCAAATCAATCCACGCAGCGTAATTCCCGCAGGCATCCAAAATTATGGGGAGTAGTCTACCCAGGCAACGTTTTAGCCCGGACGGCAGTTTTTTGCCGGAATCCGGGCAACTTAAATTCAAGAAATCAGGTACTTGCAATGTTTGAAATCCATTTTTGAGGCTGGAAATGGATTCAGCACTACCAAAATCCCTTAGGGCACTAAAAATACTTAAGTTTAACAACTGTAAACATGATTCTGATGAAATCTTTGCCGGATTTTTTAAAAATCTTTGCCGGAGTCCGGGCTAAAACGTTGCCTGGAAACGACACACCAAATTATGGTGGCTCATATGCTCATTGTGACCCTCCAAAATGTCTAGTGCAGACTCTTCTACATAAATTGATCTCATGAGATTACATGTTCCTTGTTCCTCTTCCTTGATTGGTTTGGACGTGACTTCACCAATGAGCACTATGATCGCCGCGTAGATAAAAATGCGTCCCCACAAAACTATGCAACCAAAACTTGACCTTTGAAAGAAAATAATTTCAGCCTTCTTAGGAAGAGGCTTCCGGTCTATACGTAATGGCGCTCTTGGTCTGGTAAAATGCACCAACTAATCAATTAATGAACTTAACCTTCACAAGAGTAGTGGTTCTAATAGTGGAAAATATCAGCTTGGCTTCAATAATTTGGTTCTAGATTCCAACAAATATCCTTGGCCACAAATATTGGTCTTGCAATTGATCAATTTGGCCACCAATTTATCAGAGAGAACCCTCAGGCTAGCAGGGACACCAACTTTGATACCACTATAATGTGCCAAATGGGATATTTTGCTAAATTTGCGGAAATCAAGCTCAACCCAAATTTTACCATTAAATTTATCATTCATTCAACAAAAGTTTGCCATGTAAAATAAAACAAATAGAGTGCATGCAATTCAATAACACAAATGAGCAGAAATAATCTCAGTTGTCATTATAATAAATAATTGAAAGAGTGTACATGATGATATCGATGAAATAGATGAGATAGACAATATGATCTCCAAAACTGATTTGCTTTGATGCTAAAGCCGACCCTCCCAAAACTGAACTGAAATCAATCACTGCACCTGTGAATTCTAGTTGAACCCACCAAGGAGATGAGGTGGGTTTCCGTCCACTCTCACCAAGATCACTCGAGGGTTTCGGTCTTGGGGCCACTGCTGAAGTAGAGAACTGGGTTCTCAACCTCTCATACAAGAAGAAATATAAAATCCAAGATGTCCTCTAATGGCCCCTTCCTCCTCTTTTTATAGATCTGATGGACTCCTCTAGAAGCTCCTACTTTATTATTATTTTAATCATTGAGCACATTTCCCTTAATTAAAATATTCTTTTTAATGTGGGAAAATGGTAAATTGGCCACAATGCCTCCTCATGTCACTGAAAATCACTTCTATCCATCCCATCCTGTAGATCTTCTCGTTCTGGTTCCAACAAGCTATTACACTAAGGTGTTTTGCCAAAAATTCCTCCTGAAATGCCACCTTCGGCGTAATTAATTGAGTCAGACCCATTAATAACTGAGTTTTCGAAAGTTGTCAGAATGCACCGGAACGAAAGGCAAACTGTGTGGATGATGGAATATACCAAGAAAATGCCATAGGACCTCATAAAAACTCCTTGAAACCCCTCTGAAAGCCCCCAAGGCCCGCCGATGACACCAACCTGCACCTGTGACTTGTCTGCCCCCAACTTTGAAAGTCCATCCTAACCATGTCATATGGAAAACTAGAAAAAGGAACATTACACATTGTTGGTCGAAAAACCCATATTTTCTAGATAATGAAATGAAAGAGAATTGTTTGTGGGTTAATTAATTTTGCAATGTGTGATTCATCTCTTTTGTTTATTTTTGTTGCGTATTTTTAATTCTAGAAGTTAATGATACCAATGATTTATTTTTCTATGATTCTGTTATTATTCAACTGCTTCTGAATTAGTGGATCACAAAAGAAGGGTTCTTAGACCAAAGGCGACTAAATATTGCTTTGCTCAAGATGGCCTTGGTTGGATGAGCCTAGATGGAATTATTCTTCGATGTGTAAACCAAATGGAATATGAGAATTTGATCAAAGAATTTCATGTAGGGTTTGTGGGGGACATTGTGCCGCTAGAACTGTTGCACACAAAATATTGAGAGCAAGGTACTATTGGCCAACTATTTTCGCTGATATTTTGAACTTTGTCAAGAAGTGCCAACTGTGTCAATTTTTCATTGGTAAACAACACCTTCCTTCTCTACCCCTTAAGAGTGTCATCGTAGAAGCATGTTTATGATAATGGAGTCTTGATTTCATCGAAGAATTTAAATATAATTCAAACAACGGGCACAAGTGGATACTCATTGCCATAGACTATTTGACGAAATGGGTCGAGCCCATACCTATTGTTAATTTTCCACAATGTATCATTCAATTTCATTCAGCCCAATAATAGTTAAGCAATTATAGATAGAACAGTAAACAATAATGCACACTAGAAGATAGCCAAGAACAATGAGACAAATATTTTTGGTTAAATGCCAAGGAAAAACCCACAAGGGGGAAAACCCAAAATCAATTTTTCTTCTTCATAGATATCCAATCAATGTTCAGCTGAGATACATAAGCCAATTTGTACATCCATAAATAGTCAAAGTCAACTTTCGACTTTCCTAGTCAACCAAGTCAAATCTAGTCAAATGAAAGAGAAAAATCAATAATTTGTTACCAGTGAACAGTCTGGTCAAGGTGGTGAATTTCGGCCTGTAACTTCCATAGTCAACCTTGATCAAATTACAGTCAAACCCTGTGGTCAAGAAGCTAGTCAAACCCTGTGGTCAAACCAAGTCAACAAGCCAGAAAAAGAGCGAATATCTCAGTTGAAGATGGTCAACGTATCCTTGCATTTTTCGGCCTCTTTCAATTGCCAAGATCTCACTCAAATAGTCCCTGCAATTCTCGATCAAAGGAGAGAGAGTTGACCTGCGATCAACCTCAGTCAATGTGCCCAAAATAGAGATGAAAAGTGTGGTCAAACATAGTCAAAGTCTCCTGTGATGTTTGGCCTCCAACCACAGTCAAAACCCTTGGCCAAACAAATCCAAAACAATCCAAGTGAATGCTAGTGAAAGCAAGGGAAAACAGAGAGAAAGATGTTGGTCAACGCAGAGAAGAAAATGCTCCCGACCCCTTCGCACGTGTGAGTTGACTCTTGTGAATTTCAGATTAAATTGATGTGATGAGATGCTCCAAATGAGGCTCAACGAAGTTCTATTTATATGCATTTTGGGACGTGGTTGTTCACACATGTGGGGTTGACTTGATGTTCATGAGGCCGACTTGGTCAGACTTATAAATATGAATTTTCTTCATCATTTTGCTAATGAAATTATGATCGAAGCTGTCAATTTCAACACTCCCTCTCAACTAGGAAGGAATTTTCGGCTGCATCTGTTGGCTCGAGGGGTCCTGACCCAGGTTCGAAGGTTAAGGTTTGCCAACAAACCCCTATACTACTGGCCCTTTCGGCAGTGACCTGCTTGCGCAGGCCAAAGTCTCACCCGAAGCAGTATGGGAGCGTGCTAGAACTAGGTTTCCGCATCCTGGGAGAGAGCAGGTAAGTCAAGCCGGTTCGCAATTATCAGATCTATACAGCCAGAGGTCGTACGCAAGAGTTTCAATAAATACCCAGAATATAGTTATCAAACCTAATTAACAGGCTCGCATCCACGTGCGTACTATCAGCTGTGATCACATAACAGTATATTCACAGCAGATTAACAGATCACAGATACAATTACCATAAACAGAGATAGTTTGTAGCTTAGAAACAGATCCATCAGCATATAATTCAAGTCCGTATCAACCATAACAGATCAAATCAGAAAACATCAGATATTTGCAATACTTCCGGACATCTATATTATTATCCAAAATCCTCTTACATTCCCCAAATTACCGCCTGCGCACACAGCCAACAGGAGTCCTAACCCAAACAACCCTACCACAGATCTAACAGTTCGTACTTCGCATCAATCTCTATTCATTCCTGCCTATGACTCAAAAAGGTTCATCTATTTATAGTGGTTTAGCCTACACATCCAATGGTCCGCAAACCGTGGTTTGCAGACTCTTGGTCTACCCTTGACCCATTTGCAATGCGTTAGGGGCTTTGACCGACCCCAAAACCCCTGCATTAGACTAAACAATACAAAATTATATAAAATTGGACAAAATTCATAGCCTTTGGGAGACCCTGCTCCAACAGTCCCCCAACACAATCTTGTGACTTGTCCCAAGTCACTGTGCCAGTGGGGCTTCAACCTGGGTTTGCAATACTTTGATCGCCTCGGCTAACGGAGGCAGCACAACTTCACTTTGTACAGCTGCATTCTGTGCAATGTTGACCAATTTTTCTGATAGTGGTCCCTCAGTTGCGGCGATAACACTCTCCAAAGTTTGATTTAGTTGCTTAATAGCAACATTGGCATCCTGTGACAGTTTGAGGGCTTCATTAGCCCACGGTTTCAGTCGGTCAGCAAGGATCTTCTTCTTTTGCCGCAGGTCCTCAATATCTGCTTGGAGTGCTTGGCTGGTGCGCAGTCGTTGCAAGCGCTAAGTAGGCACGAAAGTGGGCAAGGTGGTTTCGATTGTCTCAAACTCCTCTTCTTTTTGCCGCAGGTCCTGGTTTATTCCTCGCAAGATTGGATTGTGTTGGACCTTAGTCCATAGTTGCATGGCAGTCTCCAGGAGCTGGGCTCCCTGCGCGATCTGTCCTGTGATAACATTCATGGCCGCGGTGACTAGCGTAGTTCGCTAGGTCCGGACTTCCGGGGGTGTTTCAGGTTGTAGCTTAGCCTGCAGATCTGCTATCTGCTGCTCCATGCGTGTCTTAACAACTTGAACTTTGTCCCGGGAGGCTTTGAGTGCTGTGACCAGTCTTTCTACTTTTGCCTGAGGGGTGGCTGAGGTAGGGATCTCTGCGGGAACGTCTGCATAAAGTCGATGGATTGTATTTTCGAGCTC
Source organism: Pinus albicaulis (assembly GCA_034641835.2). Lineage (NCBI taxonomy): Eukaryota > Viridiplantae > Streptophyta > Pinopsida > Pinales > Pinaceae > Pinus > Pinus albicaulis. The sequence goes on along the minus strand of CM076569.1, from coordinate 241,757,003 downwards.
TATGTGCTTCGCAGTGGCGATACACACTTTAGCGTCCTTTGCAATGATGGTTTTCTTAGCTACGTTGAGTTGTTGGTGCACTTGTTGGTCGCGGTGGTGGATTTCCTGAAAGACAGTGGTGTGGAGACCTTGCAAGGCCTCATGGGGTAGCCGAGCTAAGTTCAGCTGGACTTCTGTATTGGCCTGGACTTGGAGTCCCAGGTTGGGTGGATTGAGCACCAGAGCTGCGCCAGGGAGAGAACAGAGGCGACAGTCATCTGTAACTAGTGCTGCGCTACTAGCGGCGGAGGGTGGCCGTACCGGGGTTGCACTAATCTGCAACGTGTCTGTCTTTAATTGTAGCGCTCGCAGCTCAGCCTGAATAGTGTCGACAACAACTCATTGCTGTTCTTCTAAGGCGGCCCATCTGTCCTCTACGGCCAGGGTGACTGCATCAACGATTTGTTCCAGATCTCCCTCAGTTAGTGTGATTGTTTCGTCCTGTTCTGCTCGCTGAGACCGCTGCTTTTTGCGGGGTGTTCTGCCTGGCTCACTGGTGCGCTTCGTGCCACGGGGGGATGCAGGACTGCTGGCATCCAGACCTTCCGTACCCAACTCGGTCTGTGAGTCTGTCTGGGGTGTTGTCTCAACGTCCTTTTGCTGTTGCGCATCCTTTTGGGTGGCTGCGCCGGTGTCTTGCTTGGTACTCTTGGGTGTACCTCGAACATTCGAGATGATGACAGGGGGATTGACTTGGGACGTGCTGGTGCTTCCAACGCCCCTCGCACCCGTTCTGAAGGCAATTTGCCAGTTAGGGGGCCAGAGCGCAATGACGTTGTCGATTTCTTCGTCCATCACCATGTAAGGAAGAGAGGTCCAGGCTTTCTCCTTGTGTGCCCTGATCTGAACATTGTGCGAAGTGACCTGAAATGCGGCAATGCCCTTATATCTGTCATATATGGCCAGGGACAACTGCGGTCGGGAGTTAACAGCTGCAGTCACGCTACTCTGAAAGAGGACCTAGAACACCTGGTTGTCCTCGAGCCGTTGTGGATCCGCAGAATCCCATAGGTGCATATAGCGAGCCCCTTCGCACATGTTCGAGGTAATCTCAGGGAGGACTGACTCTGCAGGAGCTTCCTAGGCAACCAATGCTATAAGAAACAACAACCAAGAGTAACAAAAGGTGCGATCTTGCTCCTGGGATTCACGAACGTTAGTTAGAAACTCATCACACAAAAACTGCACCCAGTTAAAACAGACCCCTTTCGCACATTGGCCGGCTAACCGAATGACATAGGTTGGAACAGAGGTGACCTGACACTTCCTCATAATTTTACAGGCTAACAGCATGGTGCCCAACTACGTGCCTTGGTCACTGATGGTCTTGATGATTAATCCCCAAGTATTACGGTCCACGTGATACTTCTAGCGCATAAACTCAGCAGTCTCCCCCTCATATTTCTTACCCACGCGCTCCAGGGTGTTTGGGCTGCTCATTGGGAGACCAGTAATCCAATGCACGAGCGCAACGTTAATGGGGATCCTGTGTTGGATGCAGAGGCATCCGTCATGAATTAGTGCGAGCAATTGTCGTGCGAGCCGGTCCGTTACATTGTAGTGTCCAAAGTGGGGCATCCTAAGCAGATTTAGGAGTCCGAACCCTGCCAAACCACGTACCCAGTGTTTGGGGACAACTTTGACCCCATCGCCGCCATGAACCTTATCAAGGTACAACTCGGGTGCGAGCTAAGTGAAGGCCTCAAAGTTGGCCAAATCATGATCATCGAACTTTACTTCATGAAGGTGGCCAAAAGGTTCACCTATGATGGGAACCTCTCCCGGGGTCAACAGCATCTGCAGGTAGGTGATCAAGCCATTGAGGTTCTTTGGCGTGCACGTCGATGTCTTGCGTGGTCGCATGAAGGGGGGCAGCCAATTGATCAGCTCGGTAGGTTGGGCCTCCTCTTGAGCAGCCCGCTGGGATTTCACGTTGCGCGGGGAGGTACGGGGCTTTCTTGTGGCCCATTTTGTAGGCTTCGGGGGCTTGCCTGAGCCCTGAGCTTTTTCTTTCCCTTTCCTGGTGGTAGGGCTGGGTGTGGAGAGGATTTCTTCGACTTTGGATTTGATGTCCACCACTTCCTCAGTGTCTTGTTCCACTGAGGTTACTGGCTCCGAGAGTTCGGCAGGGTTCGTGGCCATCATTCTGGCGCGAAATATGAACTCAAGGTTGCTACTGTCAGAGGGGGCAGGCTGCTCAGACATGAACAAGATGCTAGAGGCACAAAATTTCTTACAACACAACTTCGTCCAGGACAACCAGGCTAAGTACAAGTTTTTCGAGCAATACGGAACCTGTGTCTAATCTATCTCGCCTATTTTATAGCCGTGGGTACCGTTCAACGGTAGGGTAGACTTCCCGCGGAACTTACCATCAAGTAAACGATAAAAAATCTCCCAAAATTGCCGCATTAAATGTCGGCCTCCCGCTTCATCCAACAGTAATTTGTTGTTTTTACCCGATTTGACTATTTCAATGGCTAGTTTTCGCACCTAGGGTGCGCTCATCGTACCCCTGCGATCCCAGCGTAGCCCTGTGCTCCGAGCAATCCTCCCGTGTTCCCAATGCATCGGCTATACTCTGCGGGGATTCCGTTCAACTGAGAGTCTGCGTTGCCATAGCCCAGCCTTTAAAGACCTCTTGCACCGTTGTCTTACCTACGTAGTGACCCTTTGTTCTATCTTCGTAATTTACACACTTCAGGCCATCGCTGCGCATTACTTTACGATGTACGATACTGATGATGCCCGCCGTTCGATGAACCAACTTCTCCTTTTGTCATACCGAATATTCGGCAGGGACTATGCCCCTGGTCAGGAACAGAGAGATCTTGGTAAAACGCGCATCCACAGCCTTACTAGCGAATAACTGCATGTTAGGCAATCCTTCCTTCCCGTCTCAATTCGGTGCAAGTGATTCAACTTTCCTGTCTTGTCAATGAGTTCACCATCCTATTCTTGAAGCGCTAGCCATCTGCAGACTCCCTCCCCCAACGCAGTCATATTCCTTAGATCCTCTAAAATCCACGGATCGGTAATCATCTTATAGTGGCTTTCCGACAGATGGCGCTGACACGTCCATAGCTCGCAGGTCAGGGTCAACCCTTCCCTCTCCGTGATGGCATAATCCGGGTCCGGGCCCAAGATTGTCCGATTAGTCCATGTGATTGTGTGATTACTGTTCTTGATGCCAAGCTATGTATAACCTACTTCACGGGCGGTTCTTGAAGTATCCTTATGAAATATCGTCGCTGGATCAGAGGAAGTGAGAATAGGGGAAGTGATCAGCCTGTTCCCGAGTTGTTCTAAGCTCTCTTGGCGCACGTCATCCCAATTAAGGGGAATATCATGCTTAAGTAGTGTTTTCAAGAGCTCAGTGATCAATGCGTATCCTTGACTGGATTTTCTGTAGTAGCCCATATGTCCCAAGATCTCGCGCAGTAGTTTCGCAGGCGTGGGCTTTACTTGTATGACTGGTGTGATGAGCGTATTACTGATCTCCCCCTTCACCCTCTGCGAATGACAAGGCCGCTGTTCTTCTGGCCGCACATTTGAGTTGAGGGTGACGGGCATACCGCCCCAGTTCCTCGTGACCACCTTAGGTCCTGAACACTTATCTGGACACTCCATGCTTAGTTCCGTAGTCTTGCCTACTGTCCTATCAGCCCAGTAGTTCTCAACTGTAACCTGTTTGGGTGGTACCGCCGTACTAATGTTAACGCTTGGTGTTTTTAGCACCGCCTTATGTGTTGGAGGTCCCACAACTGAGCGTTCCCCTCCTGATGCTATGACCGAGACCTTGCGCGGATCTGCGTCGCAATCTTCCACAGTGGCCTTGTGGAGCTTGACATTATTTCGAATCTGTGTTTCCCATGTGGGTCCTCCTCTTACTGCGTCGGGGCTGGATCCACCAATCACAATGGTGTCGAGAGTCTGCATAGCTTCCTCAAGCACCTCCAATCCTCCTGTTAACCCAAATGTCCCCAAGAATTCGTCTCTTAGGGTTGTCCATTGGTAGGTGCGCTGATGTAGCTCCACATCGAGGTACCAAGCAGCGGGAATTGGTCCCAAGGCATGAATAAACAAGTGAACCCATTCTCCTGTAGTACGATTGCACCATCGCTCCATCCAAACAAACAATGTTCACGCAGATTGCCTGGGTCTTGGAATCTCTTGACGTGCACATCGGTCGGGGGTTCAAACCGAAGTACCATCATATCCCGACATTCCTCCCATTCCTAGAACGTTTCCTTATGTGTATCCCACCACTTTGCAAGCGTTGTGCGCAGAGTTATGTTAAGGGCCCATAGCCTCCATTCTCTGGGAACCTCGGCTTCGAAGGTGTAGAAAAATTCCCTTATACTACCAGAGCCATCAAAGCAGGGTAATTCTCTTACCTCGGAAGATATATATCAGAAATCCCTGGTAAGTCGTAGGCAGCGCAGTGTAGAGATTTCCTTCAGTCGGGTTTGCCACTCTTCTAATTCTTCATCGGAGTCAGAGAAGCATTTGTTGTCCTTCTCCAAGCCAGGCATACCGTTGACCGTAGGGTTAATCCGTTCTTCGTCATTTGCAGTTAACTTATAGATGTGATCCATCCCTGCTTCTTCATGCGCTGGCTCGGTGTACCTTTCTCCTTCTGCAGGGTCTAGTGGTACGATCACCCGAGTTCCCTCACTTTCAAACACCATGCTCCATTTCTTTAAGTTGATAATTCCACCCATATCAATAACCCAATATAACCCTAGGAGTGTTGGGTAAAGGTCCTCATCTTTTACAATCTGAATGACTTCAAAGTCAGCGCGTACCTTAGCCCCAGCGATATCTACGACCATCTTTGACAATCTCCCCAATGGTATGATCTTTTGTTGATTAGCCATGCGTAGCTGGATAGTTGACCATTTCAATTTAGGTTCTCCCATTTGTTGCCAACTTTGTTTAGTAGTACATTCGCATTTGATCCTAGGTCTAGAATTACCTGGTTCATTTCATAATCACCAATCTGCGCAGTTAATCGCATCTCTCAGCCAGTGCGTCTCCACTGTTCATAAAGTTTGTGCACATTCTTAATCTTCGCGACTGGTCTGGTTTTCCTGCGCAACCGTCGATTAGGGCTTGGAGGTTCTCTATAGCCTGCTGATTGCGTAGCAGCTTCATGCACGCCTGCAAGAATGGTTTGACCTCATCCCTCCATTCCACTGCTTGGGCTCGATGTTTCGTTTTGAGCATGGTTCTGTCGGGCTGTGATAGAGGTCTCCTTTTCCTTCTATAAGCCCCCACCTTCTGGTTTAGTAGCTGCTTTACGGATCAGAGACTCCGTCTCAGCTTTTTCCACCGACCCTCCGGTGGTCATACCACTGCACGTTATTACATTAATGCTCGGTCCTTCTTCACGAGGTTCCGCCTTCACCCGCTGTACATTCTACGTGGGTGTCTGTAGCTTTTCCTGTACCTTAGCCATCAGAATCGGGCAGTCCTCAATCACATGGTCCAACTATCTGCAATATCTGCAGGATTGCCGAGTTGGGTTCATGCAGTCTCTCGTAAATTGACCTATTTCCGCACAATTATAACAGATTAATTGGCCTTTGCCCCTGCCTGCACTTCCCCCTCGTCCCCCTCCTCTGCCCCTGGCCGAGGATCCTCCTATAGCTGTGGGGGATCTAGGTGATGAGGGGGGTCCGACTGTACCCTATATAGGTTTCCCCGGTCGATCATTAGATCATACGTTCGACAGTTTTGTTCGTCATGTCCTACAAACCTACAAAATCTACACCATTGCTGTTTTACTTCTGGGATATATGCGGCAAGGCGGGGACAGTGGTTGGTATAGTGTAGACCAGCAATGCGACAGTCGTTGCACCATAACGCCGACCCTCTTGGTCCCGCATCCTCCCTAGGACGCAGAGGACTGGGTCCCTCGGCTTGTATGTAGTCTGCAAGCAGCAAATAGTTGTCTTTGGTGTGGCCATTCACCCTGCATTGTATGCACCATCTTTCGGGACTGGCCTCCGTCCCTCGTTCCTTGCGCAAATTTTGGATCTCCATGTGCATTGCTTCTAGCTAGCTTTGTATTTGTTGCACTTCTAACTGGGTATCATCTCTTGGTGCAACTTCTAGTTTCATGGCAACCTCCAGGGCCTTTTCCTGTGTTTCAATGGCTTGATGACCCATAGGTACGCGCAGGTGGGGTAACAACATAGCAATGAACCACTCCGTGTGTTGCCTATCATCATACTGGAATCCTCCTTCCCTGATAATCGTTGGTCTGCTTCCCATACAGACTCAGATGGTCCTTGCTTGAAATCCTTCAAATCATTTACTATCTGAGAGTAGGACTTAGGTTTCTTGAACTGCTGTTTTAATGCATTCTTCATTTCCTCGACAGTGGCATTCGCATGTTGGTCAATGTATCCCATGTACCAGTCCAGCGCTCGCCCCTCAAAAGCAAGGGATAGCTGTGCCCATTTCACCGCATCGCTTACTACATTCTGCGCAGTCCATATTGACCCTGCGACAAAGCAGAACCGATCCATGCCCTCATCATCCATGCCTTTGAAGGTAGGTAGCTTCATGTGCGCAACCATATTGTCTTCCGGTGGGGGTGGAGGTGAGTTCTTACCCCTATGAGGGTTCGACAGTGGTGTCGTCGAAGGGCTATGCATAGCAAAATTCCTTACTGGACTGTAGAGAGATCAATCCCCTTCTTGGTTAGTTCTGTAATACTTACCACTGCGCGTTGTGCCCTCGCTTTGGTCGAAGCTCATTCACTCTATATGGCTACACAAAATGCTTTTTTCGCACAACAAGATCTTAATCAGCAATGGCAAAGTTTTCAAAAACTTATCTCGAAAACCCTTGAAGAACCTCCGTTCCGCTTCTGAGTAGGATACAAATTGATCGACTGCAAATTCTGTCATAAATCCTCCTATTACACTGTCCACCCAGTGATCTACTGTGCGAGTAATGGTGTTGTCGGTCTCTTCTAGCCGCTGGATCCGCTCTAGGGTCCACTGTGTGACTCGCTCGTCTTTCCAACACTTCTGAAACTCGACCAGCCTTGCAAGCCACTCCTGGAGCTCGATCGCAATCGTTACAAAAAAGATCTCATAGATCTCTATGAAAATGTACTTATTCTTCCACTCTTCGGTGGTCAACTTCTTACTACGGTTTTCTTTTACTGCGAATTCCTGAACTTGTTTTTCAAAACATTCATCGATTTCTTTTCTCTCAGGTTTCCAATACGGCCTTGGCATTACTTGATCTCTCTCAAAATACTCCCGGTCTCGGCAGCGGAACCATTTTTTGGCTCGAGGGGTCTTGACTCAGGTTCAAAGGTTAAGGTTTTCCAACAAACCCCTATACTACTAGCCCTTTCGGCAGTGACCTGCTTGCGTAGGTCAAAGTCTCACCTGAAGCAGTATGCGAGGGTGCTGGAACCAGGTTTCCGCACCCTGGGAGAGAGCAGGTAAGTCAAGCCGGTTCACAATTATCAGATATATATAGCCAGAGGTCGTTCACATGTGTTTCAATAAATACTCATAATATAGTTATCAGACCTAATTAACAGGCTCGCATCCACGTGCGTACTATCAGTTGTGATCACAGAACAATATATTCGCAACAGATTAACAGATCAGAGATACAATTACCATAAATAGAGACAGTTCGCAGCTTATAAACTGATACATCAACATATAATTCAATTTCGTATCAACCATAACAGATCAGATCAGAAAACATCTGATATTCGCAATACTTTCGCACATTTATATTATTATGCAAAGTCCTCTTACATTCCCCAAATTATCGCCTGCGCACACAGCCAGCAGGGTCTGCACACAGCAGGACAAAGGATCTCCGCGCACACAGCCAGCAGGAGTCCTAACCCAAACAACCCTACCACAGATCTAACAGTTCGTACTTCGCATCAATCTCTATTCATTCCTGCCTATGACTCAAAAAAGGTTCATCTATTTATAGCGGTTTAGCCTACGCATCCAATGGTCCACAAACCATGGTTTGCGGACTCTTGGTCTACCCTTGAACCATTTACAATGCTTTAGGGGCTTTGACCCAACCCAAAAACCCTGCGTTAGATTAAACAATACAAAATTATACAAAATTGGACAAAATTCATAGCCTTTGGGAGACCCTACTCCAACAACATCATAAGTCGCATCTTAAATGTACATGTCTCATCATATGTGAAGCTGATAGCTACACCATCATCTCATCTCATCTCATCTCAAATGAACAATGATGACTCGATCCATAAAAGAAGAAGAAGAATCCACATTAAGAGGGGAGATCCATTTACCACAACTAAGTCCCTTGCAGTGATAAATGACCTTGGTAAAGATCAGACACCCTATGTCCACTGATTAATCCTCAACGATTAAGTGGTAGAATACATGCATCCAACATTGAGGGGAGATCAATTTACCACAACCAAGTCCATGGAAGTCACGTCCAACTTTGGTAAAGATCACACACACTTAAGTCTCCTCACCCACTGACCAGATGGGTGGTAACATTGGCAAGCTTAACCATCTCAATATGGTCCTTGTTCAATAATGACACGAAGGTGACTTGTGGGTAGGATGCATATTGGGGTATCTACTCAGCGAAGTCCATGGCTAGTTGAAAGACTGGGGGAAGAGCATATGCTCAGTGCTCTCAATCGGCAATGTTCCTTCCCAAGGAAGGATACATTCTCCTACATTCCAAGATGCTCATTGAAGAAGATTAACTTCGCTTTCGACAAAGCCTTAGTGAGAATCTCTACAACCTGCTCATCCGCCGAGATGTGTTGAAGCCTCACTCCTCCTCTCTATACCATATCTCTGATATAGTGGGACTTGATCTCGATCTGCTTCGACCTGTCATGGAATACTTGATTTTCTGAAGGTTTTATCCTGCTTTGATTGTCACAGTATATCACAGTGTTATCTGTCACATGATCAAATAGCTCTGCAAAATGCTTCTGTAACCACACTACTTCATAGCTAGCCATACTAGTTGCGATATACTCTGCCTCGACTGTACTCCTGCAGCAAAATAATCTGGCCAAATAATTTGTGAGACAATTTGCTCACCCATGAACTGATCTTGCCCCAAAATTTGGCTCCATCTAGGCCACTCGAATGTCCTTGCGTCATCCTTTGCGTAGACTCTACTCCAATGCTTTTGGAGTTGTCTGGAATTTGTCGTTCTGCCAGACTTTGCCTCTAGAAATGACTTGCTTGGCCTCCTAGAAATTTTCCCGACCTCTAGCTCCTCAATCGACCCCCTCTTCAGTTGAATTGAATTGCCCTTTGAAGATTCTACGCTACCTCTATGCAACCCCACTGAGGAAATAATGCAACCCTCTTGTTGTTGATTCTCTGGCTCTAGCACTCCACGAGAAACCAATGTTGCTGCTCCCTCTTGCTTCTGCTTTCCTTTTGGCTCGAACTTGTCTTCCTTGCTCAACCTCTGCAACTAGATAGCTCGATCTACCAAGGAACTTTCTCTCCCTTTGTCTCACAATTGTTTCAAGTGTGTCTTCTCCATCCCCATCGACTTGTTCTTATATTCTCTCGTTGGATCACCCATTGCCATGATTAAATCGTTATCAACGACTAAGGTCATCTCAAACTCAATCCATGTGAGTTTCTAGAGCTTTCTCAACTTTCCTTAATTAATTCCTATTAATTAACCTGTTTTCCTAAATCAAACTTATGAAAAATTTAAATGATGGTTAATTAATTTAATTAAGGCGTTTTGCAAGCTTATCTTGCAAAACTTTTTCTGAGTTTTGAAGGTCTCGTGTTCTTAGCCTCTCTGACATAAATCGAGACTAGAACACCTGTCTAATGCTACAAAAACTAACACATATTAGTAAACAATAATATAGTGTTATGGCAATGACCTTATATGACTATTGTAGTGAGATGATGACTGAAAAAATGGAGCCTAGTTGTAGTAGTCTTTTTGGCATACATATATACATTACACTTACTGTTGTGCATCCAGGTATACTATTGCAGATGAAACATGTTCATTGATGATGTTGGCATGATCTGAAAATTAATTGACGAAAGTTGAATTGTTTATGATTGAACCTGAAATTTTGTCCTAGAATAGAAGTTGTATAACCAGAACATATGGCTGTGCATGAGATGATATGACAACAAAGATACTGAGACTTTAATGTGTGGCAACAGTGTTGATCTATACAACAGTGGCAGTATTAGTGACTTCAACATGACTATAACCTTGACATTACAGTGACCTTTTTACCCTGATGCAGTGACTGATAGAGATGCCTAACAGTGATGACAATGACATAATGATGTGTGCAGTAATGGTAGGACTAAGGTATTGCAGTAACATTGATGTTGGCAATAAGTGGCGGTAGTTGTTAAGGTTTTTTGAGTGTTGGGGTAGCATCGGATGTGCTCTATCTCCCAAAATTTGTGGAGGGACTAGAGTACATGAGATCTCCAAGACCCAGAAAGGGATTTGAGGAATTCCGTCCAGTTTGGGAGATAATTAATTAATTAATATTTTTAATTAAAGACCCTAAGTCTAACTTAGGAAAATTAAAATATTAAAGGTAATTAATTTAAACATGTGATGGAAATGACTTAAATATAACGGATCAAGCTTTCTTTTATCTTAGCCATCGATTCATGAATAGATCATGGCCGTTGGTTTCTCAATGAGAAAGTATAAAGGAAAGGCTTGGGGTCAGTTGGAGAACACATGCACAGAGGCATAGCACTGAGACTAAGCTGGAATTCTAGGACAGGTTTGTTAAGAATTTCCAGAAGTGTTTCAGCTGCAGCGAAGGGTAGTATTGGCTAAGGGATGATCTGATTCCAGAGCCAAGAATCAGCAAAAGCAGAGAAGCAGCAACCAAGAGCAGCGCATAGGAAGTAAAGGCTACGCAGCAGCTACAGAACGCAGAGGGTTTAGCTGCTATGCAGGCCTAGAAAGGTTAGTGCAGAGGCAACAGGAGGCCATCCAAGATTATGTAGGGCCAGCCAGGGTAGCATAAGGACTATGTCACTCAGTCTGGGTTACGCAACCCTCTCCTGAGCAGCGCAGGGGCACGCAGAAGCTAGCAGGGCTGACACAGGCAACTTCAGAGAAATGCTGGGGTTTCTAGAGGCAAAAAGGGGTTGAGTTCTGTAAATCCCATTTGAGGGTGTGAATCAATCCAATTTTCAGTCTCCAGAACAACAGGTATAGCTGCAGATCTTATTTTCTCTGTCGGGTTAACCAGTAAGGTTCCCAGATTTGCTGTATTCAGAATCTACTTAATAATATAAACCCTCCAGCAGCCAGAAGACCAGTTTTCTTGCATTGGGTTTTTCCCGGAATAGTTGTCTAGAAAATCTTGTGTGTCACTTTGTCTGTGTGCATGTATCTTTGCTTGGATCTGAATCGGTGAAGAACTGTTATGTGTTTATTTCGATGTTAATCTGACTTTTTAGCATTAAGAACTTGATTAAGTAGGAGAAGTATAACTAGATCTAATAGTAGGGTTTCTGCATAAAGTAATATTCAAAAATTTTCACAGTAGTAACATTGAGCAGTGGTGGATAGCGGTAGCAGCAATGGAGACAACAGTAGCAACAGTGGCAACAACAACAATGAGTGATAGAGGTTGCAATAATGGACATAAGTGGTAGTGAAGTGAAGATTGTAGTAGGGCCATTATCCTTGGTACAGGAGCCCAAGCCATTCATGGAGCATTTGCTTCCTTCCAACATTGTTGGTAAAACCCTTGGAGAGACTTGTACTTCCTTCCAGATTTATTTGGTAAAGTTTTATGTACATCATACATAACCAAAGCTTGTTGAGTGACATATTTTGTGTACTTTCTATGTGATGTGATGATGATGTTTTACATTTGATTAATTTTCTGAATAAATTGATTGATCTAACCAATTGTGAAAACAAGGGAAATATTGATTCACCCCCCTTAGTATTTCCAACACACCTGTTCTTTTTGAAGGTGTTGGGGATTAGAAATGCGAATGGATCGGGATATTAAGATTTTGAGGACAATAGATTTTTGAGCAAGGTGGTGATGTGATTGAGCATGAAGATATCTATCAATATGAGTCTTTTTGCGATAGACTTGATGAGATAGGGAACCGTCCATGACCTTAAAGACGAGAACATCAGGGAAGGGAGGAGAATTGTTATTTTCGAATTCCATATTGAATGAATATGGGAGGAGGAATGAATATGGGAGGAGGTTTGATTGAGATGGTCTAGGAAAGAGTATAACACAAGGAGGCTGTGAGTCCTGACTACGAATGTTTCATCTACAAATTAATGCCAACACTCTGGTTTTAAATAGAAGTTATCTAGTGCTTGAGATTCAAAATGTTCCGTAAAGATTTTTGGCATCTATTGGGGATAGGGAGGATCCCAAGACACTAACAATGGTCACTACCATGGTATCCTCCCTATCCTCGGTAGTTTCTAACATCTTTATGGAACATTTTGAATCTCGAATCCTAGATAGCTTCCATTTAAAACCGAAGTGTTGGCATCTATTTGTAGATGACACCTTCGTAATCTGGTCCCACGGTCTCCCTGCGTTATACTTTTTCCTAGACTATCTCAATATATATATTTGAGGTTCCTCCACTTGTAATGATTGTTGAAAGTGATTGTAATTTTTTGAGATTATTTTTCTCCTGAATCTTGTGCAAGCTTTTTTGGAATGAATAGTGCCATCTTGCTAATGTGAGGTGATTCTGTTGATGTGCTATTGTTGGATCATTGTTGCTAATTTGTACTTGTCAAAGATAGTTCAAGAAGCCAAGGAGGAGCATATATGTAAACTAGGTGTGATAGTTCTTTCTCCTTAGATTTTTTGCTATTTTATTATGGAAATGAATCGACATCCATCTAATATCATTTCATTTGTTGCCTTAGTTTCCTAGTGAAATAACACTCTTGAAGCCACCTTAAAGGTGGATCTCTTAAAGGTCCCTTCCTTTTACATATTCTGTAATAATTGTTGGGTCAGCAAAATGGCAATCGTTTTACCAACCTTTTCCTTGATTTTTAACCATTTTTTGTTTGTTCGTAGGTTCCAAGGTTGCGGGGGAGCGGCTCCCCCCCTCAAACCCACTCCTGGAGCGCACTCCCTCGAACCCGCTCCCGGATCATGCTCGCTCGAACCTGCTCCTGGAGCGCGCTCTCGGAGCGAATGCTTAGAGGGTGATATTAATGACAAAGATCCCTATACATATCTAGAGGTAATGACAAAGATACCTCTGGATATTAATGCTTAGAGGGTGATATTATTGACAAAGATCATGATTTTCCAACAAGACTCAAAATTAGACATTTCTTGTGGCAGCAAGCCCAAGAATTAGCTATAGATAATAGATTTACTTGTCTTTTCTAGTTTCTAGTAGTTTTTATAATTGTCGACTCTTTCATATTTATTATGATATTTTTTTAAAACAATATATGACAATTTAAGTTTGAAGTATGAAGTTGGCAATTATAACTCATTGGTAATGAATTATGAATACCATGCTTCGTGAAAGTGGAATGTTATTTCATTTCATTTCATTTTATAACATTTCATTTCATATTAGATATTCTTTGTTATACAAGTACAACTTTGGTGATCAATGACAATAAATGTTATATATTGAATTTTGAAAGCTTGAAACTTTAATATTGATGAATCATGAGGCTCAATATGTTGTATGTTACTAACTTGTGGATGTTGTTGATGAAGATTATAACTTCTAGATGATTGATGTTATATGGTTCAATCTATGTTTTTATGCTTGTTTTATATCTAATTCATCATTCTACATGCTTTTGTTGACATATATGCATCAAAATATAAAAAAATATATACTATGTAAAAATTCGCTCCTCGATTCACTCTCGAACTGGGAGCTGCTGAAAATGTCGCTTCCGCTCCCACTCTCGCCCCTTGTTTTCGCTCTCGCTCCCAAGTAACCTTGTTCGTAACCTTGAATCAAGAACATTTTAATGATATATGCAAGATTAGGTTTTGTATTTTCCAATGCATTTATTTTAATATTTTTAGTAAGTTTATGATTAAATATTAGAAAAGTAACATGTTTTCACTTATCTTTCAAAGTTGGGTGAGTTTGGCGATGACTAAAAAAAATGCAGATTTTGTAACAAATTCATTGCAGATTTTTACCACTTAGTGTCAAATTCGAATTTCCCCTTCAACTGTTGAAGATTTGGGAAGATCACTCAAGCATCTTGGATGGAAAAGAATCATGGAAGAGCTATTATCAAATAGTTTAGAAAGATTTGTGCAAAAATCTTTAAAGATATTACTTGCTAATTAGTAGCAATTTGTTGTAACCACACGAGAAATCTGTCAATTTAGGAGAGATTTGTGGATCTGAATTTGTTGGTTATATTAGATTTTTTTGTATAAATAAGAGTGCCTTCACCATTTCAAAGGGATTGTCGGGTGTGGAGCCTGATTATCTTCTTTATTTAGATGTATCGCTGCGTTGGACCCCTGTTTTTTACGAGGCGACGATGCTAGCCGTTGTTTGATCGCTGTCAGGGGGGTCCAGGGGTGGCGGTGGATGATCTGATAGTAGAAGTTATGTCTAATTTAGGGGTTTTTGCCCTAGAAGGCAACCCCTTTGTTGTATGAGGGTATTGTATTGCCGCTGTGTATTGTGTGTATATTCTGAGCGAGAAATAAAAAAGGGGACTGTGTGAGAGAGTAGATGATATTACAACGGATCTACTGTAGGTTGTGTTGTGGCTCATTTGAATTTACCTTTGAAATATTTTTCAAAACACCATAAAAGCATATATGTTAGAAAATGTAAAAGTTTGTATGTCGAAGAAGAATTTTGATTTATATGTTGGTACATTAACATTTCGTGATGAGATGTGAAGGTAGGTCGAAGGATTGGATAACCAGAGTAAAGCTCAGGAGGGTTTTAACACCGTGGAGAAAGATGGAGTTGCACGAGTTCATTGAATGAACTATCGCAGAGAGTAGCATGGAGAAGATGGAGCTGTAGAGCAGCGATAGTCGAAGAAACAGAGAAATCGGTTAAGGCAGAAAACCTTTAGAAGATTCCCAAAGGAGGCGATCTGACGACGAGGATTAAATTGCAGAATTAAAGTGAGAGATGGACGGACCAGGTTGCATTGCAAAGTTAAGTTTGAAAAGTTGCGAAGTGGACACGTGTTGGCGTAGTGTGATTTCGCATCGGCGATTATTTAGTTTATGCGTTAAGGACTTCGCAAGTTAAACAAAATAACTTGCAATGCGGTAAGAAGCGAAACTTGTGATGCGATAAAAGGGGAGGAGCCACGTGTTGGCACAGCAATTCAACGCATATTGCACATCGACAAGTTTAGAGTTTAGCATTAAGTCTTCGCAAAGTAAAGTATTTTGGTTGCGATGCGACAAACGGGAGATGTCATTGTGAGACAGTACAGTGGGACCATTGGATTGGAGCACAGATCAACAGTGGAGGTTAAATCGCAAACAGAGCAGTTTCGCACATCGACATTATTATTGTTTACCATTTAAGCTATTTGTTATAGTTGCCGGCATGCGGTATCGAATAAGTTGCGAAGTGCGATTGCTTTTGATTGGTCAGGTTGTGTGTGGGCCCGTAAACCACAGGTTTGCGGGGTTTGTATAAAGTTGCAGTCGTGTATGCGATAAGATAATGCGAAGGGGCGGCCAATGAAAAAGAGGCATAGGCAGAGTCGGGCAGAAGAATGTATAGTGGCACTGTGGGAAACACCACAGCTGGGTCAAGTCGGGCACCAAGGCGTCGTTACAGAACTGTGCAACTCTTGCATCATAACCAGAAAGGACATCTCAGCACTTCGTGAGGACGCATCAGCGACAACAGTTTCAACAAAACGATCAATATTTCTAGTTTTTATTTGTTTTCTCTGTATGATTGCATAAGTAATCTTAACAGTTTATGTAATATTTGTTTTTTTTGGTATCACCCATGACAGGGCTAGGAGGGACTTCCAGAGTTAGGAGCAGACAGGTCACGTGTACAGAGTGGTGCTATCAGTGGGCTCAGGAGCTTTTCGAAGGAGTTTTGAGGAGTTTTCATGGTGTCCGGAGGCATTCGCTTGATATACTCCATCATCCGAGCAGTTTGGCTTTCGTTCCGATGCATTCCGATAACTTTCGGAATTTTGAGTTATTTATGGGCTTAACTCAGCTGATTATGCTCAAGGTGGCATTTCGGGAGTAATACACGATGGAACACCTTAGTGTAATAGCTCATTGGAACCGGGACGAGGAGACCTACATGATGGGACAGTTAGACACAGATTTCAGTGACCGAAGGAGGCGTGGTAGCCAATTTACCCTTTTCTGCATTAAAAAGGAATATTTTAATAAAAGGGAAAAGTGCACCATGAATAAAATAATAATAAAATAATGCTCTAGAAGACTCGAAGAGATCTATAAAAGAAAGGGAGGAGGCCATTGGGAGATATCTTTGGAGTAGATCATTTGCTTGTGTATGAGAGGTTTGAGGACGTGGTTCTCTATTTCAGCTATAGCCCCAGGACGGAAACCCAACTTTATTTGAGGGGACTTCATTCAGGAGTTTCACAGAGCTTTAATGATTTTGGAGTGAGGATCATTCAGATCTTCAACGTGAGCTTCAGTGGATTCAGTGGCAGCTGTTGCCGGAGGGAGAGTGCAACGGTTCAGTTTTGGAGGCCAGCGCAGTGCAACAGATTTTCTTGAGGCCAGTTGTATTCAATTTATCTCAGTTATCTTTCATTTCAGCTTGTAACCCAATGATAATATAATAAAACTGAGTTATATTCCTGCATTATGATGTTATGGATTTGCATGTACTGGTATGTTTAATTTTACATGGCAATCTTCTGTTAATTATATGTTGATTTTATGGCATGTTTTGGGGTTTAAGTAAATTTAGGCAAATTCAGTGAAATATCCCATTTGGGGATATTACAGTTTAGGTTGTCGAATAGTTTCAAGAAGTTCAGTAGTTATGAATTACTTTGATATATTTAAGTAGATAGAAATAAAGAAAAAGGGTTCCGAGTTTTGGACCTTTGGATGACTTTTAATTTGGTACTGAATTTTCTTAGAAATTAATGAAAGAAGATCAAGTTTCCTGCACCTGTTGAAGTTGATATGTCTTTCTAGTTTCGCTCTATGTTTATTCCTCTTTGAATGAAGTGAAGTAATTTTGCAGCTGGTCTCTTAATTACATTTGTGAGTAAGAGTTAAGTCACCTTAATTTGTGCTCCTTCACTTCATCTTTTCTCTTTTCACAAACTCCTAATGAAACTTTAAAGTAATAGATTCTGTGTTTTCAACATATTATTTCGAGTTTCCTCTCTCTCCATGATTTCCTCTAAAACTTAAAAGTGATAGATTCTGTTTCTCAGCATATCATTTTGAGTTTCTCTTATAGTTCTTCTTTTCATTTCATTTAATTATCAACAGTTTATGGCATTGTGAAGGCTTTCATTATATTATATTATTGAGGGTATTTAGTAATTAAATTCCAAAGGTGTTAAGCGGAGGCCATTTGATATTGTAATTGTAACATACATTTATAAAATGTCTTAAGCACTGATTCCTTACCACAGCCAAGGGATTGTTTCTTGAGTTTTTCTGACGTTGTTGACGGGGACGATGAAACGAAGTTTATTTTTCCCTGGGTTTTTTACATTATTTCCTCTGGTTGTTCAATGAGGAGGAAATATTGGGTTGTATTTGTTATTTTCAAAATTCTGGCTTTCAAAAGTCCTCACACGAGGTCAGATACCTCACAGCAGATAGCCCCTGCTTTGCCAGACCCAGAAAGATTGGTTTCTAAAAAGGCTTAGAAACTTGAAATTTCTTCAATACTTGATCCTACATTGTTTCCTCCTGACATTAGTTCTCATAACCCTTTGTTTGAAGATATTTCCAAGGAACACTCTTTCTTGGAACAAGATTCTCCTTCCACACCCATTCATTTTCAAGAAGCTAAGTTAGAAGAACATTCTTTTGAGTTTGTTTCTTTTACCTTCACTCAAGCTTAACCAAATATAGTCGCTGGTTCTTCTGCCATTGTTCATCAACCCACTCCCATATAAGTTTTGCCTCCACCCTCATTCACTTTCACAGCAGGTTCATCAACCTCAACTACCCAAGGAATAGTTAACCAAGGTGTAAATATGGCAGCACCGGCCTTTTTGTTGAATAGATATGCTCCACTAAATCTTGCGCAACCAATGAATGCCATGCCTCAAGAATATCTCAAATTACTTCCTCGTTTCAATGGAGAAGATGAAGTAATTGCAGAATAACATTTACCCTTGTTTTGCACTTTTGCTGAGAATTTAAATGTAGAACATCTTGATGTTGTGATGAGACTATTTGTGCAGTCTCTAGATGGAGAGGCTAGAAAATGGTTCAAAGGTTTACCAAATGGTTCAATAAATAACTGGGAAGAGTTAGAAACTCAATTCACTCAGAGATGGGGAGAAAAGAGAGATCATGGTTACTCATTGACTGAGTTTAATGCAATTAAAAGAAGGCCTAATGAAAGCATTTATGAGTTTGTAAAAAGATTCAACAAATTGTACAATAGCTTACCCATAGGGATGAAGCAAAGGTAGTTTTTGCTGGGGCTTTTGAAGCTGATTTTAGCTTTGCATTGAGAGAGAGAAAAGCCCCTACTCTTGAGCAGATACAGACAGATGCTCTAGAGATCGAAGCTAATATGACTGCAGTTGGAAAAGAGAAATGGAAACAACCGGTCCAAGAGAAGGGGAAAGAAAAAAAAGAATCATCACAAGATCTAAGAATTGAAGATATAACAAAGGCAATGAAGCATCTAACCAATAAGCTAGCCAAAATGAAATTGGAAAATAAAAACTCCGAAAGACAAGTACAACAAAACCAAGGGGGGTTTAACCCTCAATTCAGAAGACATCCCCTGCAGACTACCTCCAAGAAAGATGCAGGAAATTCCCCCATTTATAGTCAAGACACAGAAGATCTTTCTTTTTCATGCTGCATGAAGATGCAGAATTTGTTGAAGACATAGGGAAGCAACTCTCTTCAGCAGTTGTAAATAATGAGCTGCACTCAAGGAAGATTTGGAAGTGCTACTTTGATGGTGCCTACTCCATGGAGGGCGCATGTGCTGGATTCTTGCTGATATCACCAGAAGGTAACCTCATGCCTTTCTCTTTTAAACTAGAATTTGATTCAACAAACAATGTGGCTGAGTATGAGGCCTTAATGTCAAGCCTTCAAGTTGCTAAACAAATGGGAGTTCAATGTATTTCAATTTTTGGTGACTCTGAATTGATAATAAGGCAGATTAAAAATCATTGTCAAACCAAGCATCTGAGATTGAGATCGTATCGGAATGAAGTTTGGGATCTGATAGAAAACTATTTTGAAGCCTTCAATTTTCAGTATATTTCGAGGGAGGAGAATAGATTGGCTAATTCTTTAGTAGTTGCAGCCAACACCTTCAAATCTCCAATAAATCCAAGGTTAAGGTATGAAATTGAAATTAGACATAGACCTTCTATCCCTGACAATGTCAAACATTGACAGGTGTTTGATGATGATGAACAGATAAATCAGTTCCTAACCATGATTGGAAACTTTGAAAATGTTGAGATAGACCAAGAGGAAGAACAAACAGAGCATAAAGCAAAAATAAGAAACCTTAAGCAGTCAATAGGTGAACAAAAGATTATCCAATTGAAAGATAATGTGCTCCCCAAAGGGTTGGTTCCCCTTAAAAGATTATTCAATGCTAATGATGTTGTTGTTGATTCAAAGAAAATACATCAGGAAGAAGAGATGGAAGATTGTAATTTGGGAACTCAGCAGGAACCCAAAATAGTGAAATTGTTCAAAGGTGTTCCCAAAAACTACAAAGAAAGATACATTGATATTTTTAAGAAATATATGGATGTGTTTGCCTGGTCATATGAAGACCTGAAAACATATGACAAAAGCATAATTCAGCATAAGATTCCATTGAAGGAAGGACTCAAACCACAAAAACAAAAGCTCAGACAGATCAATCCATTGTTGTTAGCTTCAATCGAAAAAGAAGTGAAGAAACTGTTGCAGGCGAAAATTATAGTCCCTCTCAGATATTCAGACTGGGTTTCTAATCTGGTCCCTGTAAGAAAGAAGAATGGATAGATAAGAATGTGTATAGACTTCAGGAACTTGAACTAAGCATCTCTAAAAGATAATTATCCTTTGCCGAAAATGGATTATGTCTTACAGAAGGTGACAGGAGCTCACATGTTGTCTATGGTTGACGGATTTTCTGGGTATAACCAGGTAGCAGTAGAAAAAGAAGATAAGAAGAAGACTGCTTTCACTACACCCTAGGGGACCTTCATGTATGCAAGGATGCCATTTGGCCTTATGAACGTAGGTGCAACATTTCAGAGGGCCATGGACATAGCCTTTGTTGGTGACAAGTTTGTAGTTATATATCTGGATGATGTAACTGTTTTCTAAGGGTCAGATGATGAACACTTGGAGCATTTGCAAAAAACTTTTCAAAAGTGCATGAAGTTTGGTCTGTCATTAAATCCCAAGAAATGTTTATTTTCCCTAGAAGAAGGTAAATTATTGGGTCACATAGTTTCTAAACAAGGAATAAATATTGACCCAGCAAGGGTGGAAGCCATTCAGACTATTCCTTTACCCAGAAGCAAGAAAGATATCTAGAGATTCCTGGGAAAAATAAACTTTCTGAGGAGATTTGTGCCCAATTATGCTGAGATTGTGAGAAGTATAACGAATATGTTGAAGAAAAATGCAGAAGTGAAATGGGACAAGGGAGCAAGAGAAGCATTTGCTAGAATAAAGGAAGCACTGCATGAAGCTCCAGTTCTGATTAGTCCAGACTATCAAAAGGCCTTTCAGGTATTCTCATTTGCATCCCCCACTACTATTGCCACTGTGTTGTTGCAGAAAAATGAAGATAGTAAGGAGCAGCTAGTTGCATTTTTCAGTAAAGTTCTCAGAGATGCTGAGCTCAAATACAATATTATGGAGAACAAGTATATGCTTTGGTCAAAGCACTGAAAGCCTTCAGGACTTATGTGTTACAATCCCAAATAATTGCTTATGTTCCTAATTCTGTTGTGAAAGACGTGGTGGTCCAAAGCGATATTGAAGGAAAAAAGGGGAAGTGGATAGAAAAAATCCAAGAGTATGATTTGGACATCAAACCCACCAAGCTGGTCAAGGGACAGGGGTTAGCGAAGTTGTTGACAGAAACAAATTTTCAAGCCTTGGGAATCAATCTGTTGGCACCAGTGGATGGAGTTGTTAATGAAGAAGGTCAAAACAAGTCCAAAAAAGGTATTCAATAAAAAATTTTGTGCTTTGATTGGTATAAAGATATTGTGCATTACCTGCTTTTCTTTTCCTGTCCAACTTCACTAAATAGAACAAAATACAGAGCTCTCAAGCTCAAGTCTCAGCCATATGTTATCATAGAAGGAAAGCTATACTGGAAAGATCCTACTGGTATTTTGCTATTATGTTTGATCGAAGGAGAATCTATTGAAGTCACCAAACAATATCATGAAAGTCTGTGTGGAGGACATTATAGCTGGAAGGTCAATGCTCATAAAATTCTCAAGTCAGGCTTCTATTGGCCAACTCTGTTTGCAGATGTTTATAGACTGGTCAGAAGTTGTCAAAATTGTTAGTTGTTTGCTGAAAAGAGAAAACTTTCTCCGTTACCTCTCATCCTAGTATTTTTTAAGAACCTTTCAGGAAATGGGGATTGGATTTTATTGGAGAGATCAATCCACCATCAAGTGGACAGTTCAAGTGGATTCTGACTGCCACTGATTACTTTACAAAATGGGTTGAAGCAATACCCACTAAGAAGGCGAATGACCATGTAGTGATGAAGTTTCTGGAGGAAAACATTTTTAGCAGATTCGGATGTCCAGTCAAAATTGTGATTGATAATGCTCAGGTATTCAACTCAGCTCGTTTCATTAATTTCTGTCAAACATATAATGTAACTTTATCACATTCCACAGCATATCATCCCCAAGGGAACAGATTGGCAGAGTACTCAAATAAGACATTGGTTAGAATCTTGAAGAAGACAATCACTCAGAATCAGATGGATTGGGATATGAAGTTGAAGTTCAACTTCGCCCTCTGGGCAGTTCGAGTCACCCCCATGAGATCTACTGGGAAGTCTCCCTATGAACTGGTTTATGGGACTCAAGCACTATTTCCTACTCAACTGGCCAAACCAGTGATTTCTTTCCTTCAAGAAGCTCAGGGAGAACCTAATGCTCTGGTAAGAAGATTGAACAAGATAATTGAATCAAGTGAAAACGAAAACAAAGTCAGGGATAACTTGATTACTTATCAGGAAAAGATGAATTTTATATTTGACAAAAAAGCAAAAGAAGTTCTCTTTCAAGCAGGAGATTTGGTACTAAGATGGGACACCAAATGAGAAGAAAAGGGGAAGCATGGTAAATTTGACCCTCTCTGGTATGGTCCATACAGAATCTCTGAGGCAAGGTCAAATAACACATTCATTCTGGAAGATCTAGATGGAGAGTCAGTGCAGCTGCCTATGAACGGGCAGTATCTAAAGCACTATTTCCAACATTAAAAGTCAGCATTCCACCATTGTAAATATCGGATTTCTCATTGTTCATGTGTCACCAAGCAATATTTGACTCCATGCCCAATGGATAAGGCACTAATATGCGGTTCTTAGCGCTTCCATGGAAAAATGCACTATCCCTTGGTGGAGCTAGATGTTCTGGCTCATTTGCATTTACCTTTGAAATATTTTTCAAAACACCAAAAAAAACATATATGTTAGAAAATGTAAAAGTTTGTATGTCGAAGAAGAATTTTGATTTATACGTTGGCACATTAACATTTCGTGATGAGATGTGAAGGTAGGTCGAAGGATTGGATGACCAGAATAAAGTTCAGGAGGGTTTTAACACCGTGGAGAAAGATGGAGTTGCACGAGTTCATTGAATGAACTATCGCAGGGAGTAGTGTGGAGAAGATGGAGCTGTAGAGCGGCGACAACTGAAGAAACAGAGAAATTGGTTAAGGCAGAAAACCTTTAGAAGATTCGCAAAGGAGGCGATCTGACGACGAGGATTAAATCGCAGAATTAAAGTGAGAGATGGACGGACCAGGTTGCATTGCAAAGTTAAGTTTGAAAAGTTGCGAAGTGGACACGTGTCGGCATAGCGCGATTTCACATTGGCGATTATTTAGTTTATGCATTAAGGACTTCACAAGTTAAACAAAATAACTTGCGATGCGATAAGAAGCGAAACTTGCGATGCGATAAAGGGAGGAGCCACGTGTTGGCACAATGATTCAGCGCATATTGCACATCGACAAGTTTAGAGTTTAGCATTAAGTCTTCGGAAGGTAAAGTATTTTGGTTGCGAAGCGACAAACAGGAGATGGCAGTGTGAGACAGTACAGCGGGATCGTTGGATTGGGGCGTAGATCAATAATGGAGGTTAAATCGCAAACAGAGCGGTTTCGCACATCATCATTATTATTGTTTACCATTTAAGCTATTTGTTATAGTTGCCGGCATACGATATCGAATAAGTTGCGAAGTGCGATTGCTTCTAATTGGTCAGGTCGTGTGTGGGCTCGTAAACCACAGGTTTTCAGGGTTTGTATAAAGTTGCAGCCTTGTATGTGATAAGGTAATGCGAAGGGGCGACCAATGAATAAAGGGGCATAGGCAGAGTCGGGCAGAAGAATGTATACTGGCACTGTGGGAAGCACGACAGCTGGGTCAAGTCGGGCAAATGAATGTATAGTGGCACTGTGGGAAGCACGATAGCTGGGTCAATTCGGGCACCAAGGCATCGTTACAGAACTGTGCAACTGCTACATCATAACCAGAAAGGACACCTCGGCACTTCGTGAGGACGCATTAGCAACATCAGATTCAGCAAAACGAACAATATTTCTAGTTTTTATTTGTTTTCTCTGTATGATTGCATAAGTAATCTTAACACTTCAGGTAGTCGAATAGTTTCAAGAAGTTCAGTAGTTATGAACTACTTTGGTGTATTTAAGTAGATAGAAAAAAATGAAAAGGGTTCCGAGTTTTGGACCTCTGGATGACTGTTAATTTGGTACTGAATTTTCTGAGAAATTAATGAAAGAAGGTCAAGTTTCCTGCACCTGTTGATGTTGATATGTCTTTCCAATTTCGCTCCGTGTTTATTCCTCTTTGAATGAAGTGAAGTAATGTAGCAGCTGGTCTCTTAATTACATCTGTGAATAAGAGTTAAATCACCTTATTTTGCGCTCCTTCACTTCATCTCTTTTCTTTTCACAAACTCCTGATGAAACTTTAAAGTAATAGATTCTGTGTTTATAGCATATTATTTCGAGTTTCCTCTCTCTCCATGATTTCCTCTGAAACTTAAAAAGTGATAGATTCTATTTCTTAGCATATCATTTGAGTTTCTCTTACAGTTCTTCTTTTCATTTCATTCAAGTATCAACAGTTTATGGCATTGTGAAGGCTTTCATTATATCAGAGTATTGAGGGTATTAAGTAATTAAATTCCAAAGGTGTTAAATGGAGGCCATTTGATATCGTAATTGTGACATACATTTATAAAATGTCTTAAGCACTGATTCCTTACCATAGCCAAGGGATTGTTTCTTGAGATACAATAGGTTGTGTCTCTTCATTTTGTTGGATAATTAAAAGGAAGGATTGGCTGTTTCCGCGGACGTAGCCCAAGTTGGGTGAACCACATATATATATGTTTCTATCTTGTTTTATATGTTATTTTTGTGTTTTTGTTTCTGCATATTTTATGTTGTTCCATTGCTCTGTAGTATATAATTTTCTAATAGGGATGACTCTTGGAGCATACGTTCAAATTATAATGAAATAAATAAAACTTCTTAAATTTCTATTCACACAATTTGATTTAAGTTTATGATGGAGTTTATTTTGTTGCCATGACTTCTTAAGAGACAAAGCTCACTGCACGAGAACATGGTGGTCTTTAATTCATGCAATTTGATTTTGTGTTAATCTTTCAGTTGATGCAAGTGTTGTGTGTTTATCTTTCTGCAATGTTATTTCCTTTTGTCTTGAATGCTGTAGTTGAACTCAGGGGTTAAGATATGCTCTCGTGATTTTGAGTAATTACTTCATGCGAATTACGGACACTAGCATCTTTATGCTCAGGTTAAACTGTAGTTGGAGACATTAAAACAATGAATAAACCATTGATCAGGTTAACCTCTGTAGTATATTTGCTTATTTAGTTGAAATTAAGTCTTAGTTGCTAGTTCCTGCACATATTGTGTTTATGTTTCACAAGATTACAAACGCCAGCCTATAATTTAATGAAGGAATTTAAATACAATTAAGTTTCCTGACAGTAATTTCTAACCAACTTAGGACTGCTGTAGCATGCAATTTTCAGCTATGTTTGTCTCTAAAAATTTGTTAAAACAACCCTCTAAGAGGCCCATCTGACCCCATAGCTAAATCTGGAAACAAAGGAACTAATTCTCCTCTTTCAGCCACCAAAAAACTCGTAAAAGGTCCAATTTTATTTTCTGTTTTGCAATTTGAAAATTAACAGCAGAAAATACTCTATTTCAGGTTGTTCCTCAAGTCATATAAACCCTCAGTTTGCTACCCTAAATTAGACTTAAAATTGCTGCACGCAAATCTTTCATTTCCAGCACCATATTTGACATTGGATTTGCTAATTAGCTTAAGAAATTTTTGCTGTTTTATACTCTTTAATTGAGCTAAATGTCATAAAGTACAAATCTGGCATTTCACTTGCTACAACCAAACCTTAAAACCAAATAACCCTTTTTACTTCATACATTGTTGGAGACAGATTGCCTTAGGAATATCCCCCTTAAGCTGGAGGAGAGCTAGCCGAGCTAGCTAAAAGAGAGATATGGCTACCAATGTGACTGTGGGTAAAGTCACCCTTGGGGTCTTACACTTATGGTTGGAACTATTACATGAAGTGAGAACCTCAGTGGTAACAAAGATAATTGATCTTTTCTTTATGTAAGAATTTCTTTCCCAGTTTGAAGTGTACCTTATGTTGAGATTTTGGGTAGCATCTGATGTGCTCTAGCTCCGAAACTTTGTGGAGGGGCTAGAACACATGAGATCTCCAAGACCCATAAATCATCTGGAGAAATTCCACCCGGTGTAAAAGTTATTCAAATAATTAAATTTTTTCATAGGGACCCTAAGCCTAACTTAGGGAAATTGAAAAATTAAAGTAAATTAATTTACACATGTGGTGAGAATGTTCTAAGTGATGTGGATCAAGCTTTCCCTAATCTTAGCCGTTAATTAGTGAATAGATCATGACTGTTGATTTCTCAACGAGAAACATATTAAAGGAAGGCTTGGGGTCAGTTGGAGAATACACACAGAGTAGCAACACTTGAGCTAAGTCAAAATTTTGGGGCGCGGTTTGTTGAGAATTTTTGAATGAACTTGCAATGCTAGTGAGGGGCAGATCGATAAGGGATGTTTTGATCCGAGGCCAATAATACATAAATCAGAGTGGCAGATCCGTACTAGACAGCATAGAGGCCAGCAAGAGGGACATAGCCCAGCCAGGATGACACAAAGGCTTCATGGTGACGTAGAGGCAGTGCAGAGCCCAAAAGGGTGATGCAAGGGCAGCCTGTGCTTCGCAAAGGCTACACTGAGCAGGAAAGGCTGACGCAGAGGCTGGAGGGACAGCGTTGGGGTTCCAGTGGGCCAGAAAGGGCTCATATTCAGTAATTCCCTTGAGGGTTTGAATCAGCCATATTTTCTGTCTCCGAGTGATAAGGTACATATGACGTGAAATTCTCTGTCGGGCAAGCCACTACTAGTGCCCTTAATGTATTCAGGTTATGCTTAATAATAAAACCCTCAAAGAGTTGCTGCATCGGTTTTCCCACATTGGGTTTTTTTGAGGACATTTGTCCGAAAAATCATGTGCACCCTTTGTTATATGTGCGCTATGGTTCAGTAAATGATCTGTATATGTGAAGGCTGTAGATTGTGTTTACTATGATGTTTTTTTGAATATTTCAGTTAAATAACTTGTGTATAATAAAACAAGTAGGAAAAGTAAATCAATATTCTTTCTGTGTTCAGAAATTTCCACACCTTATGCATTTATAATATTCTTATAGCTATGAAGTTGATTATTTGGCAAATTATTTTTCCCATGTTCAATAGGAGAAGGTAGAAAAGCTTCAGAAACAACTTGATGCATACAATTTTGGTAACAAGAAAAGAGGACGCAAGGTGGTTTCATCCCAATCTATTCCACCTTCAATGTTGGATACAAGCAATTTGCTTCCAAGTCAAGTAGATCCAAAGACGCTTCCGCATACACACGTTCCTTCTGGTGAGTTTTTGGATAAGTTATTTGTTCATTGTTTCAATTTTTCATTTCCATTATTTTCAGTTTTGATACAATTTCAATTATCCCCGTTTGTAAACTTAGAAAATTGATATGAACATGTATAGTTATTGTAAATTTGAAATTAGAGCTGACTTCTTTTGATTTCCACATTCTAAAATGCATTTGATGACAAAATTCCAATGTTACCCAACTCGGAATCGACAATAAATAGACGAGGCCAAAGATTGAAGAGTTTTAATCGGATGGGGAAAAAATCAGTGAATACAATAAATAAACATTTACACATATTGAAAATAAATAAATAAATAAATAAATAAATTAAAAAAAATATATAAATAAAAATAAAAATAAATAAATAAATAAACAAATAAATAAATTTTTCATTGGTATTCATTAAAGCCATGTCCAAAAAATGCATAATATCAATAGATGTCCAAAATATCATGAATGAATATGAATCTCATATATGTTATGAGTCCAAACATGATCCAAAGTACAAAGTCCTGACTCCTAACCAGTGACTGCATAGAACTAGAAGCATCTACTTCTAAAAGTTTACAAAATACTGCATACTAATCAGTGAAAAGAAGTAACTAAGATTCTAAGAGTGGGAACTGTTGGAAAGACTGAGAGCGGGGTGAATCAATAATTCCCTTAATCTCACAATTGGTTAGTTGTTTTAAACATTCAGAGTAGTAAAATAAACTCATGAATCATCATCACATCAATGAACAGTACACAATTTTTTTGTCTCAACCAAATGTTGTGTTATGTATGATGTACATACAAATTTACCAGATAAATTTGGAAGGAAGTACAAGGCTCCCCAAGGGTTTTACCAGCAAGCTAGAAGGAAGCAAATGCTCCCTGAATGGTTTGGGCTCCCGTACCAGGGATAATGAGCCAACTAAAATCAAGGTGCAGCCTCAGCTGCTGCACTCCACTGCCACTGCTGTCCACTGCTAGTCTGCTACCACTGCTGCTCCAGTTGTCCAGTACTGCTACTGCTGCTACTGCTGCCACAACTGCTACCATTCCCTGTCACTCCTGCTCCAACTGCTACTGCTGCTAGTACTACTACTGTTGCTACTCACTGTTGTTGTTCCACCTGCTGCTACATGCTGTTGTGCTCACAAGGTCACTATTGTGCAAGATTACCAACAACTGTTACATCAAGGATCACTGCAATGTTATGAACACTCTTATAGGATGAACATCAGTGTGAGCTTCACCAAGCTATACCAGTATCATCTTCAAACCTCCATGCCACAATCTCAAATGTATAGTTAGACAATAACAACTTGCTCACTGTTATAAGTTCATCACCTTTTGCATAGATCCTAGCAGTATAAGTTAGGTCTGCTAGTGAACACCAATCACACCAGCCTTTGTCAAACCCTTGCATTCAAAACACCATGCAACATAAGTTAATGTTCTATTCTGGCAACCATGCTCTGTTCAAATCAAAGATGAAAAAATCGCGATCGGGATAAAATCGCCGAGGGGAAAAAATCGGAAAAAATCGTAAAAATCGGGAAAAAATCGGCACATACAAAAATATTCATTTTTTTTCAATTTTTTTAATATCTAAAGCATCTACAGCATAAAATAAATGCATTGACACATAAATATGAAAAAAAAACTAATATATAAGATCATGTCTAGTGCTACATCACACATAAAAGTTTAAAACTGAATCCTGTCCTGAATACTAAGTCCCGAGTCTCAAGAGTCAACTCAGCCTCAAAATATCAACAAAAAATATAATAATGTATCTCATATCATGAGTCATAATGTCATATACAAAGGAATGTCAATGCACCATATAACCTATGGTCCTATACTATTGATTTCCTCTGCCCCTCTTGCGAGAAAATACAACAGCTTTGCCTTTCTCTCTAGATGAAGAAGCTGGCGGGACTGGCAATGGGCTCTGTTGTGCTCTAGAAGTAAAAAATGAAATACCAGAACGGGAACCTGAACCACTAGGAGCTAAAGGAGGCAGACCATGTCCTCTACCAGTAGTACTAGAAGAAGCTGGCGAGGCTGGCAATAGACTCTGTTGTGCTCCAGATCCTGAAGCACCAGGAGCTAAAGTAGGCAGACCACGTCCTCTATTGGTAGCAGGGGTAGGTGGTGTCACCTCCTCCTCCTGTTGTTGCTCCTCCTCCTCCTCCTCATGAAACTCATCATTGATTCATCGCTACTAGAAATGGGATCATCAACAAGAGATACATAAACATCATCTAGCTCCAAGTCTTCAGACTTGGATTGCTCAACCTTATAACATGATAAAAATTGAAAAAGTTTAACATGCCTAACCAATGATTTTGGTTTGAGTGAAGGGTTCATCTCCTCAACCTTAAAATGCGGTAGAAAAAGATTAACATTCCTAACCAGTTGTTTTCCTTTGAGTGAAGGGTACATTCTTGTTAAGGCCACAGTAGGGGAGTTCAACAATCAATACCACCAACATCAACAAAGTTCAACAATCAATGCCACCAGCATCAAGGTTCTTAAAGGACTTCATACTCTTGATCAAATGCCAATCTCATACCCTTACACATAATAGAATCAAATGGAAACAATGCAAATCCACAAACCCTGAAAGCCTGAAAACCATAAGTCTGCTGAATTTTGAGTGAAATCTAAAATTCTAGTTTCTCCATATGAAATCCAATGAGGTCGAAACCACTCTTAAACATCCCGAGTCATTTCATGGTAATGTTAAAAATTTAAGTAAAAGCATCCTTTTACTGTAAGAATTTAACATTACCATTCACTGCCAACAGGGTGTGTCAGGAAAATGAGAGGGCTGCAAAAATGACAAAAAAAAAATCGATTTTTGAACTTATAGGGTTGCTGTTTGATGGGCCCATGATTTTTACCAAAAAAATCGCGATTTTTTGGCGATCGGTGATTTTTTCAAAAAATCGGGAAAAAATCGCCGATAAAATCGTTGAGTTGAAAAAATCGCGATAAAATCGCGATTTTTTCATCACTGGTTCAAATACTGCCCTTAATCCACTGCCACTGAATACAGCTGATGAAAAATGCCTTTTCAAGCTTATGTTGCACATCAACTTTGATCATACAAGGCAACAAGACTGTAATGTTTCATTTTTAACTTTTAATCAAAGGACATATCAAGCCCTATCACAATAACAATTTGTTAGTAAATACGCATTTTGCCTCTGCTGTTACAAGGTTAGCAGCAATACTCTTCAGCTCGATCTTATGGCAATACATCAGAGATGTTGCAGAAATCATTGTCTCAGTATCACCGTCTCACTGTCATATGCTGCCACAATAATGTTGTTGCAATGGTTATATCAACACAATCATTCCATCAAGTTGACTGTCTTACTGTCTACAAGTTCATTCAGTCATCACTGTCACGGAGATACAACATCACTACCAAGTCAAGGTCACTATCATTAGGTCATTTCCAGGGGTTACTGCCATACAACCTTTTTACCATAACAAGGATTACCCACATATCAAGTTTCTTGTTCATTTACAATGAAATTTTGTCAGTCACGCAGATCACTTTAAGGTCACAACCATATGAGATTCAATGTCATATTACAGGTTGCTATCTTGTTGTCGTATAGCTCATCGTTACGTCATCATATACTCACTCATCAACAACGGAATGTGCTTGGTCAAATAAATGGCAACAGGTCTTTAGTTCTGCAATGTAACTGCCTCAAATCTCTCAACCACTATATGTGAGTCTCTTCATTATGTGTTGTAGAGCTGATGCCTATCTACAACTCAAGAAAAACTCATATGCTCAGCAATTCATTAATTAAAATCCCATATGCACTACAACTACCAGAAGTGTCTCATGCCTTCACTGATGCTTCAAAGATATAGGTCTTGGTAATATCCAAATAGGTAAGTTGCAAAATCATGGCTCAGGTTTCAGTTTTGTTCCTTTCTTTCTACTACAAAACCTTACCCTAAAGAGGGCCGAATCTCATGGATGAGTGCAACAGATCTATACCAAACAATCTTAAAAAATAAGACCACATGCTGGATAAAATTCAAAACTGCACTTGTCATATTGTTGTGTAAATCACTTTCTCACTGTTGTATCTGCATCTAATCCCTCTCTGCAATGTTGCTTCAAAAATTTCACAACAGGGCTTATATTCTCCTTGGATATATCCACACTGCATAAGCGAAGCCCACACTGTTTTAACCAATCACTGACAATCCAAGACTACTGTAGATGGTGCCAGAAATTATTCAGGACCAAGACAGCCTTTTGTGCTTGGGTTACAGTTTTATGATTTAGGTGCACAAGCATACAAAGTTCTTACACTATTCAACACAAATATTTCTCAGTCACAACAAATTGTTCTACCATTCAAGAATCGTTGTCGTTGTCAACCAAAATAGCTCGTCATAGATAATCACAGTCAGGGGAACTCACAGCTATGGTTGTGATCATTACGGTCCTCAATATCAAAGAGGAATACGTTTGTCATTGCCACTTTAGGGAATGCAAATCGCCACACAGAATTGGACTTAGCATTGTAGAGTTTCTATTCTCAACACAAAGACGAAGATCACTGACACAGGTCAACCCTGCAATTGCACTTCAGTGTAAGATCAGCATGCTCTGATCATGTTCACCCTCGGATTAGAATTCACTTGTTTTATTCGGCTTAACGCCTGGACCAATTGCATCCTAATTGATCGATTATCCACAGTTATGAAGGCCACAAATCATTCATAGTCACAAATCTGAAACATTGTCCTTATGCCACCATTACAGGGATAATTCTTGAAGAGCTAGCAACTTCAGAGCCACAATCCAAGACTTCATCGCTTGCAATTTCATTTCAATTGCGCTATTGTCAATGCACAGGTTCTGTGGTTTTAACTTTTGAGTCTTGTTCAAATCGTGCTCAGAGCTTGCCCTAGCAGAGTGCCAAATTTGCTGACAGGAAATTCCCACCGAAACCCTTGCAAAACTGATCAATGAGTCCCAAAAGGAAATAGCCAAACACCTTGCCGAATGGCCTCCTTGTCAGATAAATAAGGTCGCTGACATAGCTATGATCCACCTACAAAAATGCGGAAGGAGCCCAGCGAAACCCAAAATCACACAAAGAGAAACAAAGAACCAAACCCTTTTCAAATTGTCTCTATGGAACTTCAAGCCTTCTACTGGCCATAGAGAAACTTTGTTCTTTTGCTTGTAATATACATTCGATCCTTGCTCATCAAGAGAAATATAGACTGCTTATATAGTTTACATTTGATCCTGTCTC
Source organism: Pinus albicaulis (assembly GCA_034641835.2). Classification (NCBI taxonomy): domain Eukaryota; kingdom Viridiplantae; phylum Streptophyta; class Pinopsida; order Pinales; family Pinaceae; genus Pinus; species Pinus albicaulis. The sequence goes on along the minus strand of CM076569.1, from coordinate 241,724,184 downwards.
CATATTTCTGATCTTCCAATTGTGCATGCATTCATTGTGAAACCTGTTTTCTCTGCCAGACCCTGGTGGTCTTGTCTTCCTACTTGGTGAATGATTTTCCTTCCTGGTGCTATGAAGTCCATGTCAAGCCGCTTCTACAATCTCGTGCAAAATGGCCAAAATTACGACATAGGTAGCACTCTACATCTGGTCTGCGTAGTGGAGAAAAGGTGTTGTAACTTTTGCTTTCAAGGGCATATTGGATTCTGTCTTGTCTTCCAGAAAATCTCCCTCTAGGGCTTTTGATAAAACCCTCTATCAATACTCCTGCTATAATCCCTGCGCTCTCCAACTCTATGTCCAAAGTTAGAACATGCATAGCAATAACCATAAAATGTGTCTGCATACCTGGGTGTATGGGGTGATGATCTCCAAAAGCTGTCTCACCCTTGAGAAAGGCTTTATTGCTCTCCACTTCTGAATTCTCTTCTATAATTTGGCGTTTTGAATGCATCATCTTGATACATTTGTCTTCCCACTTTTGGTGTTTGTTGACTTTTGCAAAACTTTGACTTTGGGCTTCTCTTCATTTTTGGCACGTGGCTTCTTTTCTTCTTTAACAAGTGGTTTTTCTTCATCTTTGGAGCAAGGCTTCTCTTCATGAGGTTTCTTTCCATCTTTGTTGTGTAACATCGCTTCCTCTTTGACATCTTCATCCTTGTAGCGTGAGGACTCAGCAACGTATCCAAGACCTATCTTGATAAGTGGTGATCTTTGGCAATTAAGAATGTCATCCAAGACTTGCAAACTCCTCAACTTACAATTCAACTTATCCATTCTCAAGGTGACAATTTGTTGTTCATGTTTCATGCAATCCTCTTCCTTTTTCTTCAACTGACTTCTATAGACTTCCTCGATACTTTTTGCTTCTTCAAGTTCCCTCTTCAAGGAGGTGATAAGTTCTTTATCCTGCTTGTTCCATTTATTTGGCCTTTCCAAGAACTTCAAGAGTTTGAGATATGCAACATCTTCGAAACAACTATCAGCATTCTCCTTCGATTTCGCCATCTTAGATGCTATGAATCTGCCTTCAAGCAGTTAAGCTTCCAACGAAGAACCTGCTCTAATACCAATTATTGGTAATACTGAAAGTGGGGTGAATCAATATTTCCCTTAATTTCACAATTGATTAGTTCTTTTAAACATTCAAAGCATTAAAACAAACATAGGAATCATCATCACATCAATGAACAATACCCAAAAAAAAATTCTCAACCAAATGTTGTGTTATGTGTGATGTACATACAAAATTTTCAGAGAAATCTGGAAGTACAACACTACCCAAGGGTTTTACCAACAAGCTAGAAGGAATCAAATGCTCCCTGAATCATTTGGGCTCCCGTACTAGGGATATTAGTTTCTGAACATGTTCTATGCCATTTCAGATTAGGGCACACAATGCGGGAGATAGAACATACTAGCCTTGGAAGTCGATGGAAGACAAGCCAAAACAGAGATGATGAATGGTTGCGTTACAGCGATCAACAGGATGCTTCTACCAACAAAGTCTCCAACAGGTCATTCAGCCAAGCGTGTCACACATAACCCTAGAACAACCCAAACAAAGAACGTAGCTCCAACGCCATCAAGAGAGAAGGAATTCTTCCACACAATGTGTGTAAAATGAACTCCAAGTCTCTCCAATATATAAGCATCTTTGGGGGTGTGTGACATGTCCTTTAAGACATTTAAGTCTATATTTGATTCTAGGCCGACCTAGCACATAAGTGGAATAAATTCAAAGTACATGTTCTGCTCATCTGATCGAGATGATCTTTAGATCAATCTTACACCTCTCCGAAAGAAGAATCCAATAAAAATATTGGGATCGTCATCTGAGCAGCACAACCCAGAGTTTGGACCTAGTTGTCCAATTTTAACACTCCCTCTCAACTAGGGAGAACTCCGTCCACTAGTGCAATCCAAACATCGTGCGTCATCCCGTCGTAACTTGCTTTGCTGGCCTCTTTATTTTAGAACAAAAGTGGGTCAGTCACAAAGACATCATACCTGACTGACAGATTCAACCCAGAGGTCCGAAACCTCTATAGGACTCACAAAGAGTCAGATACCAACCTGAAGTTGGTTTACCTGACCCGAAGTCAGTTGGAGGTCTGAAACCTTACTAGGACTCAAGAGAGTCATATACTAAACCGAAGTTAGTTTTACTGACCCGAAGTCAGTTGGAGGTCCGAAACTTCACTAAACTTGATCCTAGATCAAGTTGTTGGACATGTGCCATCCTATACATAGAGAGTACGGCAATCTCCGATGCGTCCATCGGTCTTGCTATGGTCTCTATTCACATTTCCCACCTCATTGGCCAAATGAGAGGTACTTCCCATGAGTCCGAAACTCCATGGGTAGGATGCATACGGGGCACAGATCAGAGAGAGGTAAACCATCTCAATATCATCACGGTGGGGTAGAAGCACACTAACTAGGTTTGGCAAGCCTAGCCCTGTGGTTGCTTATAGCACCAAAGCTATCCCCAAAACCCCCTTGGAGCTCCCAGAGCTCATCGTCCAACAAGACCCTCAGAATAGGGTCGTTCCATGATTCCAAGATGATTCCAAGATTCTCACGGAAGGTTGGGAACATGACCTTCCCCAAGGGCATTGTGAGAATATCCACGACCTGCTCATCAGTTCCTATATGATCGAGCCTTACGGCACCTCGTTGTATCATATCCCGGATAAAGTGGTACTAGCCATCAACATGCTTGGATCAATCGTGGAACCCAGGATTTTATGACAAATGAATCCCCCTCTGGTTATCACAAAGGATAACGGTGGCATCTAGCACATGCTCGAACAACTCACTGAAGAGCTTTCACAACCAAGTGACTTCACAATGGGCCATACCTGTTGCAATGTATTCGAACTCAGCGGTGCTCAAGGCTACCGACTTCCATTTCCTGCCCAAAGCAGATCTACTTGTGAAGTAGCATCCAGATGTGCTCTTACGATCCACCACACAGCCAACCCAATTGGCATTAGTATATCCAAGGAGTGTCATGCTCCCGGCAGTGTAACTCAACCCATGGTCTATCGTGCCACAGAGATATCTCAAGAGTTTCTTGGCACCAACCTAGTGAATGTTATGATCAAACACGTGTTGACTAAAAGTGTTCACTGCACAACATACGTCCGAACGGGTGTTCACTAAGAACATCAGGGCCTCTACGAGTTGACGATACTCAGTAGGATTTGCTAACACGGGCCCAACAGCGCTACCACTCAACTTCTTAAAGTTGAGTTCCATCGGTGTCGACACGGACTTATAGTCCACCATACTAGAAGCTTCATAATGTATTTTCCTTGAGACTTCCAGGCCTAGGAAGTAATGCTTCAGTCCTAGGTCCTTCAGCTCGAATTCAGCAGCGAGCTCCCTCTTGCACTGATGAATGAGAGGGTCAGCATTTGTCAGGGAGAGGTTGTCCACATACAACACCAGAGTGGGAGGCTTCTTTTTATCAACTTTTGAAGTAATCAGCATTACTATGAGTGAACCTTAGCTTCATCAGGTAGCTATCTATCCTCTTGTACCAAGCTCTAGGTGCTTGCTTCAACCCATAGAGGGCTTTCTTCAACCTGCAGACATGGGTATCCCGATCCTGGACTTTGAACCCTAGAGGTTGCTCTACATACACCTCTTCCTTTATTGCATCATGCCAAAAAAAACAGTCTTTACTTCTATCTGATGGAGATTTTGTCCTTGCGTAGCAGCAAGCGAAATAATAGATTATAGGTGAAATAATGATCAGTGCCTTCCAAGAGATGTCTCAGGCAACACAATTTCCCATCAGATCCATGCTTAATCTTATATCGAGGTGACAACAACTTTGTTCTGATCTAGGAACCATATCCCAGACATCATCCTCGCATCCTTCCAGGCTTGTTGCCTTATAGCTTCTTCAAATGATCTAGGCTCATATTGTACTTATGGCTTCTTGGTTTTCCTCCGGAATTTCCCCCTCTGAAGCCATATGTCTCTGAGCCATGAGGATCTTCTTTCGTTCAGCAATGATATTAGCTCAAGAGCATATACAGTTGTATTCTCCCTCTTAATGCCAACTTCTCTCGAGAGAGAAGACATCTATTTTAAATGAGGGCATCCCAGACACCGGCTTGGAAAGGAGTCTTATTCTCATCCAAGACCACAAGCTTTAGCTGAAGACTCCAACAACGTGACTGAAAACTGCAAAAAAAACTTCTCAGTTCACATTTTATCATTACGCTCCAATGTGAGACTGATGCTTACTGCTACATAGGTGTCTATCTATGTCACCGTCCAATAGGGAGAATATATCAACAAGCCTCAGCTTGTGTTAGAAGTTCTTACAACAACTACCTGTTATTCTGAGGAGATCTGTTGTAGCTTCCTCAAGCAGCCTTCTCAGACTTTTTATCCTGCACTTGAGGTGTTCATCTACTACATCTGGCATTGCATTTTGCTTCCAGATCTGCCCATTTGCAGTGAATGGTTGACTGATCTAAGGCTCCAAGGCTTTAGATCTCAGTTCTGTGATTTGTCATTTGGTCAAGACACTTTCTAAGGTCACTGCCACTAGGTTGAGTTCAGATATATGCTAGTTCACAACCCCTATCACTAGTCAGCTGTGCCAGTATCACAATACTCTCAGATGAGGTACTTTACTGCTCCTGAATGTAGAGATCTTAAAGACTTTGCCAAGTACATCGAAACAATTTCTTTGTCTTCACTTGAAATCTTGTCTATGCCATATGCACAGATTTGGGAATTATTGTGATTGGTCTGCATCTAACTTTAGCTTGAATCTGTGGCTGCCTTAGATCACACAGTCAAAAACTCATGTGATAACCACACGGCTTGCTATTGTGGTCTGGCTTGCAGCCTACCACAACACTCATCATGCTGCCTTCAAACAAGATTCAGCAAGTCTGTCTTTACAAAATTAGTGCAACGAAGGATAAGTCCAGGAAGACCTGGAACTATGATACGCCATGCATTATTTCAGTAAATGTAGATTGATCACTACATTCTTTCACTTTGTTGTCTGCAACTCTTAATTCAATCATTCTTATAAGCCATAACAAATGCCTTGCATTCACACATGCTGTATGCAGGTTCATCTGTTGCATAGTTTCAATTTCATCATGATCTCCTCTTAGATTAGGACTGGAGTACTCCTCCAATGGATCCTTCATTGTTCTCAAATTTGTAGTTACTACATTGTCCAAAACTAAGCGAACAACATAGCGAGATGAAGAGTCCCGCAACAGCTTAGCCACAAATGCCTTAACAGTTGCAACAAGCAGTGATCTGATTTTGGAGTTAGGGTCTACGGCCTACCACTGGTTGCTCCCAGCTCTCCACGCAGATGTTCCAGCCACCAAAAGACCCTTAACACAGCCCAGTATTGCCTCTCCTAGATGCGGCCTAAGCTGCCCAGCAATCTGAGCCTGAACAACCCTTGAAATTAGCCCAAACAACCCTTCAAAAGTACAAGCAGTCACCTACAGGACTGCTGCCCAATCACAGAAGCCTCCACACTGTCTCAGACCTCCTCCAGGTTGTTTATTTGCTCCTTGTTGCGGCTTCTAGCTTCACCGAAATTTATAGAGAAACCTTTTGTGTATTCTTTAATATGTTTATCTGATTGCCTGGTCTGAACTGATCCTTCAAACACGGATCCAACACCAACAAGATGCATCAAAATGCATACCTCCAGCTCATCGTTTGAGGTCTAATTTTTTTTTTCCTCTTTTCTGCAGTCCTCCTAGGCCTAGTTAGGGTAACTTCACAGTCATTACAACCCTCCAATACTGCCCAGATTTCTTCCTTAGGGCCTGCGACTGTCCTTCAACAAGAGGCTACCCCTTCACGTTGCAAGTTTAGGGCAGTTTCAAGCCCTTAACATAGACCTGACCTCCCTTAGTTACAGCGGCATCCTACAGGACTTTAGACAAGCCTGTGGCAACCTCTTTTTAGGACTGTCCACCCTCAAAAGGACCCTCAAACAAGTCCTCCCTGTCTCGGCCCTCTGACAACAACTTCGGCCTCCTGAAATAGGCTTCAGACAACCCTATTTCTCCACGCTGGCCGTACTCCTTTGTTGCGGCGCAAGACAGTGATCTTCCTCCTCCAATGAGCTAGACTTCTTGTGTATGTGTTGCACAATGGATCAATAGATCGGAGATTGCAATTTAACACAAATTGGGCATTGTCTTCCCCTTAAAGCTCTGATACCATGTTAATTTCTGAACATGTTCTATGCCATTTCAGATTAGGGCACACAATACTGAAGGAGATAGAACATACTAATAGATCGATGGAAGACAAGCCAAAAACAGAGATGATGAATGGTGGCGTTATAGTGATCAGCAGGATGCTTCTACCAGCAAAGTCTCCAACAGGTCATTCAGCCAAGCATGTCACACATAACCCCAAAACAACCCAAACAAAGAACACTCCATAGATACGTAGTATCAAGAATGCAACTCCAACGCCATCAAGAGAGAGGAATTCTTCCACACAATGTGTGTAAAATGAACTCCAAGTCTCTCCAATATATAAGCATCTTTGGGGGTGTGTGACATGTTCTTTAAGACATTTAAGTCTATATTTGATTCTAGGCCGACCTAGCACATAAGTGGAATAAATTCAAAGTACATCTTCTGCTCATTCGATCGAGATGATCTTTAGATCAATCTTACACCTCTTCGAAAGAGGAATCCAATAAAAATATTGGGATCGTCACCTGAACAACACAACCCGGAGTTTGGACCTAGTTGTCCAATTTTAACAAGGGATAATGGCCCAACTACAATCAAGCTTCAACCTCAATTGTTGCACTCCACTGCCACTGTTTTACAGTACTACTACTGCTCCAACTGCTCACTGCTGCTATTGTTGCTCCAACTATCCACTGCTCCCATTGTTGCTAGTAGTCCCTATCACTCCTGTTCCAACTGCTACTGCTATTGCTACTCACTGTTGTTGTTCCACACGATGCTACACGCTGATGTGCTCACAAGGTCATTGTTATGCAATATTACCGTTACATCAAGGATCACTGTAATGTTAAGAACACTCTCATAGGATGAACATTGGCGTGAGCTTCACCAAGCTATACTAGTATCATCTTCAAGCCTCCATGCCTCAAACTCAAATGTATAGTGAGACAATAACAGCTTGCTCACTGTTATATGTTCATCACCTTTTGCACAGACCCTAGCAATATAAGTTAGGTTTGTTGTGTTGATTTTTCATAGACCTACATTGTTCTTTTCTTTGATAGTTGCATTTCTTCAATAACATGTTAAATTCACTCCAAAACATTATATCATTATATAGATCTACATTATTAACCATCAGCATGAGCAACTATATAGAAAGAACAATAACATCATGGTCATCTAAGCAACGAAACTTAAAGGAACAAAGGAATAAAAACATGCACACATAGATGTAGGAATTTACAGGGTAAGTTTCTTAGATCAAACACCAAAAGTCACCGCTCACAAACAGATCACAAATCAGTACACTAGTATTTGACGTAGTTAAAACCCTCGAAGAGGGAAACAGTCCACGACTTGAGCCAACATGGCCACTTCAGGCAATTTATTAATATAAAGAAAGAAAATTTACATAGGGTTCTCTCATAAACGATTACTGGGCAAATGGCCCTCCATGCTCTTTAAATAGAGATCATAAACCAATCAGGTGTTAAGCCACGGATCAAGTGTCAGTAATACCGAGGAGAGAGTGAATCGTCGGATCACTACATATCGTGACCGTCGGATTATAAGTTACAAATGTACATAGTAAAGAAACACACTTTACCTAACTCTATGCTAGACCAAGTTATACTTAACTATTTCCTATGTGTTGGAATATCCTAACATCCCCCTTTAAGAACAACTTGAGATAGGACTGAAGGATTTACAAAGGTGACACAAAAGGAGACTATTTCCTATGTGTTGAAATATCCTAACATCCCCCCTTAAGAACAACTTGGGATAGGATTGAAGGATTTACAAAGGTGACACAAAAGGAGACTATTTCCTATGTGTCGAAATATCCTAACATTGTCCCTTAAGAACAACTTGGGATAGGATTTACAAAGGTGACACAATAGGAGAAGGGAGGCATTAGAGCCTATCCCTCCTTAATGATAACTTTCCTGAACTCCAAGCATAGATCGAAGTTTGGTAAACTTTGCTTCTGTGAGAGCCTTTGTAAAGATATCAACAACTTGATCATTGGTTGAACAATACTGTACTTCAAGAACACGATCATGAATGAACTTTCTGATGAAGTGTATGTGAAACTCAATGTGTTTCATACGCTGATGTTGAACTGGATCTTTGTATAGTTGAATGACACTCTGATTATCACACCAAAGTGTAGTTGGGCATTGCTGATGAAGACAAAATTCGGTCAGGATCTGACAAAGCCATAGGGCTTCCTTGCTGGCTTCAACTGCACCACGATACTCTGCTTCTGCTGAAGAAAGAGAGATGACACTTTGTTTCTTGCAAGACCAAGTAATTGTTGATTTCTATAGCATCAGAAAGTGTTCTAAGTCTCATTTTTGGTAGAGAGGCTTAGATATCAGTGATCCAGAGAACCCATAAATCGTTTGTGGAAATTCCACTCGGATATGACTTTATTAAAATAATTAATTATTTTAATGCAGACCCTAAGTATAAACTTATGGAAATTAAATAATTAAAGGGTATTAATAAAGCAGAGTGTGAATCTTCTAGAAGACGAAGATCAAGTGATCTTTTAATCTGAGCCAGTGATTAAAGATATAATCTTGGCCATTGATTCATCAACGAGAAGACTATAAGAAGAGACTTGAGGGCCATTTGGAAATCATGCTGGGGACATTCTCAGTACCCTAAGGAAATCGATTCTAAAGCAAGGGAAATCGATTTCAGTGGGTGAGTTTGTAGAGGCTGGGTTGCAGAAACAGAAGGAGGAGGGAGAAGTCAGTTATTGGGAAGCAGGTCTCAGGAGGGTGAAGGGAAGGGTGAGCTGATTAGCAGCAAGAACCCCTCCACGCAAAATCACGCAGTCCAGAGAGGGACTACACAAAGCATCCACGCTGGATGACGCAGAGGGTGAAGGAGGTCACCCCGAGTGTCTAAAAATTGTCTGGGAGGTCCAGAAAATTCAGCCAGGTGTTTGCTAATTTTTCTCTATTCATCAGACTCCTGTAAATATACTTTCCATTTCTGAAGATAAATATAAAACCCTCATTTATTGCACTGGTTTTCCCACATTGGGTTTTTCCAGGGACAATTGTCCAACAACATCTGTGTTCATATGGTTATTTCTATTGTGCTATTGGTGTAAATTATCTTTTTGTTCTTATGCTTTTAGTGATAGTAAAGATTTGCAAATGTGTTTATTTCAGAATTTACTAAAGCATCTGTAAATAACTTATCTCATAAGTAGGAGAAATAAACCAAGTATTGCAGAAATATTTTCCGCTTGAAAATTTCACATGGTATCAGAGCAAAGGGCTAAAAACAGGAAGGGAGGATCTGCTATGGACCAAAGGAAGGGTTCAGGCAGTCAAAGGGACTCACACAGTCCTCCAGAGCACGCAAAAATGCAGAGAGAACATGACATGAAGGCGCTGGCATCCAGACTAGAGGAGGATCTTGCTTGTGTGTCAAGCACGCCTCCTCTAGGTGTTTGATATATTGACAATGGAGCATCTGCTCATATGACGGGGGTTCGAGAATGTTTTCCGAGCTATCAAGAAGAGTAGATGAATTTTTAAATAACTATGGGAAATATGGAAAAATGTACCCCCATTGGGAGAGGTACTGTAACATTTCAGATGAATAATGGCAAAAATATTCGAACCACGAATGTTTTGCATGTACCAGGCTTGGGGATGAATTTACTCTTGGTGTCTCAACTTCAGAACAAGGGCTATGATGTATACTATATTCAAGATAAGGTGTATGTCAAACGCCCTAACTGGAGCAAAAAGGCACAAAGCGGAGTAAGGAGTCACAAGCTGTATAAGCTCCAGCTTGAATCTCTGGTGGCCCTGATCGGCAGCACAGACGAAAGAGATCTGAATGAGTTATGGCACAGAAGGATGGTGCATCTACATCATGGAGCCTTGGGGATTCTCAAAAATACTGTCATAGGGGCTCTTGAACTCAGCACAAAGAAAGACAAAGTTTGCAGGGGATGTGTACTAGGGAAGTACGCTAATGCAACATTTCGAAGAAGTAGCAGCACAGCCAAAGGTGTATTAGAGTTAATACACTCTGACATTTGTGGTCCGATGTCCACAATAGCTCTCAGTGGGGCAAAGTGTTTTTCCACCTTCAGTGATGATTATTCCAGGAAAACTTGGATCTATTTTCTGAAGACCAAGGATGAAGTTTTTAATCGGTTTAAAGATTTCAAAGTATTGGTGGAGAAATCTATAGGAAAGAAGATCAAGAAGTTGAGGTCAGATAACAATGGAGAATATATCGATAAAGACTTCACAAATTTCTGTGCACAGGAAGGCATCAAGAGAGAGTGGACAACTCCTTACAATCCAGAACAAAATGGAGTCGCAGAACGGAAGAATCAGACCATAATAGAAGCTGCAAGGGCAATGTTGTACGACCAGGAGATGCCCAAATTCTTATGGGCAGAGGCCTGCAGCACAACAGTTTATATTCAGAACAGAGTTCCCAATAGAGCTTTGGGGAAGGTTACTCCTGAAAGTGTGTTCACAGGTAGCAAGCTAGAAGTGAGCCACATCAGGATATTCGTGAACATAGCATTCTGCTACGTTCCAGAGGAAAAGAGGAAGAAGCTGGATCAAACAGAAGAAAAGGGTTTTCTGATGGGCTACAGTGAGAATGCAAAGGCATACCGCGTCTATATTCCAGAGAGCAGAAAAGTCGTGGTAAGAAGGGATGTAAAATTTCTGGAGGAGAAAGCCTTTAGGAAATCTCAGGAGATGGCCAGAGATACGCAGATTGAGGAAGATCCACTGGTTCAACCTTCAACGACCTATGGAGGAAAGGTCCAATGCCTCTCCAATGCACAATCTTTCCGAGGGAAGCTCCTCCGATGAAGAACAAGAGGAAGAATAGGTGAGACCGCCCACCACTGATGGGAGACCGAGCAAAGAACTCCAATAGATTCTTAGAGATGCAGAAGGATTTGTTGGAGCACCTAGAGAAGGGAACAGGATAAGGAAACAACCTGACAGATATTAGGTGCTGGTAGCTCAGGTTGGAGAGCCTTCTACCTTTCAGGAAGTAGCTCAGCATCAGGTATGGGTAAATGCCATGGTGGAGGAGTATAGCTCCATCATGACAAATGATGTCTGGGAAGTAGTCCCTAGACCATAGGACATATTTGTTGTAGGATCCAGATGGATCTACAAGATCAAATATGCAACAGATGGCAGCATAGAGAAATTCAAAGCAAGATTTGTAGCAACGGGGTATGCCCAGAAGGAAGGCATTGACTATGAAAACACCTTTGCTCCAATAGCATGATACACTTCTATCAGATCCATAATCTCTCTGGCAGTGCAGATGGGATAGGAGATTCACCAGATGGATGTTAAGACTGCGTTCTTGAACGGTGTGATAGAGGAGGAAGTGTACAGAGAGCAACCAGAGGGCTTCGAGACACATGAGCAGAAGACTCATGTTTGCAGACTTAAGAAAGCCTTGTATGGCTTGAAACAAGCCCCGAGGGCATGGTATGGTCAGATTGATGGCTACTTGCAGAAAATGGGGTTCGTCAAGAGTGACGTAGATCCCAACTTATGCTACTTAAGAGTAGAAGATGAGTCGCTTATTCTTGTTCTATATATGGATGACTTGTTTTTGACCGGGTCATCCAAGCTCATCAAAGACTGCAAGGAGAATTTGGCAACAGGATTCGACATGAAGGACCTGGGGTGGATGCACTATTTTCTTGGTTTAGAAGTTTGGCAGCAGGAAGGGGAAATCTTCCTAGGACAAGGAAGATACACGACAAAGATTTTGAAAAGATTTCAGATGGAAGACTGTAGACCCATGGCCACGCCAATGATTACTAACTGGAAGAAGATAGACACATCAGAGGATAATGAGGCTGATCCTACATTGTACAGACAACGCATCGAGTCATTGATGTATCTGGTCAACACGAGACCAGACATCTGTGATGCAGTGAATACTCTCAGTCAGTTCATGGTGGAACCAAGGAGTGCTCACTGGGCAGCAACCAAACATATTCTCAGATACTTGAGAGGGACAGTCGAGTATGGGCTAAAGTACACCAAGGGAAATGAGATCCAATTGAGTGGGTTCATGGATGCAGACTGGGCTGGAAGCACAGTAGATCAGAAAAGTACCAGTGGGTGTTGTTTCAGTCTCGGATCAGGAATGACCTCCTGGTGCAGCAGGAAGCAGAAGTTTGTAGCACTGAGCTCAGCTGAAGCAGAGTACATGGCAACAAGCACAGCTTCGTGCGAGGCTATATGGCTCCGCAAATTTCTCTTGAACTTACTCAAGAAGCGGATAGAACCAATCAGGATTATGTGTGATAATTAGAGTTGCATCAAGCTCTCTGAAAATCCTATGTTTCATGACCGGTCGAAGCACATTGACATTCAGTGTCACTTTATCAGGGACTATGTCTAGAAGGGAGCAGTATAGTTGTGATACACTCGTACAGGTGAACAAGTGGCAGATATCCTCACAAAGGCTCTAAGTAAGATCAAGTTCACTTACTTCAGAGAGAAGATGGCGATGGTCGAGAACCCCTTCCACCAAGGGAAAGGGTGGTCTTAAGAAGAAGAGGGAGCTGCAGTACAGATGTTGTAATGACAGGGAAGCAGTACAGGAAGCAACAACGCAGAGATGAGGGGCAGTAGCCAGGACACCATCAGCGCAGCAGATGATGTAGAGTCAGAGCAGTACAATGGTATTTTGCATAAGCATTTTAAGTGGGAGTGTTGATTACTATAGCATCGGGAAGTGTTCTAAGTCTCATTTTTGGTAGAGAGGCTTAGACATCAGTGATCCAGAGAACCCATAAATCGATTGTGGGAATTCCACTCGAATATGACTTTATTAAAATAATTAATTATTTTAATGCAGACACTAAGTATAAACTTAGGGAAATTAAATAATTAAAGGGTATTAATAAAGCAGAGTGTGAATCTTCTAGAAGACAAGGATCAAGTCATCTTTTAATCTGAGCCATTGATTAAAGATATAATCTTGGCCATTGATTCATCAGCGAGAAGACTATAAGAAGAGACTTGAGGGCCATTTGGAAATCAAGCCGGGGACACTCTCAGTACCCAAAGGAAATCGATTCTAAAGCAAGGGAAATCAATTTCAATAGGTGAGTTTGTAGAGGCTGGGTTGCAGAAGCAGAAGGAGGAGGGAGAAGTCAGTTATCGGGAAGCAGATCTCAGGAGGGTGAAGGGAAGGGTGAGCTGATCAGTAGCAAGAACCCCTCCACGCAGAATCACATAGTCCAGAGAGGGACTGCACAGAGAATCCACGCTGGATGAAGCAGAGGGTGAAGGAGGTCACCCCAAGGGTCCGAAAATTGTCTAGGAGGTCTAGAAAATTCAGCCAGATGTTTGCTAATTTTTCTCTGTTCATCAGACTCCTGTAAATGTACTTTCCATTTCTAAAGATAAATATAAAACCCTCATCTACTGCACTGGTTTTCCCACATTGGGTTTTTCCGACGACAATTGTCCAAAAACATCTATGTTCATATTGTTATTTCTATTGTGCTATTGGTGTAAATTATCTTTCTATTCTTATGCTCTTAACAATAGTGAAGATCTGGAAATGTGTTTATTTCAGAATTTACTGAAGCATCTGTAAATAACTTATCTCATAAGTAGGAGAAATAAACCAAGAATTGCAGAAATATTTTCCTCTTGAAAATTTCACAGTAATAGGTCCTGAACCAAGAGTGAATACATAACCTGCAATAGACTTTCGATCATCAGGGTTGCCAACGCAATCAAAATTAGTGAAACCAATCAACAATGGAGATGCTCCTGCACTGTAATGAATCCTGAACTGAACTGTACCTTGAATATATTGAAGTATTCTTTTAGCTGCTTTCTAGTGACTTTCATGAGGTTGGTGCATAAACCGAGCAACAAGGCCAATGACAAAGGAAATGTCTGGACAGGTATGGGTTAGATGTAGAGGTTTACCAACAAGTTGACGGTATAAGGTAGCATCAACTTCAGGGGTAGTACAAGTGACCGAAAGCTTGACTCCAGACTGAAAGGGAGAAGGGGCTAGCTTACAGTCTTCCATGTGAAAGTGGCGTAGAAGATCATAGGCATACTTGGACTGAGAAAGGTTAATACCTTCTTTGGATTGCAAGACTTGAAGACCAAGGAAATAATGCAAGTGTCCTAAGTTTGTCATTTCAAACTTCTTTTTGAGGCTAGACTTCAAATATTTTATATGGTTAGGATCACTACCAGTAAGGATAAGATCATCAACATAAAGAACAAGGATGATGAAGGACTTACCCACTTTCTTGGTGTAGACAGTGCTGTCAGAATGACACCTAGAAAAGCCATTATCTAAGAGAAATCTATCCATTTTGGCATACCAAGCCTGAGGAGATTGTTTAAGACCATGAGAGACTTCCTAAGGCGACAAACAAGGATAAAGCCAGGGGGTTGTTTCATGTAGATTTCTTCATGCAAATCTCCATGTAAGAAGGCGGGTTTAACATCCATCTGATGGACTTCCCATTTAAAGGAGGCAGCAAGGGAAAGAGCAAGGCGGATAGAATTCATTTTGGCAACAGGGGAGAAGGTTTCAGTATAGTCAATGCCTTCAACTTGTGAAAATCCTTTAGCAACAAGACGAGCTTTATGTTTATCCACTTTTCCATCTGGTCCAAACTTTGTTTTGTAAACCCATTTGCATCTGACAAGTTTTCTTCCCTTTGGAAGAGGAACAAGATCCCAAGTATCGTTTGCCAATAAGGAACGATATTCTTCATTCATGGCTTCATCCCAATCTGGATGACCTGAAGCTTCTTCAAAGGTGTCTGGATCGGGATTTTCTGGAACTTAAGCCAATAAGGAAGAGGCTCTTTCGAACTGAGAACATGTACGACGTTGATCCGTAGGGTCACCTGCAAGAGAACCTGCTGCATCCCGAGTAGAGCGGACCCATATTGGAAATTGTGGACCTGAAGGAATATCTTGAAGAGGTGGAGGAGGATTTTCATCCTTGCTATCATCATCAGAACTAGAAGGAATGCTGTCAAAAATAGAAGAGATAGAGAGAGGTGGCACATATGCCGAATTAGGCTCGCAAGCCATAGGTGGCACACTCACCGAACTAGGCTTGCAAGACGATATATTTTCATCAAATTTTACTTCTCTTCTAATGATTACATTTTTTTATTTTGGTTGAAGAAGTTCAGAATATCCAACAAAAATGCATTTTTCACTCTTAGGTTCTAAGGCTTTATGTTTCGCATCTGGAATATGGGCCCAAGTTTCACTTCCAAAAACAGGAAAGTGACTTACTTTTGGTTTGATTTAGCTCCAGGCTTATTATGGAGTTATATTCCTTAAAACCTTAGTAGGAGTGCGATTTACTATGTAATTTGCACAGTTAATTACTTATACCAAAAAATTATGACTAAGTCCTTTAGATTGAAGCATACAATTAGCCTTTTATTTTAGAGTGTGATTCTTCCTTTCAGCTACGCCATTTTGTTGTGGAGTATATGGAACAGTATGTTGCAATTGAATGCCATGCTCAGTGCAAAAGTGGATAAATTTTTTGTTAACATATTCTCCTCCATTGTCAGTTCTTAACTTGAGAATGTGATGTCCAGATTGTTTCTCAACAAAGGCCTTAAAGGCCAAGAACATGTTAAAAACTTCACTCTTGAGTTTTAAGAAGTATACCTGAGTGCGTCTGGAAAAATCATCAATGAAAGTTAAGAAGTACTTGTAGCCAGAGAAAGAAACAACAGGAAGTGGACCACATAAATCATTGTGCACAAGCTACAAAGGGGATGAAGCGTGCCAAGAGGCACGTTTGTCAAAACTATCCCGATGATGTTTTCCGAGTATAGATCCGGAACAAACATCATCTTGGCAAGATACCATAGGAAGACCAGTCACCATATTTTCTTTACATAGAGTTTGAAGAGAGCGATAGTTTAAGTGACCAAATCACTCATGCCAAAGTTTGCTCACTTCATCATTATGAGCAACAAAAACAGAGGGAG
Organism: Pinus albicaulis; assembly: GCA_034641835.2. Taxonomy (NCBI): domain Eukaryota; kingdom Viridiplantae; phylum Streptophyta; class Pinopsida; order Pinales; family Pinaceae; genus Pinus; species Pinus albicaulis. The sequence continues at coordinate 241,707,885 of CM076569.1, read as the reverse complement.
GACATCATGACCCAAAGTTGTCAAACTTATACAACCTTGTGGAATCATCAACAATGTCAGTAGCTAAAATATGTCTAGGATCTTTGAGGTCCTTAATTACAATATCATGAGGTGAGAATTCTACTATTTTCCCTTCACCTGAATGAGTTATCTGATAAACAGATAGAAGGTTGCAGGACAAGGTAGGAACACATATTACATCATTAAACTGACCATTATCTAAATGAATGGTTCCAGACCCTACAACACTAAGAGATCTATCTTCGCCAACATAAATATTTTTGGTTTTACAATCATTTAAAGAAAAAGACATGGCTTTATTTTTGGCCATGTGGTAATAGGCTCTAGAATCAATGAGCCACTCATGAGAATGAGAAGAAGAAGGTACATTCAAAGCATAATGCGATCTTGATGCTTGAAAGCCACAAGCAAAAAGTGCCATTCCTGAAGATGAAGTTCAAGAGTTCTCCAAATTGATGTTGTGCTTCTTCATTGCTGCCTCCAAGGCTTCCATCTTCTTAAAATATTTTGACTCTACGTGGCCATCACGATTCCAAAAGTTGCCATGTCTATCTATCTTCTTCCCTTTATTTTTATATGCCTTATCAATTTGTTGAGTTGCTTTTTCAATTTGTGGCTGAAATTGCTTAAGCCCCTTGTTTGGTTTAGGACCATTCTTTTTAGGATGTTGCTTCTTAGGATTCTTTTGGTATGGTTGTTGTTGGGTCGCTAAGGCTTTCTTAGAAGAGTTTCCAGTATTAGTAAGACCAAGGTGTAAGAGTTTTTCTTGTTCTCTTCTGAAAGAATCGCAAAAGGCATCAAAAGAGGGGGGCTCGTAGGCTGTTCCTTGAGAAATGAGGGTTTCTCTAATGGAATGGAAGGTGGAAACAAATACAAAGTATGCAGAGCCAAGCTTAGCAAGAATGGAATAGATAAGGCTACCATCTTCCTTTTTGATCTTACAACCTTCTAAAAGAAGTCTAAGGGTTTTGAATTTGGACAGAAAATCTTCAATAGAGGAGAAATTATTGGGGTCCAAAGGAAGCAACTCATTTTCAAGCTGATGGGCTCTGATTTCATTTTTAATGCCAAAAATAGTATTTAGCTTCTTCATATCTTCTGTAATATTACTTTTTTTGGTGTCACCTACTATCGAGTCAGGTTGGACTTCTAGAGTTAGGAGTAAATAGGTCACATGTACAGATTGGTGCTACCAGTGGGCTCAGGAGCTCTTTGGAGGAGTTTTGAGGAGTTTTCATGGTTTCCGGAGGCATTCACTTGATATACTCCATCATTTGAGCGGTTTGGCTTTCGTTCCAGTGCATTCTAATAACTTTCGGAAATTTGAGTTATTTTTGGGCTTAACTCAGTTGATTACGCTCAAGGTGGCATTCCGGGAGGAATACATGATGTAACACCTTAGTGTAATAGCTCATTGGAATTGGGACGAGGATACCTACATGGTGGGACAGTTAGACATGGATTTCAGTGACCGGAGGAGGCGTGGTAACCGATTTACCCTTTTCTGCTTTAAAAAGGAATATTTTAATAAAAGGGAAAAGTACTCCATGAATAAAATAATAATAAAATAATGCTCTAGAAGGCTCCAAGAGATCTATAAAAGAAAGGGAGGAGGCCATTGGGAGATATCTTTGGATCATGTTATTTTATTGTATGAGAGGTGTGAGACGTGGTTCTCTACTTCAGCCATAGCCCCAGGACGGAAACCCTCGGGTGATTTGCGAGTGTGGGATGAAAACCCAACTCTCTTGAGGAGACTTCATTCAAAAGTTTAGCAGAGCTTTAGGGATTGGTGTGAGGATCATCTGAATCTTCAACTTGTGCTTCAGTGGGTTCAGTGACAGTTTTGCCGTAGCCGATTTGCAGCAATCTTCTTGCCAAGCCATCTACATCATTGCTAGAGTCATTCATCGGTTGGGCCAGAGATCTTTCTGGGTTTTGCTCTGCTTGCTTGGCAAGCTCAGGTTCCGCTGTTCCTTTATGTTGATGTACTTTCTATCATAGATTAATAAAATGGCTCAGTGATTTTATCGGCATCCATTGTGTTATATTGGTAGCTGTGTGTTTATTCCTGTTTATTTTGCTGCTCAAGTGTATTTCTGCATTTTTAGTTAAAATATCCCATTTGGGATATTACAGTGGTATCGAAGCAAAATCTTGGCTCAGCTTGCGGGTTTCTCAGTGATTATTATTGGAGGGTTCTCTCGAGAGGTCAAAACTCGAATTGTGCAGCAAAATAAATAAATAAAAAATTGCTAAAAAGGGCTCGACAAATCTTTCCTAGTAAATGTACTACAAAATTTCTATCAAACTGTTGCAGACAAAATAGTGATTCGATAAATTTGACGTGGGGAAATAAGGCGTATCATTTATCAGAATCAATAAAATCTCAAGGGCCAAAAATTGACCCAAGACTGTGCGAATGTGTATTGAAGAATGCTTGAAACCTAGCGTAATCCTAGTAGCTGTCTGTCTAATGATTTTATTGCAGAAGTCGTATACAAATTCAAGGTGGGATCCACATGGCCAAAACTAAGGCCGAAATTTTTATGAAATTTTGAAGGTTGTAAGTGTAATATCCCAAAAATGGATTTATCAGCAAATCATGACTCAAAAACGCATTCTTCAGGAAATTATGCTTCAGCCATCATAAAAAGTTTTTATAAACACTCAGAAACCCACTCCAAATACTGCAACAACCTTTACTCAGCTTTTAGGGGCAAAAAGGTGGGGAAAAGTGAGGATTTTGGCCCTAAAATGGGTATATAAGAAAATCTGCGTAAAATGACGGGTCGAGGTTCTGGAATATGTTAGAATAGGTCAATAGAGACTTCCATGTCGAATTTCAGCTCAAACAAAGGTGTTTTGCTAAGTTAAACAGTTCCTCCTTCCCGACTAGTCAATAAAAATCCTGATTTCCCAAGACTTTGAGTATGCAGAAATTTGCTGAAGCAAGGGCAGCGTATTTTCTGAAGGAATATGATGTATAACACTATAAATAATCATAGAATGGGTTTGGGAGCATGGAATATGCTTTCAGCAAGTATAAACAATAGTTTTATATAGAAAACCCCTCAAGATAGAGGTGCCGCAAGACAAGAAAATAATCCAGAAACCCTACAGCGTTTTCTGCAGTAGCTGTGAGACAGAAGATGCATATATAGCCAATAATAATGTATAGCAGCAGAATAGAGTACAAATCTTGAGGAAACAACCTCTCAAGAGAAGAAATGCAAGCCTCCACAACACATGTACATAAACATGAAAAGTACTGCTATTTCTGCATAAACCCCAGACTAAGAAAATGCTGTATATGATAGAATACAGCTGCAAACTGATGTCAACACATGGATATGACAATATATGGCTCAAATACAATAGGGGAGCAAGCTTTAACCCTTACAAGCAAAAATACCTCAATCCTCCAAGGGATTGGCTGAAACACACAAAATGGCAAAAATGCCGGAGTTGCTGGGCAGCAGCTGCAACTCAATCTGGAACACAATAGAGAAGGCTGAAGATGATGCACCAACTGAAGTAGACCTCCTCCAATGGATCTCCAAGTGGAAGGCTGATCCTTACACTTGAGATCTTCCCCACAAATCAACCCGCAAACCCCCCATGAAAATAACGCAGATACTGAGAGGGACTGCGCAGTAGTGGGATAAAACTCCTTGGCCAAGTGCCAAGATCTGCAAATCAGCTCCAAGTCCTCCAATCCGATCCTCCAAAGGAAAGAGAGGCTCTCCCTCTGAAAAACAAGGGAAGGAAGTGGTGTCGTGAAGTCACCACGGCAACACCCCACAACACAGTGTTACGCTGCTGCAGCAATAACGCTGTCCTGGAGGATGATGCTAAGAAAATAACCTTGCCCGAGTAGGCACTCGAAGTCCCCCGGGGCTAAGGGTGAGATCTCCGCACAGAGACACTCGGTTGCACTAAACAATGCAGCAGACGGGCTAAACAACCAGCATGCCAAAGAAAGACAAATGTCTCACTCAATAATCAATAATCCAAGAATCCAAGCATGCCTCAAATGAGGAGGCTCTTCCATCTTTTATAGTGTTGGTTTCCCTCCAAAACCAAATGTAGCCTCTCTCTCTCCTCCACATCCTCATCCTTATCCACATTCTCATCCTTATCTGCGCAGAAGCTTGGAGAAACTTCTAGAGTGTCCATAGTCCCCCTCCTCCACGTGGTGTTGGGTCCCCCCTTGACTCCCACTTAAGTCACAACGTTGTGCTACTAGGTCGATGTCTTATTTCATTTAAGTGAGTTTAGACCCTCTTTACTCACTTTTTATTTACTTACAAACTATAGGTGGCAAAATAAACAAAATAGAATATTCCAATTTGCTGTCGCAAATTAGGAATATTACAGCAAGCGGGAGTTTCGGGCCATGTGCGTTGGTGTGTAGAAATTGAAGGACCAATTTTGGTCGCAGGAGGGTGACTGAGTCATATCCCATGGCTGTGCATCGAGAAGAATGAGCCAGCATTAAACTTTGGAAGTATCGTTGTTCCAAAAGGCCGAAGGCGAGGGCATCAATTTCATTGTTGGTTGAGCTCTGTTGAGTTCCAACATTTCATATGGCTTAGACACCACCTACAGCAGTCATATAACGGACATGTCAGCAAAGGATCGAGTTGTTTATTCGAGCCATTGCAATTGTTGTGGGGACGAATTCAAGCAGTGGAAGGCCCTATATTAAATTGCTGGAGCCGCCACAGTCCATACATAAGCTGAAGTCGAATCACCAATCTATTGCTTTGGTGAGCGATTGAGGATGGATAGTTCATAGCCAGCATGTGAACGATCGCTTTAAAATTCAAAAGGGGAATAATGGCAGTTGAACATTCTCAGGAAAGAAGACGTCGTTAAAGTATGATGCCGACAAATCTGCCCAACCGTTGATTGGCTGATGATGCATGCAAATTCCGCGGGGCTGGTTCTAGGAAATTTGAGGGGAAAGCCATTTGGCACATCACAGGGGTCTGGCGTGATCCCCGAGACCGAAGAGTGGAATTCATTTCGTTTTGGAAGCCGACTGTGTGTGTTGAGGAACGCTACGAGAGTATAGTTTTCTACTGCCGAGAGTGTAATACACAGCGAGTTAATTGGACTAAGGGTTGTAGGTCTTGGAAGTTTAATTGCATGCACCAGCAAGCATAATCATTGTCGGGTGTTGGGGACGTATTCAGCGCATGAGAAGCATGCTCCTATGAATAACAAAGTTGCTATATCAACGGATTTAAAGACCGATTCCGTCTAGTGGGGGGAACATCGAAGAAAATGCACTATCAGTCCGGAGACTTCCTTAGTTGCCTTAGTTAAGAGACCACAATCACTGTTACTCTGTCACTGAGCTTATTTATTTGCAGTGGATCTTCTCTGGGTATGGATAAGTTGATTTTCTTGAACGGGACAGAGCCACGGGTTATCACTGTGTGTTGAGCGTGCCAAGCCAAAATAATTTCTGATTTTAGACCAAGTCTGAATTCCTAGTTGTTCGTGTTGTCCTCAAATAGGAGACGGGCTTATTTATTTGCTGTTGCTGGTATGCACTCTCCAGTTGATGGGTTCTCCATAGACTACATAACCAGGTTCAAAATTTCTATACTTTATTGTATGCCATATTGCTATCTTTCCTCAGAAATACTATCATCAGCTAGAATAAATTTGTCTCTGAGTTTAGGAAGATTACCCCATTTTGAAGCCTCATTAATGGTTGAAATCTTCCCTGTAATATTTCTTTTGAGGAGAAATTTTTATAGCTCATACATATAGCAGCATGCATATGAAAGGTTTGATTAAACTCTTGACTGGAAGGGAAAATTAATAACTCAGAAAAACAGTGACCACATGATTGGTTGAACCATGGAGGGACTCCTATACAAATTGAGAAGACTGAACACAGAAATTAACCATGGCACACACCCATAAACCAAGCAGAACAACAGACCTCTTTCAAGAGGGATTTGTGCCATCCTGCAAAAAGGACAGCCAAAAGATCTGCAGGAAGAATTAGGGATTGGTCACAAAAATTTTGCACTCGGGACAGATCTGAAACACATGAAGATGTCATGGAGAGTCTTCTCCAAACTAGAAGAGTTTAATGAAGTCATGTCCACAATAGACCAAGCAGAAGGGAAGAAACTGATTTGGGCTCTAAAGCCTGCTATGCTTGCTCTTATATAGCCCAAATTCTTGGAGGAACCTTGTGAAGGGGTCACACTTCCAGTTGCAGCTTGCCTTAGTGACATCATGAAATTGACCACACCTATAGAGCCATATAATGATGATTTTATGAGAAGGATTATGAGATTGATTGTAGAGACTTTTCAGGATTTGGACAACAGTGCAGGCTCTACCTTTGGGAAGAAGCTGGAGATTCTATGGAGTATGGCCACAATCAAGACTTGTATCATCATGTTTGACCTTGAGTGTGAAGACTTGATTTTGCAGATGTTCCAATGCTTCTTCAGCATTAGGAGACATCATCTTGACACCGTCATAGCACACATGCATTCCATCTTGTCATCATGTATGAGAGACCATGAGACCATTGGCCAAAAGTTGCAGACCCGGTTGTTGAGCATTTGGAGGAGAGAGCAGTTGGTCTTGCCCGCTGCTTATGAGCTAGCCTAAGGGCTAGTTGAGCAGAACATTGAGCTTCTTAGGGGACAGTTGACCAGGGAGGAGCTGCTCCGGTTTGGTGGGTCAGGCAACAGAAATGAGCTGAGGAAGGGACTTTGCTTCATTTGCAAAGAACCTTGGGGGCCTAATCAGTCATGTTTGAGAGATACAGATGATGTGGCGGAGGCAGGACAGGAGGGTATTCCTTCTGTATTCCAGGGTGAGGACTCTTCTTCAGATGAGTCTATGGGATCAGTTGAAGACGCTTCTTGGGAGCGAGAGCAGTCATGCAGAGGTGATGACAGTAGACCGGAGCGGTGTTCCAGTGTGCCGGATGAGCAGTCACGAGACTCTACGGGAGATACTCTGGGTGATGAGTCCCTTGTGACGATTCAGCCAGAGCAGCATATGATGGAGCCTGAGTTAGCAAAGGAGGATACTATGCACATCAGGCATGATATTCCTTTGGGGGAGATCCAGATGGGCGCCCACATTGAGTCTATGATGGATATGTGGCTAACATTGGGGTCAGCCATTGAGGTGGAGCAATCAGATGCATTGACATTGACTACGGTGACAACAGTTGCAGATCCATATCCTCTGGAGGTGTTGGAGGTTGATGGGATTGTTCTGCAGGGGGCTAGTAGACAGCAGGAGCATGACATTCCTGATCAGGAGTGGGAGGAGCTGTTGGAGATGGTGGAGCATCCATCTGTGGGTCGACACAGGGATGAGGTGTAGATAGATGTACACGCAGTCAGCAAAGCTGCAGTATTTTCAATGAGTAGCACTCTCCAGGAGTACATCGATGGGGCTTGCAGCATATCTTGCCCACTTTGGCCCATTATAGAGAGAAGGGCTTCCTTCTACAGGCAGCTTTCATTGGCAGACAGGGCAGAGCAGGGGGAGTTGATTACGGGCTGGCGGCAATACTCTAGGCGTGTTCCATATGCAATTTTTGCTACATTGGATTCTTCTTCCAGGATGGACTGGAGGGAGATCATGAGTTGGTATCGTCTTGATGGTACGATATTCTTCGTAGGGAGCACAGCAAGGCAAGGGCCCTTAGACATGACAGATGATATAGGTTCCAGTTGGTAGTGGGGCAGATTCTTCAGCATCCCATCCCGATTTCAGGAGAGAAGAATCAACAGTGGATTTAGTTAGGGATTGGATTGGAGAGACATGATGAGTTGGTACACAGTTGATGGGGCAACTTACACCGTCATAGATCTAGCGCAGCAGGAGACGTGGTCTTCCCCTCTTAGAGCATCAGTCATAGCTAGAGGCAGTGCGCAGTCTGCGCCGTTGGACTTGGGCGATGATTGGCCATCGTGGCATGGGGATCCGGGAGGATTATTTGATGACAGGTACAGTGAGAGATCAGTTTGGGATCCCGGCATTGAGGGGTCTATTTCGGGTGGCTTAACACAGGCACATAGCTGCACCAGGAGGTTTGTATGGGATCTGGGCATTGGGTCTCAGTTGCATTGTGTCGACAGAGTGGCCCACATATCTGGATTGCTTGAGGGCAAGCAATCTTGGGGCAGAAGGTCTGTAATATTCCGAGCGGTTTGGCTTAACTCAGCTGATTATAGTCAAGGTGGCATTCCGGGAGGAATACATGATGGAACACCTTAGTGTAATAGCTCATTGGAACCGGGACGAGGATACCTACATGGTGGGACAGTTATACACGGATTTCAATGACCAGAGGAGGCGTGGTAGCAGATTTACCCTTTTCTGCATTAAAAAGGAATATTTTAATAAAAGGGAAAAGTGCTCCATGAATAAAATAATAATAAAATAATGCTCTAAAAGGCTCCAAGAGATCTATAAAAGAAAGGGAGGAGGCCATTTGGAGATAACTTTGGATCATGTTATTTTATTGTATGAGAGGTGTGAGATGTGGTTCTCTACTTCAGCTGTAGCCCTAGGACGGAAACCCTCGGGTGATTTGCGAGTGTTGGACGAAAACCCAACTCTCTTGAGGAGACTTCATTCAGAAGTTTAGCAGAGCTTCAGGGATTGGTGTGAGGATCATTCGGATCTTCAACTTGTGCTTCAGTGGGTTCAGTGATAGTTTTGTCGTAGCCGATTTGCAACAGTCTTCTTGCCGAGTCGTCTACATCATTGCTAGTCATTCATCAGTTGGGCCAGAGATCTTGCTGGGTTTTGCTCCGCTTGCTTGGCAAGCTCAGGTTCCGCTGTTCCTTTATGTTGATGTATTTTCTACCATAGATTAATAAAATGGCTCAGTGATTTTATCAACATCCATTGTGTTATATTGGTGGCTGTGTGTTTATTCCTGTTTATTTTGCTGCTCAAGTCTATTTTTGCATTTTTAGTTAAAATATCCCATTTGGGATATTACATCTTCATCAGGGGAGTCAATGTCTTGGATATGAAATCTAAGATCTTGAGCAATGGACATGCCTATCAACCTTCATGTTTGATCTTGTTTATTTTTCCATTTAGCGGCTTTATCTCCATTAGTAGGTTTAGTTTCTTATCCTGTGGCTATTTTATAAAGCCCTTTACTTCTAAGTAAGTCTACCATGTGGAATAGCCATTGGAAATAACTGGTGTTGTTAAGAATAACCAGGAATGCACTTTTCATTTTTTTTTTTTAACTGAAGCTGAAAAGGTTGAAACCAACTGCTCCAATGGAAAGATCTCGAAAAAATATGTCGGTTAAAAAAAAAACGGTTCTGAAAACGGCTTGCGGATGAAGAAGTTATGCCTTTTTGAAAAAAAGTTGTATTAGATGCCGAATAGTTACGTGAGAGGTTGAAAGATGATGATGAAGATGTACTTTAAAAAAAAAAAATCACCCCCTTTTTCCAAACTCAATACAATAAGGTCACTTTAAAAAAACTACTTTATGTGACTCACTTTTATAAATAAGTGAAAGTCACTTTTACAATGTTACTTTTACATGTGTGTAATATTCCTAATTAGCGACAGCTAATTGGAATATTCGATTTTGTTCAGTTTTGCTGTCTATAGTTTATAAATAAATAAAAAGTGAGTGGAGAAGGTCTAACTCACTTAAGTGGAATAAAACACCCTCCTAGTAGCACAACGTTGTGACTTAAGGAGGAGCTAAGGGGGCCAAGCACCACATAGAGAAGGGGGCCCACGTACACTCTAGAAGCTACTGCGCAGATGAGGATGAGCACGTGGAGGAAAGAGAGGCTACGTTGGGGTTTTGGAAGGAAACCAACGTTATAAAAGATGGAGGAGCCTTCTCATTTCATTCATTCTATTGTTGATGATATTGAGCTAGACGTTTTGTCTTCTTGAGCACGCTAGCTGTTTAGCCTGTCTGCAGCACTGTTTAGTGCATTGAGTGTCTCCGGTCGGATATCTCGCCCATAGCCCCGGGGAACTTCGAGTGCCTACTCGAGCAAGGTTATCTCTTCAGTATTTTGTGAGAGGTTTTGGTGTTTGGGTTTGTTGCGGAGTTGGGCTTTCATAGAGACTGCGTAGTCACTAGGAGAGAGGATGCAGTCCATTTTGGAGGTGCTCCGGATCGGGATTTCTGCAGGAGATTGAGCCGAGATTTTGACCAGAGGATCAACCTTTGCAGTGGTGAGGATTTTGGTGGAGTTTGAGGCGGTGTTTCAGTCACTTCCATTTAGCCTCTGCGTAGAGCCTTGGAGGCCAGCGTAATTCCCCAAGGGGGTGCTTTCTGGAGGTATTCGGGGGTCGGCCATTTTTGATATGGTTTCTGGGTTTTTTCGGGATTGGTGAGTAGAGGAGGATTGCAGATTTTCAGCTCATTCCGGCAAGGGGATCAACCCCTAGACTTCAGTCCATTCCAGCAGTAGCAGTTACATGGTAGTTTTCCAGCAGCTGGGATGCAGATCAGAGAGCAGCCATTTCCTGTATATTCTGAGAGTATTTCTTCACTTGCCTTGAGCAAGTTAAGGTGCCATCACTCTGATCACCTATTGTACTTCATTGTATTTCTCAGTTTAATAAAATGGCTTAGCATTTCCTCTCTATATTTTTGGATGAGTTGTCGTATATTCTGTCTATGTTACTATATGTCTGCTACACTGTTATTTTTATATATTCTTGAGCATTCTAGTTCTATACCACTTGGTGTGCTTATCTTTCACTCTTAGACAGAGACTGAAAAGGTCCAGGTAGCCTCCGGATCTCGTCCTCTTTCCAGAGGTGGTACATTCGGTAAATGCCCTCCCAGTCTATCTCTGGTTGGAGTTTGCCGTGTTTTAGAGATATCCCCGAAACGGGATATTACAGTGGTATCAGAGCATAGTTCTGGCTCAGCCTGTGGTCTATGACACCAGGGAGGAGACCATATATTTGTTAGAGGAAGGAAGTACAAAGACCATGAGCATAGGTTGGAGAACACCTACGGAGAGGGAGACTGTGTTTGGGTGGTGGACACAGAGCAAGAGAGAGAGCCTGTGACAGACGCAAAGTAGGAGGAGCCTGTATTAGATTCAGAGCAGAGAGGGCCGATCGCAGATGACACAGAGGCCAAACAGTTTGGGGAGGCACTCCTCAAATCGTGCAGGATCTAGCTAGATAGATTGAGGTGATGGGTCAGAGATTCACCGCTGTAGAGGCTAGACAGCGTGAGACCCCACGAGTTTTCCAGGTAGGAGAGGGATCAGGTACATCCCATCATTTGCCGGAGCATGGTGCTGCTTAGCGTGATACTCCTCAGCCGATGGCTTCACGTGCACCTACCTGCTCTACCATGCCCACTTTCTGGGGAGCAGACACAGGGGCAGGAGCCCAGCAGGAGGCAGAGCCCGGACACATGGGCGAGTATTTTGCAGAGTATCAGGCCTATGGGCAGGAGTTCAGGGATGCTCTCTCATTTTGAGATTTTTTTCAGCTCCAGCGGAACAGTAGACCCCGTGACCATCATAGAGGGCACCGACATTACCATGATGGAGATTCCCACCGCACATCTAGCAGATTCCATTTGTCTACGTTTGCTGGCTCATCAAACAGTTCAGCAAAGTCTTGGGTGGAGAAGCTGGACATCTATTTCCAGCTTAACTAGATGTCAGAGACAGAGGCCATTAAGGTGGCGACATTACATTTGGATGGTGAGGCCCAGGACTGGTGGTTCCATGGGATGGTCACACTCGGACATTCCACAGTGATACTTATGCCGAGTTTACCAGGAGGTTGATGGAGCGTTTTGACTGGAGGGATCCGGAACAACATTCTGTTGAGCTGACGAGGCTCAAGCAGACTGGGAGCCCAGAGACCTACATTGCAGATTTCTTGAGGGTCTCAGTGATGGTGCCAGATCTATCCACGTCACGGATGATCTATATGTTTGTGGAGGGTTTGGCAGATCCACTTCAGGGTCTAGTCAAATCTACTAGACCAGCTACACTCCAGGATGCTATTAGCAGGACCAGGGACTTACAGGATGCATTGCCCAGGACTCGTACACCTTACCCCTAGAGACAGGGTTTCCAGCCCAAGGGGAAGGATGTGAGGGTTCCTCCTCCAAAGGGGAATCCAGGACGGGCACAGATAGATGATGATGCCAGGAGGGAGCTGAGGAAGAAGCGGTTGTGCTTCATTTGTCAGGAGCCATGGGCACCAGGGCATAGGTGTGCTGCTAGCAAAGCGTACTTCATTGAGGTCTTCTCCGATGATAGCGGGGAAGAGGGTGAGGAGGATGATGAGGAGGCAGGAGATAGTCAGACAGCCCAGGATCAGTTGCCACCTCCACCTCCAGGTACAGAAGGTGGAGCTTTTGCACCCACAGGAGTAACCCTTGCAACATTGCGAGGAGTTCCCAAGTATTTGACGCTGCGCGTACAAGGGACAGTGCATGGCCAGCAAGTGTCAGTCTTGGTTGACAGTGAGGCAACCCACAACTTCATTGATGCACAGATGGTCGAGCGGAGAGGTATATCGACCGAGAGCTTTGACGGATTTTCAGTTTTGGTCCCAGGAGCCCAAACGATGCAGTGTGCCCGGTATGTTCCAGAGTTGGCAGTGACGATGGGTACCTACACCGTGACTGATCACTTTTTCGTGGTCAACATACCAAATACCAATGTGGTATTGGGTGTTCAGTGGTTGATTACTCTGGGGAAGGTCACCACGGATTGGGAGGCCTTAGAGATGGAGTGGGATGATAAGAAGACCGGGAAGCATGAGAAGATCTGCGGGATGCACACTTACCCACCTCAGACAGTTTCGGCACACCGGATGGAGGCAGATTTCTGGAAGGGAGACATAGAGTGGGCGGTTGAGTTGCGGGCATCAGAGGTAGAGACCACTGGTCGAGCAGTTCATCTTGATATACAGGCCATTCTTGACAGGTATGATGCAGTGTTTGGAGATATACCACCAGGTCGACCATCGGACCGAGGGTTTGAGCACACCATTGAGCTTGAGCAGGGCATTCAGGCGGTGATCACTACCCCCTATAGGCACCCCAAACCCTATCGGGATGAGATTGAGAGAGCCATCCAGGAGTTGCTGGCTCTTGGGCACATCAGACCGAGCATGAGTCTGTTTGCTTCTTCCATAGTGTTGGTGAAGAAGAAGGGCAACACCTTGAGGATGTGCATTGATTACAGGGCCCTGAACAAGAAGACCCTAAAGAACAGGTATCCTATACCCAGGATCGATGAGTTGATGGATGAGCTGAGAGGAGCCAAGTTCTTCTTGAAGATTGATTTGAGATCAGGGTACCATCAGATTCGCGCGAGGGAACAGGACATTCCCAAGACCACCTTCAGGTGTCATTATGATGGGCACTTTGAGTTTTTGGTTATGCCTTTTGGGCTGACCAATGCATCAGCCACCTTTCAGTCTTGCATGAACCATATCTTCCGCAGTCATTTGAGGAAGTTTGTATTGGTCTTCTTCGATGACATACTCATATATAGTAGGACTTGGGAGGAGCATCTCCAGCATATAGAGGCAGTACTACGCATCTTGGAAGAGCAACAGTTTTATGCTAAGCTCTCCAAGTGTGAGCTTGGGATGACGAAGATTTGTATTTGGGTCACATTATTGGAGTGGATGGAGTGAGGGTCCATGAGGAGAAGATTAGAGCCATTAGAGATTGGCCGGAGCCGAGGAACGTGACGGAACTTCGAGGGTTCATTGGTATATGTACCTATTACAGGAAATTCGTCAAAGGTTTCTCGCAGCTTGCTGCACCCCTTACGGACTTGACAAAAAAGGGGGCATTCAGTTGGTTGGATACAGCGCAGCGAGCCTTTGACAGGCTCAAGGAGGTGATGAGTAGCTGCCCAGTGCTTGCATTGCCAAATTTTACGCAGCCTTTCATCTTGGAGTGTGATGCGTCGGTAGAGGGGATCGGCGCAATATTGATGCAGGGGGGACACCCTATAGCCTTTGAGAGCCGGAAGCTCCTTCCGCACGAGAGGTTGTATTCTATATACAACAAGGAGATGTTGGCCATTATGCATGCCTTGGCCAAATTCCGACAGTATTTGGTAGGGAACAGGTTCAGGGTGAGGACTGATCACAACAGCCTCGGGTTCCTTTTGGAGCAGAAGCAGCTATAGGAGAGGAAGCAGAAGTGGATCAGTAAGATCCAAGCATATGACTTTGACATTGAGTATGTCAAGGGTAAGAATAACGTGGTAGCAGATGCCCTTTCACGTAGACCCGCCACGTTATCTCTTATGAGCTTGGACACAGATTGGAGGGCTCGACTTTTAGTGGAGTACTCCAAGGACAAATTTGCATGTGAGATTCTGGATGGACAGGTGGCGGATGACAGGTACAAGGTGGTCGATGAGATCATCTATTACAGGGACAGGATCTTCTTGACTGAGGAATCTCAGCTTAAGAAGAAGATACTCCAGGCATCACATGATTCTCCATTGGCAGGCCATCAGGGGTTTACCAAAACCTACAGGGCCATCAGAGAGAGGTTCTCATGGAAGGGCCTTAAGGAGGACGTGCTCCAGCACATCAAGGAGTGCGATGTTTGTCAGAGGAACAAGGGAGAGATGAGCCATCCTGCAGGATTGTTGCAGCCTCTTCCCATTCCGGAGGGGAAATGGGAGAGCATATCGATGGACTTCATCACAGGGTTGCCGATGGTTCAG